>JAXDDX010000028.1:535000-970000 GCA_034670405.1 Hoplostethus atlanticus | reverse complement strand
ACAAACTCAGGACAAACAGCTTGGATCTGTTTCAGTTGGTGTGTGTGTGTGTGTGTGTGTGTGTGTGTGTTTGTGCATGTTCAAAAGTGTGATTGCCTGCGTAAGTCCTGGTATTGGCACCCAAACATTAAATGAGAATAGGGTAACCTAAAGCCCATGAATCGTATCCTTAATTCGGCCAATAAAGTCCTGAGGTCATTCTTGATCAGATATCATTTACCTCTAGCAAACCATATAATTTTTGGTAACCTTTGCTAATGCTCAAAAAATAACACGGAGCCTCTCAAGCAGAAAATAAACCAAGCAGAGAGTTAATTTGGCTCATATGTTGGAGCGAAGGCCTTTTACATGCATGGCTGCAGTTCTTTATTTGATGTAACTTGCTTTTAAGCTGCCGTCAGTGATAGCCATAACATGTCACCAGAACTTGAGAATTGTGTGATGGTGACTGCGATAACCCCGTGCTATGGCTGAGCCTCGGAGACTCCCAGAGATCCCCAGTCTTAACTGTCACCCTCAGCATCTGCAGACCACCAAGCTAGCCCTACTGACCTCTCTGTGACCTGCTCCACCTCACTGTCATGAACTCTGCTCACCACACAGCCAGCGATGTGTCTAATGTGTGCTCGTCGGTCAGTCTACAATAAAGTTTATACAATTCACATGTATGGCTGTGTGTTTTGTTTCTATCTTGAACTCTGTCAATGTTTAGTATGTTATTGTTGCTTTTTCTTTAAATTAATAATCTCTGTTATGTTCTGTAATACTATATATGTGTAGGCCTGGGTGAACAAACACTTCAAACTGGTAGTTTCTGGGAAGCTGTTGACATTAATAGTCTATATGTCACTCATGGTGTCAAAGGTGTCACTCGTGCTTGCAAGGACTATCACTTCCTGTTGGGGTGAGTCTCTTCCCAGTCTCAAACCTCGAGTCAAATTCAGTTTAACTCTGACAGCTGCATGCTCCTGGTAACATGGCAGCATGGCAGCACCACACCATGGCCCTAACTGTCCCAAATAACCTAGTTAGTTAGCTTGCTGGCTCAAGTGTTACGTTGTGCATCAAATTCCATGCACTTTTATTTTCAAAAAAAAAAAAAATTACCATTACAAGCCAGTGCTCCATTGCGACACAGTGGATCCAATTGTAGACCGAGACCACAGAACTGGAATGGTCATACTGATTCTAATCAGCACTCTTGAATGGTCATGTGACTGGTCCACCTCAGGATGGCTGCCACAGACTGTTTGATAATGTTGTCATGGATATCAGCATAGGTTCAGTGCAAGAGACTAACAGAACATCATGTGTTACTATGACATTTAGCTGAGCATCCTGATGGCAGCCATGCTGAACATTCCCACTGCTGATGCTCTGTGCACAATGCTCGTTTCCATGACTACAGCATGCATCAACATTCTATGGCAGCCATCTTGAAGTGTACCAAAAGTGATGAAGTGGTCATTCTATTGATTCTATTTCTATGACCAAGACACTGATCAATGGACTTAAGGAATCTCCAGTGTTCCATTGGCTTTGCCTTCATGATAATCAGCCAGAGTTAAAACTCTTTCATCTTTACAGTGTTATTATATATGCTGCAGTCAGTCCTTAAAAAGGCCAGACAATACATTTCATTCATTTAATTGAGATTAAATGTCCTCAATCCATACATTACATATGCAAAACAAAAGCCAGCAGTTGGACAACAGTGTTTCAACAGGATCCTGGATCAGCAGTACATCTACAGTACCTTATATTTTCAATCAATTAAGCTGGCATGCATGTAAATGAAATGCTGTGTGTTGAGTTGTAGTCTTAGTTATGTTCAACGTTGTGGAGCCTAGCCAACATTCAGCTACTAATATTTGGCTATGGTGCTATTGTCTAGTACACGTTTGAAAACTCTGCTGTGCTTGGACATGCTCTGAGAGGTTGATGCTTTTCAAATTCAGTTAGACCAGCAGGATGTGTGATGGGGTGTATATGGGAGAAGCATAAGTGAAGCATAAGGCATAAGTGAACCACATAATGTACCATAAGAGTTCTACATCCCAACTACCCACTTCTTCATGGAGGTTATTCATGCAGGAGAGGGGGTAGCAACAGGGTATAAAAAAACACAGAACAGATTGTTGGAATGCACTGGTCACCCTCCCAGCCCTCTATGCCTGTGGACAAGTCCCTGTTGGACACATAACTCAGATGTGGGCTTGGACATACTCCTTACTCCATATAAATCTTGGCCATTTTATGAGCCCCTGGCTTACTAAAGCTGTCCCGTTCTCCAAGACGGCCAAATCAGGTCTCCCTTGGGAAGGTCACACATCTTATACCCTCTGGGACATCAAAAGTCTCTTTGGATGTAAAAACCACAAAACCAAAACATTGCAGTCACGCACATTTCCCCCCTTACATTTGATTACCTCTGTGGTGACCACTGTACTTCAAAACACTGAATGTCTTAAATGAACTCTTGGCCTCACCATTTTTACAGAGGTATTGCAACCAACCTGCCCATAGAACCAGGGGCTATGTGAAGCCAAAAGCATGGTTAGGTCCTTATCCTCTCCAGTTTAGAAGCCACCTGCTAAACTAATTTATGATCTAGTTAAGAGAAACATTGCCCAGGATCTGGAAGACAGGGTCCCTGGCCCCGGCACTACAGGAATATTTCACGATTATCAGCGGTGTTATAAAACACCTCATATTACCACGCTTCCCCCTGTCTGTCTCTGCCTCACTCTCGTTTACACTCTCTCTGTGGTGGGTCACAATGTGGGGCTCATTCAAGAGGCCATATTTTCTTCTAAAACCCAAACTGGCATGTGACGTCCTTAGAAGCACAGTGACTGGTCATGATGTAGGATGTAACAGTCTTTAAGACAGGGACTCGGCCAAACTGTAGGATTTGAGGCTCCCAGAGGCACAATGGAAGGACCTTACCACACTACTTGAGGCCCTATTATGAAAAGCCAGAGGCCTGAAAAGTGAAAGACACAATGGAGAGCGAGCTTCTCTGTAAAGTATGCATACCTCTCTTTACTTTTTGGGACACTAATTTGCACTCTCCCATCATTGTTCTTATGTAGTCATTCATAAATATGTTTTAGACATTAGTAATATATCCTTTGCCTCAGAATCGATGCATGTTCTGCTGCGAGTCATGCTAATGCAGAAAGAGGGAAGTTAAAAGACGCAGAGGGAATGCCCCAAACACTGTTTCTCAGAGAAGTGTTTTACTGGCAGGTCTTTCACTAAAGCGTATAATACTGGTGTTGATTTTAGCTGGCTCTAGACGGACTGCAGTTAGCCCAGTCAATGGCACTGTTCAAGGCCCCTACATCATTCTCTCTCAGCAGAGCTGTGACTACCTCGTAAAGCTGCTCATAAACTGACACTAACAGAGCCAGCCATGCCCCAATGTATAAAGCACCCAAAGCAACACACAAATGCATCACCAGATACACAAATACTTTTCACCTGAATACATGATTAAAGAGGCTTAGAGTCAGGTACATTTTAAATCGAACTATATTACATTATATTGGGCTGTTTTCTGAAGTTGTGCAATTACTACATCATTGACTTGAACAGTTACCCACGTATCACCATAAAGTGATTTGACTTAGAGCTCAAAATCTCCAAAAAAAGTCAGAACAGGGTTGAATTAAGACATGCAGTTTCAAAACCTCTTAGTAAGATGAAATATTACAATCTTCCAGAGTATGAAGAGATTGACCTGTCAAGCCCACATTGTAACGAGCCAGGGCTGAATATCAGCTCAAATAAAGACTGATTGTGAATGAGGTGGAGCTTAATCCTGCTATTATCTGAAATAAGAACAATTGGCCAGACTCAGTCACTGCTTGGCTGGGAATCTGTTTTGTGTCTTTGCTTTGCTTGGTTTTAATTGTAACATGCTGAGGGGAGTAAGCAGAAAGACTGAAATCTATTATGCCAATGTCACTAAGGCAAGAATTCCCATCGCAACATCACAGCAAATGAGGTCTTTAGGTGCAGATTCCCACCAGAGCAGCATACAACTACAGCCAGGAAAGCAAAGGCAGGTCTGAAGAGAAGCTTCCTCATTTTCCATGAAAATTGTTAAATTAAGAAATCTGTGAGGCAAAAAGATTCCAATCAAATGGACCAACAAACCAAGCAGACAAAAGGGGTCAAAGGTTTTTGTTTTTTGCTGTGAATGGAGGCACAGTGACTGAGGAATGAAGACGGAGCAGCATTTAAGGGCCCACAAAGCTGTGCATTTAAATAAACAGGGTTACGTCCTCCTCTTTTGGGCCCAATGAAGTCCATCAAAGAACATGGTAATGCCCCACTGAAAGGACACAAGGACTCCCAAACTCCCGCCTTTTCACTTCGTGTGAAAGAATGTGACATAAAAAACACATCACCCCCCATGAAAAACAGACATAAATTGAGCTTTAAATATTTTCTGCCCTGGTTACTGCCTTAATTCATTATTGGGGTTGCCATGTGGGACATGTGGGGCGTGTTTGCAGATGTCAATATTTGTGGGAAGTTATTGAATGGTTTTGTGCCCTTAAGTAGTAAAAAAAAAAAAGATACAGGAATCAATAAAAAAATTGATGAGTGGCAAAGACCCAACAGCAGAGGAAATCTGGACAGGCATTCTGCTCATACATGTGATTTGCTATACTCTAATACATTTGAAACACTCGTGCATTGAAAACAAAAGAATATAATTTAATTTAAACTAGTTAAACTCACACTTGTGGTGTTCGTTTATCATTGAACACCACAAGTGTTCCCAGTAAAACTCTAACTGGCACAAGCCAGAAATCAGGGACAACACAAGATGTTACATCTGAATAAACATTATATGCTCCAGTCATCAACTGGCCCTGTTCACTTAAGCACGCATGCATGCGCATGTGCATGTGCATGTGCATGTGCACACACACACTGTTGCACGCAGAGAAAGTAGCTCATGTCTACTAAAGGCTCTGAGATTCCTGGCCAGTCCTGAGCAAAAGGCAGGTGCTACCTGCCAGCTTGGTCCCAGCAGAACCACCACATAGATGCAACTCATTCACTCTGCAAAGCATCAGCGTTCACACTACTTTTCATTTTACAAGAACTCAGGGGCCACTAGACTGGTGTATATGAAATCACAGCTCTGGCTCTGGATCTATGGCGTCTGGGCCTGGACACCCTCCATGGAACCCAAGCCTCACACACACACTTGCCTGTGGAAAACTACAGTTCCCCACCTACAGCCAGGGGTGGGTGGCAGCATGATGGAGCCCTTCAATGTCCTTTTTACAACTGCACCACAGGGCCAGTGCAGGGGGACTCTTACCCTCAGACATCTGTGCATTTACTGTAACTGTTATCAACCATCATGCTTTCACCATGTCTCGTTTGGCACGTCACTTGGGCTGGTTCAGGAGACAGAGGGAATCATATTTTACAATCAAGTTTGCAAGTTGGCTAAGGGTTGTATTTGGTGAATGAATGGGAAAATGATATAGAGTGTCAAGGCTCCTCAATAACACAATAGCAAAATAATTAATAGGCTATGGTTAGATGATGTGTGTCTCTCCCTTTGTCCCTCTCTCTCCCTCTCCTCTATTTCAGCAGACTCAGTATCTCATGCTACTGGATGTGATCCCTCTCTTCCTCCATATAAATGATTAAAGCTCTCATTAGTGTTAGGTGATATGGCTGCAGTGGAAAAGTAGTCTTTGTGAGAGGTAGAAAAGAGAGGGAGAAGATGGAAAAGAAGACAGGAAGTGGACCGAGCAAGGAGAGGAGGGTGGCAAGTTGAGAAGAGAGGAAAAAACAGAGTAGGGCGAGGGAGAGGTGGAAAATGAATGGGTGGCAGGAAGCAAGAGGGTGGTGAGATGAGTGTGGTGAATCATAGCGAGGGAAAGAGATGGCGGATAAATGAAATGGATTAGAAATTTAATGTTGATGGCAAAGAAGGATGGGAAAGATGGTTGCAGCTGGGGAAAAAGTGAGGAAGAGGTTTCACTTCTGTTTACAGCCCTCTCTTCAACATCGTAGCCCATTGCACTAGGGTTTAGTTAACTAAAGGATGTTTCCATGCAATCATTTTGAGGAGGTTAAGCCTTGTTTGTAATTTCTAGAGGGATGAAGTATTCCATCTCCTCATGTCATGTGGAGCAGAACTCAGGGGGCGTGACACGGGCTCAGGGGCTATGACCTCCGTAAGAGATGAGTCTCCTAATCATCTCCAATCTGTTGTACATTCCCCATCTACAATCCCACAATTATGACTGTGACTCTTCCTTAAATAGGTCCCATTGAAGGGCTTAAGCTTCCGCTACAGGTTTATTCATCAGACAGGGAGGTCTAGCTCAGATGAGCAAATTGAGGTTTATTTGCCTGACTGCTATAAATCTGCTGAACACACTTCTCTAAATAAAGCCTGGTAAACTTTGCCTTATGTGGTCACGCCTCAGGTATGCTGGTTTTGAGTATGTGTGTGTGTGTGTGTGTGTGTACATACTCGTGCGGGTGGCCTCCATACAAGCAGATGTTACAGCACAGCATAGCAATAAATACAATTACTACAGCTTATTGCTTTATCAATGATTCACAGAAAACTACTTTGAAACAGCTCAGCGGCATGAGTAAGCGCTTGGCTTTGGCCTGCACCTGTTATCATTGGCTCTGATAGTGCATTTATCTGCTTCTGGCCTGAAACACCTGAGCGCTAAACACTGTTCCAAGTCCCAAGAGAGATAGGATTAAAAATATGAAACCAAAAATAGAATGAACTTAAAAAACTGACTCAATAAGACCCAATAAAATGTTACAACGAACAAGTCACTTAATGATTTGAATGATGGTTCCCTTAAAACACCTTAATAACCTCCCTCAACACTTGGAAGCATCTGTTATAAAAACACCTTTAAGCTTTTCTGGAACAAATAGTTTTTACCCTTCAAGGAGAATGTCATCCGTTTCATCCTCCACTGTTTTACCTTTACCTTTAAAGGGAAAGCAAGTGCTCAGAATAGACGTGCTCCTTGTCTTTGCCTTAATTTATATTTGGAAAAAAAATTAAATGATGCAGAAACGAGCTACTTCACACCAAAATAGGTTAAACTACTTTAACTAGGAGCTTCAAAAATGTTCTCCCTATAAATACTTGGAAGACGTCATTTAACTGCATCCAAGTTAATTTGCAGTGTGCCTAACAACTCATACTAGACCATGAGGGCATGACATAGACATCCACAGTACAAGGCCAAAGGGGGTAAAGCAGAAATAGGAAAGACAGTTACTGAAACTCTGATCGAACTCTTCTTCTTTATTTTTGACAAAACAAAATGTAATTTCCAGTGTCAGTAGTTAAAGGCCTAAACCACTACTACAAAATGTAAGGAAACTAATATTTCAGCAGCTGAACATCTCTTCAACACTGTGGATAGTTGTTACTAATGGAATGGCCTGATACGAGTACCCATGACACAATAACCCCACATGCCACGTGTAAGGGCATCTCTGCAGCTAGGCCGCACCTATCAATTCTCTCCACCCCCATAAGTGATAAGGCGTTGGTATGTCTGGCTTGGATCTCTTCCCGAACCTCACCTCCTGACTTGTCAGCTTTTATTTTTCATGACAGGTCTTGATTATGTACAGTTGTTAGTGGCTTACCATATTATTAATGCTTGTTGGTGGTTGCTCGCTGTCTCGTAGCCTCGGGGATCCTCACATTTCTGTGAGATGGAATTTTAAAAGAATGTTCCAGTAAATGGCGAGAAGCAATGTGCAGAAAACCAGATGGGTGAAAAAGGGGCAAAAGGAAGAGATGCTATCTAGAATGTGCAGAGTGAGCGATTTTCCGTTCCGTTTTTTTTGACAAAGAAAAGCAATTAACAAGCACTGAGGAGGCTAATACTTCTCATTACAGACCTTTGACAGCCTCAGCGAGGAACCATACAAAAGAATAAATTACACTGGGATGGATGAGGAGAGGCAATAAAAGTGAACTTCAACTAGTATGGGGCTATTTTAGGCATGTGTATGGTCCTAGTACAATGTAGCTTAACTTCACCATGGACGTTACACTCATCTATGGCTAGAGTATATATATATATATATATATATATATAGTATATTCCATCGGTTATACAGTACACCTGTTCACAATAGACTGACGTTCCACATATCAGGATTTCATTCAGAGGAGCTGTTTTGTTCCAACAATGCAGGCTGAAAATGTAAGAATGAGCCTACTGGTCAAAAGAAGAATTACTAAACTGAACTCCTTCGCTGAGACAATATTTGGCTATATACACATATCAAGATATGGCACTCTCTGTAATGCAATATCTCTGTGGGTAACCAGTAGCAGGCCTTGTCTGCTCTTTCACCACTGACCCATGCTGGACAGCTTCCTCCTTCGAAGGCATTGTCCTACTGCTGTTCATACAAGCACCGACTACAACAATAACGGGGCTGAGTCTAAAGCCCAGAGGAATGTCACACACAGACATTCTCACCTACAAATGTACACAGAGAATCTCAAGTCTCAAGAGGGAAAAATGTGTCACCTCAGCAATAGGATAGTAAAGTTAAGTTTAAGAGTGCTTTAAAACGCTGTCTGTGTCCTGAAGAGAACCCTTACCGCCTATTGAGACGTTCTCCTTGCTTTTGTGTGTGTGTGTGTATGGTGTGTGTGTGTGTGTGTGTGTGTGTGTGTGTGTGGAGGGGGGTTAATCAGGTGCAAAGAACAGTGCCAAAATTAAAAAAAAAAAAAATTGTGTTGCAGTTTGATGTGCGTGCTAACTTGCCAGCTCAGTGACATGACCAGTAGAGCTCATGAAAGTGAGCAAAAGGCCTCGTCACTCATGTTGGTTCATCTGAGTGTTGGCCAGATTGTTGTCCTTTAACAGTTAGCTCTCCTGATTATAACCTTACAGCTTCAGGTTTTCAATCCATCACCTTTCCCCTCTCTCTCCATGACTTCTTGGACTCCCGTCATTCTTTCCAGAGGTCCCTCCAAACTCCAGCTCATCCATCACTGTGATCTCTATTACGGAGCAAGCTCCCTACTGTGGTCAAGGACTGTGATAACAAGACAGCCTAGAACCAGATGTGTGTAAAGGTGAGATGCGTGCTGTAAGTGGAAAAGGTGATTCGATGCCATTACTCCTTATAGGGTTCTCATAAAGAAAGATGTTTGGAGATTTGGGGTTTATGAGGGAGAAGGGCAATGAGTTTGATAGCCCAACCTAACAACTACTTTCACGCCTCTCTCTCTCTCTCACTTTTACTTCCAGCACATGAAGTATTTAATCACAGAGTAATGACCCTCAGGTTGCCTGTCTTCCTGAGTTTGTTGTGCTCTTCAGTCCACTCACAGCTGGAAGCTCCTAGCTCACCTCTTTGCCCTCGCCTCAATTTATTTTGTATTTCCTTTGAGAAAACTGGACATCTTTCTCCTCCATAAGAAAATCCCTTTGGTTTAGTCTAATTGTTACTGCACTGTAACTTCTGTATACTATGAATTCTTGTACACACATGTTTTTGACTGATCAGATAGATGGATACTTTATTGATCCCCGGGGGGAAATTCTGGGGTTGCAGCAGCATAACAGTATCACATGCTGCTGCAACCCCAGAGTCATTGGAAATAGGATTCCCTCACAGGGGACCACCAGCCCTGGGACAGAGCAGCCCTGAGTTTTCTCAGGTTGTCTGACCCCATTGTCTCCCTTGTGTTTTGACTGTTGTGATTGTACACATTTTTAAGCAGTGTGTTGTCGGGGGGAAGTGTGATAAAGTTCCCTTTTCTTTGCCTGTTTCTATGTTTGACTGTCTCTGCAGTTGGCCCGCTGGTCTCCTCCTGCTGCAGGGGGACTATGGGCACGGGTGATTGTTTTACGCCAGGTTACAGGAAGGTCAGATCCAAAATCAATGAGGAAACAGTTCTGCTGCTCTCAACTCTATTTCTGCCAAGAGGGGTCCTCTGAGAGGAGCAGGGATATCAGGAACCCAAAACAAGGAGGATCATTAACATGACAGATAGAGGGAAGAAGAAGAATGGAAGAGAAAGAGGAGAGAAATAAGAGAGAAAAAGCGTGTGTGTGTGTGTGTGTGTGTGTGAGAGAGAGAGAGAGAGAGAGAGTAGAGAGAGAGAGAGAGAGAGAGGAGAGAAGAGCACTATTACCAGTGTGAAATGTGAAACGTACAGGTGTAATGGAAGTATAGAGTTTTCTTGAAAACATTCTTGGTGCTAAGCAGAATTGTATCCTTTGTATCCTTTTCCTGACACACACTGAATGTAGGAGCTGTTGGATGCTCAGTAGTATGCAATGTTTTACCATTACACAGAAAAAAAACTGCATGCAGGAAGTTACTGTAAAATATATGAGCTGGTGATGCATTACACATAATTAATTAACAATATAGATAAAAGAAAATACAAGAGTACACAAATAATACAAATGTATTTTCATTTGTATTCAAAGGGGAGATCATCTTTTTTCCAGGGAATGTCGATGGAGTTTTCTTTAGAAAAGCGCTGCACAATACAATAACGCTTTGAGTGTCTCTGGGCCGTATAGAAAACCTCAGGGGGTCGCTTTAATGTTTCCTTCTTTCTCGGTCTCCTTGGGAGCAGAGCGGATATTACAGATTGGGAGCATAGTGGGTTTATGAAATCGCACCCTGAATATTAGTGATGTGAGCCATTGGCTTTCAAGTTTTATTGTTCGGTGAGGTTGAGCCAGACAGTTTCTAGCCTGGGACAAAGCGGGGCACAGTGGTTTTATTCTGCTGCTTTCCTAGCAGGACACTGGCTCCAAAAACATACAGCAGCTCCCAGTGCTGACCCCCATAGGTCAACAACATAACTCTCCCATCTACACTCGTTTATTAGGCCTGAATGCCTTCAAGAGTGGAGGGTACAAATCTTTTAAATTGCCGAGAGGAGAAGGAATCAACTCCTCACACTTACTCTTGCCACCAAGCTTTTCTGGTCCTCTCTGTCTCTCTCAGATGTGCTCTACATTCTGCTTCATGTGCAGATCGGTGTAGTAAATGCAGTCATTACCATGGCCCGGGTGGCCTGGGCCCCTCTGGGCCTTTTTTTCTCAGACATTTTATGTCCTCCTGTTATTGAATGGAGATGGACCTGCGCCACCAGGCAGCGCATGAGCAAGAGGATATAAGCTGACAAGCATTTATGAACTCCGCTCATAAATGCCAGTCAACATCAAAGCTTGGTGGAACCCATGTTACAATGTGGTGTCAGCCCCACCTGCCTGTGAGCCTGTATGGCATCACTTCTTACTAGATCACGTCTTGATGTTGTACATCATAGTGCACACCTGTCTTGGCTGAGGATTAAAAACCAGGACTTACCCTGACGTTCTGACGTCTAGTTATAATTACAATGGTTCACCTCCTAGATACCATACCCCCCGTCCCTTTGAATACGGTGAGGGGTTGGAGAGTTGAGTTTAACTGTACTCCACCTCGGCTCTTTGAGTGTGAGTGAACACTGGAGGAGGAAGGCGGAGGATTAGAGTGAGGCATATTATAGGGCAAGGTTTTAATAAATACCCTCTTAGATGTGGAGATACAGTTAAATATGTCCTTACCTGAACCCCTGTGATCAAACTCATTGTGCCTACCCTTACCCCAAATCTGATATGGCCAAGGTCACCATTATTAGCTCATGCACTGTAAACCTGTGTGTGTGTGTGTGTGTGTGTGTGTGTGTGTGTGTGTGTGTGCGTCATCCAGGCAATCTATAAGGCCCAAGGAAACAAAAAGAGACTGTAGAGAACCGTGAATCCCCAGTGTTAGATGCACACACAGCTTTACCAAAACATAGAAATGACTCCTTCACATGTGCGTCAGCGGTACAATCCTGTGTGATTTTATTTTTTTTTGTCTTTCTATTTTTGTCATTCCCTAAACGAAGCCATTTGCAGCTTTAGCCAGTTTTTTTCTTCAATCTGAGCTTTGTGGATTAGCCTAGATGCAACAATACACTGCAAAAAATGGTTTGAGTACAGCTTTTTCAAATATATTCCTAATCTTATCACACATTCTTTGTTTCTTCTAGTCGTCTTGCATCTTGTGAAATTCTCTCTTGTCACACTGTAGAGCACATTCACATGGCAGTGTGGGAATGATGCCATCCAAGTGTTTGAAGTTCCTTTGTGGTAATCCAGACAACATTCAGATGATTCATTGAATTTATTCAGTGGTGTTGAGACTGCTCTCAAGAAAACATCAATTACCCCGGATTGTTCTGGTGGCGTTTTAGTTTAGTGCAAGTGGTTTGGCTGAACCAGCAAAGCGAGGACTGTATGATGTGTGTTTAGTGAATTCTGACACGGTCCAGATCTTGGCTGATCCCACTCTATTGAATAAGCACATGTCTTTGGGGACAGGAAGATTGATGCTGCTCCCATTGAACTCTGGGATATCCCTGTCCTTGGCTGGGCAAGATTTGGGGGTTTGTGGGTAATGGGGGGAAACCACTTCCCTTGCTTGTTAAACAAGACCATTAAAAGGCATTATGAGTTGGCCTCTGGAAAGACTGCTGCGTGTCATTGCTTGCATCTGTTGGAGGGTGTTTCTGGGGTCTCTTGTTTCTTTTGATTATCCCCAAATTATTCTGCTCTTAAGTGTTATAGAAGTCAGTGGAAATATTCAGGGCAACAGAGAGTTACAGTAAGGAGCCCTCTGTGCCAAGGGATGGCAGCCATGTGAGGTCTGAGCCTAACTGAAGCATCATCAACATCACTGATCAGTCAGCTTTTACAAAACATTCATTCTCCATACTCACTTATTCCTATTCAGGGCAAAGGGCAGGAACACCCTTGATCAGGTCACCAGCCCATCACATCACATCACATCTATGGGAATCAGGTGTCGAATCCACCTGACTTGCATGTCTTTGAACTGTGGGAGGAAACCCACACGAACACTGGGAGAACATGCAAACACATAAAGGACCAGGGCCGAGAGTCAAACCCAAGACCTTCTTGCTGTGAGGGGACAGTACAAACCACCGAGCCACCATGTTACAAACTCTACTCTATCTATCTAACTATCTATCTATCTACTCTATCGAAAGTCTCTGTTTTGACTTGGGCAACATTACACCGCATTAATACACAAATCAATATAAAAAATCAATATAATTGTGTGAAATTTCATTACAAAATAACTGCGTAAACCCAACAAAGGCGGGAAGCAAATGATCAGAGCTGATAAACGTTTCATTTCTCAGAATGACTTCAAAGCTTCTCCCTCCTAAAATGTTGCACATCCCATGATCTCAGCCACCCAAAGCCATGTCAGACCCTGAATCTAATCATGTGCTTTCCAGTTTACACTGGTGGGATTAAGGTTCAGATGATGAGGAGTGGTTCAGTGGCCTGTTCACAACACCGTTCCTCTGTGGGCCAAAAGCCCCGGAGCCTTTGTCTAGAATCTAAGCACTAGGATTACAAATAGATAGTGGGAAAGGATGGTATGGGCACACATCTCTGCAGTCTAGCAACCAAATGGTGTGACTTAATTGTGTGTGTGTGTGTGTGTGTGTGTGTGATGTGATGAGTCCGTATGACTGTGTTAATATCATGTTGGTGCACTGACTGTGTGCATAGTGTGGTAGCCCTGATTCGGTTCACTATACTTAAAAAACAGAAATGTGTGAGGAACTGAACTGCAGTAGTAGTAGTAGTAGTTGTAGTGGTAATAGTAGTAGTACTTGTTGTTTTATTTTCTATGACACTACTGTGGCTTGGCTGCACACAGGGGCTTGAATTATTGGGTAATCCCTGTTTTGGCGTGGCCCAGCACAGTGGAAAGGGACAGCAACCCTGAGCACTGAGTTCAAGCACCAGGTTTGGCACACAGTGGAAAAGGGGGCTAATGTGATTAAGGTCAAGTCTGAATAGAGACTTCCCCGTTAAAACTGTGAAGGAGTAGGATTAGATTTGTCATATGTACAGAGGAGGCCTGACTGCGGTTGTGCACACTCCACTGCTCGGGAGGAATCTGCGAGGCGAGTGCCCGCGCTGTTTGCGATGCTCATTGGACAAAGTATGAGGGCAATGTCAGCTGGAGAGGTACTGGGCTCAAGTCCCAGAAAACACGCACTCGGGGCGAATGGAAATTACCGGAATATTTGTGTAAGTGAGAGAGGACACCCAATGTAGAAAACGAGTCACATAATCTGTTTTTTGTAGTTAGATCACAATGTGTGATGTTCATTTAGTAAGCATGTAAGGAGAGAATGAGAATGACATCTCTGCCTCCCTCTTCCTACACACACACACACACACACACACACACACACACACACACACACACACACACACACGACCCACTCACACACACTGTATCGTCATTCCAGTTCCAGAGGATGGCCCTCTTATTGGGTCAGCTGAAAGTGGAAAATTAGCACAATTCCCCCAGGCTGGGATTTATCCCACATCTCTTCCAATTAGCTTCCTGAGCTTCTGGAGATAATTGCAGTGTACAGTAGAGAGACAGGAGCTTCCACAACCTCACTGCCGCTGCATTCCCGCCTCAATTCCACAGACAGTCATGCACTCCCTCACACAAAAAAAAGGACGTGTAAAAAAGAAATTGAGGGAACTGAGAGAGAAAAAGAGACAGAGTAACTATAGGATCACCATCCCATCTCTCCTGGTTAATCCTGCTTGGAGGCAGCCCCATCCCTTGAGCCTGGTTCCGTTAAGTACTTACATACGCTACCAGAAGTCAGGAGTTTGGAGTCGGGAGAAGTTTTGCATGTGTTGTCATTTATAGCGCTATCATCTTTAATAACGGGGAGGGATTAGCGCCATTGCCTTTTGATCCTATAATCCGCACTCTTCAAAATCCCAAACTTTATCGGCTTGCCTCTCTGCTGGACCCACTGATCTGCTGGGAAAGACAGAAATTGACCTCAAATGAGGCGCTGTCCTGTGAAATCTCCGACAGGTGACAGCAGTAATTCATGGCAGAGGAGAGAACAGTTGCCCTAATGTGGCCATGGGAGATGAGCCTGTTGGCTCATATGAGGATGTTGTCAGGGGAGATTAAAGGACTTCATAAATATGCCCTTCCATTTTGTGGTGCTGTATATCACTGGGCTGCATTAATCAGCACTGCCCATCCATAGCACAGTAATTGCATCCGAAGATGAAACCCAAGGAACTTCATCTTTCCACCTGTACCATACATCGCATCACAGATTCGTCACATATGATTCATGTCAAATATGGAAGCAGCATAGCATCTTTCTCTCAGCGTCTACAGATGCAGCAAAATAATGAAGAAAGTTTTGCAACCTTCCCTTCTTGGTATCATACAGTCCCAACATAGTAACATGGTTATTACAGGTAAAGCTGTCAGGATTGGGTCTGGAGCATCCTACAGACATTCATGATGTGAGTGATTGATGATGGAGAGAAAGATCCAGTTACATTTCATAAAGGTGACGTTTATTGAACAATCCTTTGTTTTCCAGTTCAAGTGGGATAATTATATATATTTTCTGCTTTGGAGCACCTGAGACAAATGTCTCAACAAGTGGGACATGAGTTAAGGAGTGCAAGTTAAAAATTCAAGCACGTGAACTCATGTTGGGGGAGTTTTATCATATTGGCACAAATTCACATTAGTAGCAACCATTTTTTCATGATTTAAATATATATATTTTAAAAGAAAGATTCATAAGAAAACAATTAAGACAGAACATGTTTTTCCTGTTATAATGATACTGTAGGAATGTAAAGGAACATTAAATTACAGCAAATACAGCACAGAATTATAATAATTTTAAGTAAATACACCTAAAAATTGCAATCATATCTCAAATTTAGCTTTATGAGTTGCATAAAATGATCAACAGATTAAACACTATTTTCTTTTCCATTGCTGCCCATAGTGCTGGTAAGCAAAAAAATGGATTGCATGCACTAAAAACATTAAAGGAACATAGATAAACAATTTAGAGAAAGCGTTTAAGGGAGGACGTCAGGACCCGTGTTATGCCTGGCTCGCCTCGCTCTCTTCATTAATGTGACATCGGCTCCCTCCCATAGCGTTCTCAGGATTGATGCTCTACTTTCATTTAGGCCCTCCTCTCTCCACCGCCGGACTCAACCGGGGAGGGAGTCGGTTCATCTCTGAGAGGAGCGGCTCGTGATCACACACTGGAACTAATTAATGATCTCGGGCTCCGTTTATGTTAAGCAATGTTTGAGAGAAGAGAACGACAGGAACTTAATTACATGGTGCCGGAGACAAGAATAGTAGCTCAAGGTTTCAGCACCAAAGGGTGCAGGGGTGAAGGGGGCTTGTAGCTTTGGAACGGCTTTCGGCTCGCATGTGCTGTCACTGAGTGGATATTAAAGTCCCGTGTCACATTGTTTCCCTCCAAGATTTGCAAGTGTCGTATTTCTTATGGGACGTGTGCAGGGTGAAGTAGATACTGGAGATTTATCCTCCCTTGTTTTCATCTGCAATCAGAGGCCTGCTGCATGACTGAAGATGTTCACCATTACAACACTTGGCTGGGAAACGACCTAAACCAAGAATTAGGGTCCTTTGGCCAAATTAGTTTAAAAAATACTCGTCATACATGTGTCTCTGCCTGGTCTGTGTTTTTTTTTTCATGTGTTTGCCGTGACCGTGTGTCTTTGTAGCTTTGTTAGCGTGACCGTGTAATGTTATTGTGTGATAATGTGATGCTGTGATCCCAGTGTCCAGTGCTTGTGTGTGTGTTTGGTGCTCCCTGTGCGATTGGCGGTTCCCCCTTCGGGTTATGTGGAATGCCTGTTAACCAAGAGAGGGGGTTGGAGGGGTTGTCAGGAAGTGAGCCTGAGGTTAGCTAGGGGAGCCTGCAAGGAAATTTAGCTGCCATAAAACAAAGCGGGCTCTTGAAATACTTCACTGATGGATTTATAAACTTCAGACTGGAGAAAAGGGAGTTCAGTTTATTTAAGATGTAATCCTTTTTTTTTTTTTGAGGATGGCCGCAATTTAGAGAAGAAAAAAATGTTAACTACGGGAAGCCGCAGTGTATTCATTCAAAAGATATAAACACAAAAGAGCTGAGGGTGTGCAGAGGGTCAGTCAGGCTCCGGGTCGCCTCTGCATGGGAGGAAGTTATTAACTTGGGGTGATGTGATGAACTAGAAGTCTGGGTTGTGGCCCTCCATTCCCCTTCTTACACGTGAGCCGTAAAGTGCTCCTCCACCCAGACCTCCATACGGTTTTTACTCTCCACACTTCACAGAGGCGAGACATTTTGGGTCTGCGCTTTACTTCTGTTAAGCATAAGACAACAATATTCTGGACACACTGGAGTCTGAAAGTGGTCCAACAATGTATGGAAACTTTGCTGTAACTTTCTTATGCATCAAATGGAAAATGTATATTAATAAAATGTTTTATTTTGAGTATTTCATGTTTATCTGCTATATTCAGTTAAATTGTACGGCACCCATTACTATTTATACTTTATGTTAACCAATAAAAACTAGGCCTGCTCAAATATGGATTGAGTTTATGCAGTGGAATGTGGAAAACTCCGGTTGGTCACATGGTCCCGTTACCCCAACGCATTAAAACAGTTTGTTATTTATGATGTTGGATTCCTGGGTTTCAGCGCTCACCAGGACCTCACCTGCCGTCTAGGCAAGCAGGAGCCCTCAGACCAGACTGGCTAACCTCTGGCCATATGTGACAGACAGGGAGGAAAGAATGGTCTCGCTGGTGACGACAGCTCGGTTTTGTGTGAATGGAGGGGGAAGGGGTGGCTTGGGTGTGGAAGTGGGGAGAGAAAAAGCTGAGTTCGTAAGAAAAGAGCACTGTGCTTTAGCTCGGGAAGGGCGGTCAACCTTTCCTCCTACATCCCCTCACAATAACCAGCCCGGAGCGGTGGCTGCCAAAGCCACAGTTCTTACAGAGGAAACCCTGACCAGCTGTGACGCAGCTCCGTCTACACTTGACACTCCGACATCAATGAATTATTGTGATACGGTGGCCTGACCTGGCTATTCCAAGCTTTGGTACATTTTATCCGCCTGTTGCCTACTTGGCCTCAGCTTGGTGAAAGTCCCTATCTATAGTTTTATCCGCTGCCCTATCACCTTAGCAGTGCATTGTCATTTTGAAACAGTGAGCAGCATTGTTTGGCATTATGTGATTCATGCCCACTTACAGCCGTCACCGGAAACCCACATGGAATTCCCCGTGTCTGAAAATGGAGAACTGTGTGGATAAAATCTCATTCAACTTTGCCTGCTGGTTGTTGTGTCCGTAGTCTGTGGCCGATTCATCCGCAGTGCAAAGGATGAGACTGAGTATTTTTGTCAACCAGTGATCACTGACCAACCTAATTACAGACTAATCAATCAAGTGTAATGAGTCTGTGCCATGTCGGGTGTGGCCCGCTCCACCCCTGATCCACGTCCCGCAACCCACTTGTTTAACTTCACACGCCACACAATCTTTTTTTTTTTTAACTGGTTTGGTTCCTTTCCCACGCTGACCTTCCAAAGAATGGACGGGCCACACCGCAGGCCGTAGATGTCCTGATGATTGGTGGGAAGTAAAATGACAGAGACAAATGATGCTTTCATCAGCTTTTGATTACCAGACAGTCTTGGGGAGATTTTTTTTGTTGCAACTTCATATAAATACAGTACCATTATATGAAAAGTTTTGATGATTAGAGTTCAGCTACCAAATGAGTCTCTGAAAACTTTCTGAAATCAATTCAATTTTCAGTTTTCTGGTCCACAAAGCCTCCAAACTGAGACCTTTTTTTTTCCAGGGTACCTTTACAGTATTGACGTGTACCTTTTCTGTGAAGGTCATCCCTAAATGAAATGATTCATGAAAATAGAAATATGATACTAATGTTTTTAATCTGTAAGTGGAGCACAGGATGGCAAATGTAGGAGAACAAAGATTAACAACATTTTATCCCCGTAAAGCATCTCCATTCAGCCAGACGGGGGTCGTAAAGAAAGACAGACAAGCTGAAGAACAGAGGAAAAGCATTGTAGTCTCCTCCATTTTTCAGCATTCTACAAATCTCCGCGAGACACAACCTCTCTTATGTGCTCTTTTATTTCCCCCGTTTCTTTCAACTCAACTGCGCTAGTGTGGTTCTTTCATGACATTTCTGTAATTAAAGCCAAATGGCATATCCCTCGATTAGCCCTCCAGCTGCTTGTGTTTAATTCCATACAATCAAAGTGTCCTGTTCAGCTGCTCGCTGTCACGGCTACCAAAGCTATTTGTCACAACAGAGATAAAAGAAACATTTATGACCAATAAAGGGTATCACTTATGTTGTTTTACAGAGTTAAGACCCCTTTAAATAAGAAAGAAAGACATATAACATTTCAAAAACATCGGTAGTCTCGGATAATACTTTCATGCACACCGAAACCACCTTTTCACATGAACGTCTGTAGTGTCACGCTGGCGGAGCCACAATGTGAAGTGTTAGAGTCAAAAGCATCCCTGTTGGGAACTTAAGTTGTAAGCTTAGAAATGAAAGCCTGTCAGACTCATGCGCACGTACAAGAGCTTAACATTTCCAAAGTTGACACTTGTGGAAAAAATACAGCCCGAGTGTTACCTGATATTCTGCACCCCTGTGTCATAGGTTCCTCCAGATGGGCTTTTTTTTCCCAAAACCTTGTGACCTCGAGAGAGCGGCAATAGTGTGTGATCCCATGAACACCCCCAAAAGCCAGAACACAAGCTTGTTTTTGTTTTTGGACCGGTTTCCTTGTGTTATGACTGGGATGCACGTGTGCCAACTATCGAGTGAGCTCACACTTACACATACATGAACTCATCAGTGACCTTTAATGGCCTTATATACATACGCAGCCATTGAAGTCCCAGCTTTTACCACAAGCTTACTAAATTACCGTGCAGGGAGCTTGAGCAAGAGGAAATGTTTGGGAGTGCAATGCAGAGGATAGATGCAGGACAGATGAATGATGGGGGACTTCAAAGGCTGCCACTGCACAGTATGGAAACAGGAAATATCACAACATGTGGAATAAAAGTAAATCCAACAAGTAAAAATAACTTTTAGGAACAAATTAAAAAGAATTAAACATTATTGCATACAGTGAAAGCAAGTATATAGAAATGAGGGGGACCTGATAGCGAACGTCCGGTCAGCTTCACATCACGATTATATTTTCTCTGTTTGTCTTCAAGTAGTTTAACTCGTATGTACAGAATCACATCTGGTGCTGTGACGGGGAAAGAAACAGCTTGTTCTCTGTATAAAGAGTGATTGCACAATACTGTAAGGATGTGTTTTACTCTGTTTCTCTCCTTTCTTTTGTCTGAAATCCTCCTGGTCTTGTTACATTCAAGAAATACTGGGGTACACGGGGGTTATAGGACAGAGAATGCATCGCATGAGTCCTGTCTCTCAGAGTGAAATATGTTCGATTTCATACAAGAAGACAGAGAAAATAAAACTTTCCAGCCTCTTAAACTGTCCAATCTTTTCTAGACTTGTGGCAGTTATATTCCACCGGGCAAAATATTTCACTTTTTGGATGCAAGTCTTCATTTTTGATGCCATGAATGAAATGAAGCCAAACTGATCCCATTTCTGGAAAACAATCTTTTCATTCTTTATTTTGGCCTTTGCTAGACAAATTATGTATTGAAATTGATATCATTTCTTCACAGCTCTACTGTGTTTCTGAATGATTTTTTTCCAACAGTGAAGACATGGGCTCATTGTAGGGCCATTGTATTGGATGCAGCAGAGAAATTCTCCCTCTCTGATGCCAAGGCCTGCCCTGTATCCTGGAGACAAGAGGCCTAAACACTTCAGCTTGGATTTAGTACAATCGTTAAACTATGCTGAAGTAATTATGAGCCATTAAATGAAGAGTGGGATTGCCCTGTCGCCAGTGGAGCAAAAAGTCACTCCACATGAAGGTGATTTCAGGAGACGCGAGGGCCTCTGTGCCATGGCTACAGGCCTATGGGGTCTCCAAGCGGGCGGACCTCACACACACTGGAGCACTGAGGGCTAATGACATGAACGTGCAACAAGGCTGCTCACATTCAAACATGGATACATATAAAACCGCACACACACACACACACACACACACACCCATTCCTAAGAGAACTCCTATATCATCTCATCTGAATTTGCGAAGCATCAAGAGTTGGTTCAGTGTCAGATTAAATGAACTGTGCTCATCCTTCAGTTTGAATGGGGGAGTTGTGCACATCCACAGCAACCAAGACAACTCAGGGTTTTTATTCATCTTATTTCTTTATGTCATAATATTTTAGTATGTATAATTACTGATAAAAACACGATGCTCAGATGAAACCGACTGTACGTTAACGGCACCGTAGAGAAAGTGAAAACACATAACCCCATCCCATCTAGTGGTTCATGCAGAGCAGCGGCAGGGTTCTCAATTATAACGTCAGAGTTGCTCAACCTCAGTGACATCTGATTTCCTCCTCACCCTCAGTGTCAGACACGCAGGGGGATAAGCACTTCACTCACTCTGCTTCACCGCTTAGAAATGTCTCCTTCTCCCTATGGGGAAGGGTCTGAGCTCGGAGCTGGTAGTGGGATCGGCATGTCCCCGTGCTGACACGGTGCCGACCACAGAGAGGCTAGTTCAGACTATCAGACAGATGTGTTTCATTTGGCTTTATCTGCTGACACATCCTGTCTGCGTTGCATGCGAGGACAGCATTACACAGCGGCACCGAGGGCAGAGCCAAAGACACCAGACTGAAACCTGAACTCAACAGGGAGCGTTCGCTGCCATCTTACACCGCAGTCAACATCACCTCACTCGGTCCTCACCAAGAAAAACACATCCAAAGTCTCTTCTCTCAGAAACCATTTTGATGAATTTTAAAATAGTTGACTTTCAAAATATTTTGATCTCTACTGTAAATGTGGAAGATGGATCAAGCTAAATTTCACTTTTCAATTCTTATATTGATTTTAAGAATGTACTGATCAGTGTTAAGCAACGGAGGGGTCTTTATAACGCCATATGAACCAGATGGCAGCATGGAGGAGCTGGTTGGTTATATCTGTATCATCTTTTAAATCATTTCTTGAAAATAATTTTATAGATTTGCTTTTATGTAATGACCTTTAAACTAGTTTCTGACCTCCCAATTTATGACTCATGCCTTGTTTCTTGTTTTATTGATTCTGTTGTTGAGTTTTTTTATCCTTTGTAAATCTCTTTGTAACGTTAGGAAAGTAAATTATTATAGTAAATTATTTATTATTATATACTATATTATAAACATTATTTATTGTTTTTATTAGTTAGTTTTATGAGTATTAGTATCATCATGTTTAGATATATAGGGTCAAATGTATAGCTTTATGAGAAACAGCTCAGAGGAGAATCTTCCTCCACAGTGGACACAGTTGGGGCCCGTCGCTCCATGTCTTCACTTTCTGTATTCCTCATAACCTCTGTGTGATCTTCCGCTCCTCCCTGCTCTGTTGTTTTTCCTTTATCAGTTGGGGGTGACTCATCGAGAAAATGGCCTGCAGAGAAAGCGGTTACCCCGCATATGTGTGGTTGTCTTGGTTGAAGGGGAGCCGGCCTACAGTGCTCTGATGTGGTGAGGGCCAGTGACCCTCCTCCCCACACACACGCCTCCCCTGCTGGTCACTCATGAATATGGCTCTAATTGAATTCACTGGAGACAAACGAGTGTTAATTGGGAGGATAACGATGACCGCAGCCAACTATTCAGAGGCCAACCTTCAAAAGGGAGGCCTCCTGCCCACTGCAGGCCCGTTCTTCCCAGCAGGAGGGGGTCTGTAGGGGGTTGTGGGGAGGTCGGGGAGGGGGCTCTACCATCTTTTGTGCTCCTTTTCTTTAGGAGGAAGCAATAAAGCAATAAAAGCCTTGGCAGTTGAGTCCTCTCTGCTCTGACTCCCCCTACACTCCAGTGTGAAAGAGGGGGCCCAGTGACAGATCCATAACCACTAACAAGAACTAGGCCATTGTTTGTGTGTGTGTGTGTGTGTGTGTGTGTGTGTGTGTGTGTGTGTGTGTGTGGTTGTGTTTGTGTTTGTGGGTACCCCTTGATTTTGTGACTGAGAGTCATTTCTTTGTGGTGGGGTGGAGCATGCAATAAGATGCACTTTCCAATTGTGTTCAGATTCTCACCACTGTCACGCACCCCGCAGTAATACCTCAATATTGACTTTTTTGTTGTTTCATGATGCAAATGCAGAAGTAGTATAAACAGATCCATTATTAAACAGTTATTCTCATCGGTCTGTTTCCCCATCACTCTATAAAGTCCAATACACACACATATATGGACACAGACACTCAGTCATGAGTGGCTGACCCAGGATATCAGTTTTTATTTCATACAATATTTGAAGTGGCATGCGGGACCCTCACCCATCCCTTTGGTTATTACTGCCACTTATTTTATTGCAGTCATCTCCTCACGGTGCTGAATTATGCTAGTCTATCAATATTTAAAGAAAGTATGAAGGCAAATATGCTTGCATGGCCTCTTCACACGATATATTACTCCATCATAAATTCTTCATGAGGTAATATGACCAGTAATGCACGTGACCAGGAGAACCAGAACAACAGCTGGCAGCTTTTTCTCTTAATTGATTCCTATGTTAATTATAGCTTTGCAAATGCCCATATTTTAAAGTCCTTTGACCTTCAGGTTCATGCAGCGTTGGGGAGAAAGCAGGAGATAACAGTTCTTCGTTAGATAATAAAGAATAAGCAGGCGTGAGATCAGATGCCACAGACAGCCCATATAGGCCAGAAGCTCTGACTCATGCCTGTACTGGCCTGTGGATGAGAGAGGTGCATTATGGACCAGCTAGGAGATGTTCATAACACAGGAGGAAGGAGACAATGAGTTGCATGTAGAAATGCTTCTGAGACTTTTATTATTGCTTCTCCGTTCTCAAATAGAGGTACTGCAGTGAAAAGTTTGCACAAGTTGTACTATTGGTGTACTTGTGATTCATGGCAATACCATTATTTGGAGCTGAGGGTGAAGTCAAACGGCTCTGCAATGACCTTGGGTTGAGGTATGGCCATTAAGATCCTCTTTTTTCAGTTGGCCCTCTGAAAATAAGTTCTCATCCTTTCCTCTCGGGGAGCACAGCAGCACTCAATCACCCCCAGCATGACCCTGGACTGTGGCATGAGTTCAAAGATATGCACAGCCTCCGCATCACCCAGAGAATCTGTCCAATCACCCCTGTGTCCTACTGCCTCCCTCGCTGGCATCTGTCTTCTTTCCATATATCAGAGGTGAGTGCTGGCCATAAAGGGGATTACTCCGTGGGGAGAGTGTGCATCCATTTCCACCATTAAACAGGATTCAGGTGCTGCCTCTCCCGCTCTCCATGGGCGTCCGGTGAGTAATGGATACCCTGTGCCTCTCGCTGCCCTTTCTTATCTACTGTACAGTCTGGAGACGCTCACACACAGGCCTATACACACTAACTCACACCGACGGAAAGACACACGGGGCAGACACATACGTATACACATACACACACACTAGACACTCACTCACTCAAACAAGCACACAGGGCTCCTCACTTAACTCCAATCTGGATACACTCTGGAGTTTTATATAGGAGATCAGTGTTCAGTGAGAGGAATTTTGGATCATGACCCATTACGTGATGGATCAGCCTCTGCACTGTACCACTTCCTCCATCCTCCGTCCTCCAGGGACTCATGGAGACATAATGTGCTCTCCAGAATCTGGCCATAAATGCTTCTTGTTTAATCACAATTATATTTTATTAATTTTGATCTAATACTTGAGATTTTCTTCTGTTTGAATGAGGATTGCGATCTGGAGGTCTGTCTGTTTAGTAGCTTTGAACTTTTAGACCACGTTGGACAGCTGATAACGCTTCATTGGCCTCACAGTGCTAAAAGCCCTCTACGGGGCTGTATCTAAACACAGGAATGGTTTTCACGGCTGAGAGGATGACTCTCTGAAGGAACTTTGATGGTGGATGCATGCCTGTACAGAGGTTTGTCTGTAGCTCACTGTGCAGAGAGAAGAGGGAGGATGGGAGGGGGAAGGTACAAAGTGAGAGAAGACATAACACCTTGCCGTCCCTGCAAAATACAGTATCATCAGGTTTCACTGTTGAGGACTTCAGCAAAGATATCAAAAAGTCTTTTGTCAAAAGAAGCACACAACTGAAAGCAGATTACAGCAGGATCAGGAACAGTGGAGTTTATTTCTTAAGTGATTGTTTGGGTTGAGCTGGCCCCCATAAAATTAAAACAAAACAAAACAAAAAACAAAACAAAAACAAAAAGACTCTACTAATTAGCCTCGAGTGCAATCACCTTTGGAAATGTTTGGAATTTAATGGCAGTCATCAAAAGTCTGAAATATAAATAAACTTTTACTCCAAAGTAGGATATCAACCATTTCAAAAGTGACATTTAATCCCAAGTTTATCGCTATTTTAGAACGCTTCAATTCCAAATAAAAAACATTTTTGAGAATGCAATCATCTCTATTTTTTAAGTATTGAATGATGATGATGATGATGATGATGATGATGATAGCCTGAGACATACTGTGTGTAACTGCTGGATGGAAACGGCATTTGGAGCATAACTGAACAACAAAATGCTCTCTTCTGTCCTCATCGTCCCTCCTTGTCCTCAACACACTGCAACCTCCAAAACCACAAAATGTGTTTTCATTAGAGTATAATACACACATACAGGTGTGCAGGGGCATCAGGTCTGGAAGTGGGAGCTGGAAAACCATGTCTGTTGTCATTACTGTTGGTTGCCAGAGTATGGTAGGCGGTGACTTCATTGAATACCAAACTACTGTAAGTTGCTTTGTTCCTGATCCAAAATGGTTAGAGGCAACGGATGAGACTTGTCTTTGATACGCTCGCTTGGACGTTATCACACTGGTTGGGCTGTGATATGAGTATAGATATGGAAAAGGCTGATGCTGGGTGTATGACATAACTCTGAAAACACAGTGCCTCTTAAAAACCTTTGCAAAGGTCATAACTCAAAACGTGTGTAACATATTACAGGTCTATAACTAATAAATCATCACTAATATTGCGGTGATGGTGGAGAGCTGGAAGGCCTTACAGTGTTGAGAATTACCACCACTTGCCATCATTTCACTCCATCCAAACTGTAATGCTTTGAACCAATCCCACCACCCCCCCATACTCAATCACCGGTGCTGAGAGTTGGACCTCAAGAAAATGAGGTGAGGTGATCCACAACTCAGGTGACTTGAAAGACACTTAGCTTGATGACTGAGATGAAATGTTGTGGTTGCATGTTACATGCATCTGTCTGTCCCAAGATGTCATGACTGTGAAGTTCAACATGGCTGTGGTCACCAGCACGGAGAAAGCTGGGGTTTACTGGATATCCTGCCGGCACTGAATCAGACGCATTACGATTAAATGTATTCCCACAAAGCATATACAGTCGACAAAGACATTTAGTGGTGCCCAAGGCCGTAGTAAGACTGTGGTGTGTGTGGTGACATTTCTTGAACTGGGGAAACTGTGATGGCAGAGCACTGAGCACATGTATAGGGCTGTGAAATAAAACTCTCCCCTGGAGGAGCGCTGGCCTGGCCATGTGTTTGACGTGAAATGTTCCAGAAGTGTTAAGTTATTCCTGCAGGAAACCCAATCTATTCCCCTATCGTCACTCCGGTTAAGTCAAGTTTGATCATGCCACTACAGTTCAAGCTCATTCTATTTGAAACGCTGCTGTTTTTTCCCTGTAACTTCCTGTATCACAAGTAAATTTATGTCTCCAGACTGAACTACCTCCAACAGAGAGCACCAGAAAGTGTCTCTCGGGGGCCCAGCTTATTCATCAAAGACCTCCGACAAAACCATAACCTTGCTTGAACAACACACAAGCAAGGATATGGCAAAAGCTTCTGGGGCATGTTCCACAGCAGAGCGTCCTTAAACACCTGAAAGAGCAGGCAGGCTGCTGGAATGGGAAATTCCCAGCTTATCAGAGCGGTATGGTATGCTGAGGGCTGTGCAAGCCAGACAGCACCGCGTAGTGTGCAATTACTGGACTGAAATACATGCTTTATATTCCTCAGACCCCACACACTGTATCGTTGCCACAGTGGAGAAAATGAGACATTAATTGTCAATGACAAATGAAGGAAGTATTTCTGCAATAGCTATTTAGCTGAGGGTGAAGGCAAGTGGATGTGACTGTATGTTATGATCGTGGGTGTGCCTGACTTTGTTCTTAAACTACGCACAGAATGTTATTGCCTTTGACTTAAGAGCGTGTGGAAGTTCAGTTGGCGATGATGGAAGCTGTGTTTGTGTATCTTGCTCGGACTCAGGGCTAGACAGAGGGGACACGGGGCACTGTTCATGACATGTATGAGAGGTGACTAGATGACAGACGCTAACGGCGGGACCTTGTGTAAACAAACTCATCGAAGACAGTGTCAATCAGCACCCCAGATTAGCGCTCGGGCTATTAGTCGAGTCCTTCATCTCTCCTTCAACACAACAGCACACTAATTGAAGAACCGGTGGACTGAAAGGACTCGTAGACAACAAGATATAACTCTAAATTATGACAGATTATCATCGACACTGGGGATGTAAAACAATCACAGTAAACTGAAACACTGCAACAACGTATTTGGTTCATTGCTTTGACATTCTTACAGGAGGTAGGTACAACTCCAACACAGTGAGTGATGAGGTTGGGTTTCTAAGCATGGCTGTATGGTGTTTTGTGTTTAGTGTGCAGTACATGCAGTCTGATGATGACTTTGGCTATTGTCCAGGCACCCACACAAAGAGATCCACATTGCAAAAGATCAGGTGTTTGTTTATAGTTGCCGAGACTTAAGTGACGTCCATGGAAATGAGCGGGGGGGATGACATCATCTGACAGAAGAGATGTTTCTCTCCTCTTTTCACACATCACAACAGAACCTGCATGCTTTAATGTTTCTGTGTGATCCCCTCAATCGGTCATGTACTGCATTTCAGCCCCTATTTGGTTTCAGTAGTTTATCGTTACTGCTAGATTAGATGGCTGTCAGATAATGTAAGTTATTGTAGAAAGGCACAAGGTCTTTCTATCTGAGCAATGTGACGTTCACATCCTCTACATTGTCAGCAGACTGGGCATGTGTCAGGATGCAGAACTCATAATATAACTGTTTTGGAAGTAGTGTTAGATACCACTACCGTTCTGTAAGCCATAGTGTGCATGTCATCGCAGGTTGATAACAATCATATCTGTCCCCACAAAATTGGAGATTGATGTATTCTGGTTTTGCCAGGTTATTTGGATTTTCAGTGAAAAGGAAAAGTCACTTTTAAAGCCACAATCAACAGCGACAGGAGTGTAGGAAATACACACACACACACACACACACACACACACACACACACATTTGAGTGTCAGGGGCATAAAGTGCACATGTGATTCCCATCGTCCCTGTACATAGTTAGTTCTGTTTTACAGATCCTTTTTACTTACAGACCTACAGCTGGTGCTTGGGAGCTTTTTTTCAAAAAGTGAAATCACCCATTTTATATATTTATAGATCTCACAAGCTCTTTTCCACACTCCATCAGCACTTGTAAATGCAATCTCTCTCTGTGGATTGTTTTTTATTGTGTAACCCGATGATTTGCTAGAGGAGCCAAAACGGATTTGGGTTCTTTCTTAATAGCTTCATCTGTGACAGCGAAGTCTGGCTGTGTCAAGGTGACTACACTGTTTATGGAATGAGACCTGAGATGGAAAAGTTTGTCTTATGTGTGTTTATGGTTATTAAGGTTACAAGTGAAGTATGTATGGTTAGGTATCCTTTCAATAGAATAGACTAGAATAGAATAGAATAACTATGTTTGTAACACCAAGACATAAAAGACATGCCGGTGTGGCTTTACTGCTTTGTGCACTATTAGGGAATGCTTTGCATTAATGCTTGAAAATAAGCTGGAAAGAATAAGAGAAAACACTGAAAAAGGCTTGTGTTCTGGCACATCTGCATCCTCATGGATCATTTGGATCACTGTGTTCATCAAAGTCTGCCAACTCTGTTATTCTATGCATGACATAATCTCATTATATGTCTCGACATCAAGCAAATTTGTCAAATTAGAAAGAAAAGACTGGGTGATTTTATGCTCTTTTTTATAAAAGGCATAATCAGCTTGCAGTTGCTCCAGGACAAACTCAGTGTGGCAACATACCACAGTTACAGATTTTTTAGTGTGCTCTTTTCCAGCAACACCTGGTCTCACATTCATACTGTGCTTCTGCTGTTGGCCACTGAGCAGACTGCTCAAGGGCACCTCAACAGCAGTCGTTGAAGGAAAGGAGGACATTACTCACTTCACTTGGCCCACCATTTTCCAGCCGGCCGAGGGGTTCAAACCCATGATCTTCCAGTCACAAGGCCACTTCTCTAACCTGTGGGCTACGACACCTTGACAGGCCTTTTCAACCCAGAGTCGATTACAGTGACAAACTAAGACATCTCTTGAGTGCAGCAGTGTTGCCATACACTCATATACATTCATACACAAACACTGACATCCCTGTGCTTCTGGGTTCCTCTCTCCTCCTCTACAAGCTGAACTAAGACACATGATCCTCTGCTTATTAAACAGAGCTTAGTCGTAATTAAGCCTCCCAGATTGAGGTTCACTCTAAGCCTCTTTTTTCCTCTGTCTTCCCAAAAGTGATGAGTGAAGAGTCATAGGTCTTATAACATGCTATAGAAAAATGACAGACTGTTGAAAAACAAGGGGCTGCTGTGAGAGCATGCCTTCCACAAATTCAAGTAAACCAAACACTTCTTGTTTAGTAACTAAATTACAATAAAGTCCTCAATTAGACTCTTGAAACACTATGGTCAGTTTCGTACTTTCCCCCTCCAGTGGTATACATCAAGATGTTGTGATGTGCTGAAGTGACAGGGAATGTAATCATGCTGCATAGTAACACTCTTATAGAATAGGATAATACTGTACATTACACAGTTTACTAGATATGATGAAAGGGATCAAGATACATTTGAAGTTGTATGGCTATGATCCAACCTAAGGTGGTACGTCATGAAAAGTAATCACACAAACAATGTAAAGTAAAGGCAGCAGGTTAGGTTTTTTCTAAATGCCAGGGTACTTTTTACTGAACAACATGATGCAGGAGATGACTTCACTTTTGCATCTGACATCATGCAAACAACTTATTAGAAAAGGCTTTTTACAGCGTGTTTATCCATACAAATCAAAGAAAATCAAAATCATTGGTTCAAAGGTTTGCTTCCCATTTGCATCTGACGATATGCACCATAAAGAGCCTCAGATGAGACTAAACATGACGCAGCGTGCTGCAGTACACAGCTGTGCAGGGAGACAGGAAGCCTGGTGGACTGCAGGAGTGGTCCAGGATCCAGACGGGTCCCTGATGCTTGTGTAGGCCTCCAACACCTCACTCTGGACCTGCACCGCACTAACGGCTTTTACGGAAACATCTGGCGGGCGACAGGTCTTTTTCTCTGCTCCCTTGCCAATTAGTGTTTCTCTTCACTTCAAAACCTGCACTCCTCTACATTCCCATGCAGCACTTTCTGCCTCTCTGTTCTCCACCTGCTGGCTCCTGCCAGGTTTGGACACAGAGACACAAACATGAAAAGAAACCAATAAAATGGGCTAATCTACCCATTTTTAAACATGGAGTTTATTTTTACAGTCTCCAGCTGGACTTCCCCTTCAGTGTGTGGAAGCAATCAGTAAACAGAGAGAGGAGAGAGAGAGAGAGAGAGAGAGAGAGAGAGAGAGAGAGAGAGAGAGAGAGAAAATGGAGATTATATGATCACAGATTCAAATGTCACTAAGCCCTGAGGATAAACTTGAGGAACTCGTAAAGACCCCATTGAAATAAACTCTGATCTGGGTGCTTGGACAATTGTCTCCAAATGGATGTAGCCTTTTGTTTTTTATCTACTTTGTAAGAATTGAAACATTTGGTTTGTGTGTCTGGGCAACAGGCCCATCATCAGCCGTCCAAAGCCACTTCAAAGTGTGCCAGTGAGTCAATGGTCCAAACGGAGGAATATTAAAAAAGCACCAAGCATTTCCATGTCTTTGCTTCATATTGTTTTCATTGATCTGTCCTGGAAGTATTGTCTGACTCCCATATGATTGATATTATCTGGCTATGCCGCACACAATTTCATATAATTGTTGCTCATTCAATAATATTTTCATTGTCTGGATGACCTCTGTTTCCCTGTCAGAGAGTTTTACTGTCAGAGAGGCTTTTAACCATCAGCATAAGAGAGAAGTCAAATTGTAACTTTGCATGCTCTGTGTACCTTTCTGTTTTCAACACTGCTGTACTTACATGGTGCTAATGTATGTATGCTGTGATCCAAACATCCCTACCAACCTGACTGCTCCTGTGGTGTTCGTCAAGCTTAAACCCTGTTTGACCGAGCTAATACCCTTCCTTCGCCCCGAGGATGACTCTCCTCTGCCCCCCCAGTTTGACATGCTGTTCCTCTGATGGATGTGCCCTGTCTGGACAAGGTGGCCCTGTGCTTTCATCAGGCCCTCAGCAGGCAGATAGGCCAAGGGAGCAGGAAGATCATCCTATGGCTCCGCACAGGAGATAAAACAACCGTCCCATGTCACCACGCAGGAGATAAAACAAGGCTGCTCTTCACAGATCATACATCAACATTATACCAGCTGACGCCAGGAAACAGCAAAGCAGGCTGGGTAGATGACACACCTAAAAGATGGATCTCTTTAATCTGAGGAGTAAACACATAAATTATCCAGGGATATACTTAACCATGTCCATGGGAAGTCGCTTTCAATTTAGCTGAGATGCAGCTTTGAGATATTTATCTGATGGATTTAACAGACAGAGCAGCTTACACGTCTATATTGGATGTCTGTGGCATAAAATATCACTGGCATGCCTATAGATATTCAAAACAGTGTTTGTTAGGTGTGTGTTTGCATGTGTGTGTGTGTGTGTGTGTGTGTGTGTGAGACAGTGACATGCCATTACCTCAACATCCTGCTGGGATTTGGCATGCAGCAAAGGGAGAGCCTGACAGGTACTGCCCATCGCAGCTTTCCTTGTCACACTGTTCATCAGGGAATCAAAACATATCTGTCCTGAGTGCTCTACGGCGCTGCAGCAGTACATGTCTATATTTCAGGAGACCTTGAGAATCTGTGCACATCGATATACCAGAGGAGACAAAGGGGAGTGGGGGGGGGGGGGGCGATCGTAATGGTCTTCATCTCTCACCTTAGCTTAGATAGGTCGTACCTCCGCTCCTTCTCTCCTTCCCGGTAGGTATGTTTCACTCCACTTTCTTGCTCTCTTCTGTACTCCTTCCCCATCTTTTCATTTCCTCTTCCTGTGATGAAAACATAAACACAGACATAAAAGCTGACATGCACAGATGGTATGTCGAGTGTGATGCAGTTTGATCCTTTATTGGGTGGAACTGCAGAGGGTTGCTCTGTGCAGTTTGGAGCTGCGGCCTGACAAACAGTTGACATCAGAGTCTCATTGTATCACTCGGCAGTTCCTCCTGTGTTCTCGACATTTCAAACCCAATTACATGTGATTGTTCTGTTATCCTCAGAGCTTGCTCAAGCCACCCATCATCCTTCTTGCCACTTAACCAAATGTGGTTTTCATCTCTCTAACATGGTTTAGATTTCTCCTCTGAGCAGCTGAACTGCGTTCTCCCCTTTCCATGACCGTGAACTGGGCCACTGGATTACCGTGTTCAGATGCCCATGGCTTGCAGGGGACTGTTTATTTGGAGAGCTGACACTCACTCCGTCTCGACAACCGCCCAGTCTACTGCGCTACGGGCTTTAATTATTGGAGTTTGAAATGAGGCTCCATTAAAATGAATGACCTCCATTAAAGCGGTATTAAGGGACAGATGCCTTTGTTGGTGGGGTGAATGTGCAGGGGGGGGGGAACACTTGACCAGACGCACAAGTGCCTGAATAAACAGCTCGGCAGGTTTTTCTTTCTTTCACTCTCTTTTAGTTGAAGCCCCACTGCGACTGCCATCAAGATTACAACCACCTGGCTGTGCGTCCTGCTCTCCCCTACCCCAAACATTTTAATCATGGATGAAATTCATTTATATGTTGCGATAATTGTCCCTAATTGTTTCTTTGAAGGGGAGTGAGGCCAGCAGCATCTGGCCAACATATGGCTGTTGTGCTGCCCGGGAGTGACTTTGTGCCCAGCGTGAAACTGTGGGCCGAATCCTCTCCCTATCGCCCACTGAGTCAGACTGGAGGTGTGGCCCAAATGATGCCTTTGAGGCGTAATGAAGGTAAATGGGGGAGCTGACCTGGTGACTGAGGTGGATGACATACCCCAGCTAACGTACAGTAATGTGCTGATCCTTTCTCCACGTGTGTTTGAGCTGCTGAAGGTGTGTTATCACAGGGACTGGCTGTCTGGGCCTGTTCCTCTCTTCTGGAATTCAGCAGCTCCAGCTCCTCCAGCTGGGCTTCCCCTTTCTGATCATGCATTCCATATGGCCCACAGATCCAGCGTTGCATTGACAAAAACGCGTACTACACTTTACTGTATATTAACACATACCTAGATGTACACATTCAAATAGACACACACTCCCAACATGCACAGACAAGCTTATAATGCACTGTGGCACCAGCCCTCCTGCAGATGGTGGATGTATGTGTCTCTCTCTCTCTCTCTCTCACACACACACACACACACACACACACACACACAGACACACACACACACACACGAGTCCAGTCACACATAAACATAACCTTGCCCAGAAGTGTCTGTAAGTACAAACACAGGTTGCCATTGAAAAGATGATTATTTTTCTCTCTCTCCTTGAGTGATATTGTAGTCCGCTCTGAGAGCCTGTCAGTCATCCCCTTGTTCATTGAGTGTCGTTGATGCTGACATGTCACATCTGGAAGCTCTTCTCTACATGTGCTGCATAGACATTTCTCTGCTCACTTTCCCTTTCCCAGGAGGCCTGATTGTGAAGCTCCTGTGATGATGTGAAAAAGGAGACTGAGACTTCTGCACAACAGCTCTGGGCTAATGAATGCATTCTGGTCACATTCCTTGACCACATTATAGCATCTCTTTTCCCAATAGAAAGAGAATAAAGAAAGATCAAAATGGTAGCAATTTACAACCAAATTCTGCACTGCTGCTTTCCAAGTGAAGAGTCTTTAACACCTGGTTTGTTTGGAGGAGCTCTCCACATCGGAGTTAAAGCTACACTCCACAATTTGTGCTCAATGCATGCTCTCACTGTGCAGGAGGAATTACAAAAAGATACGTATGAACCACAGTTTGTTTATACCAAAAACTAACCTTGCTGGCTAGCTAGCATGCTGAAGCTAACTAGCATAGTAATAATGTCCAACGTTCTCTCCCTAGTGTAGCAAGAATCTAGCTAGCTTTCATCACTGGACAATCTGTGATTGATCATTCCACTTCTGTTCTTGTTGTGTTGAGAGGGGGGCAGGAAGCCTATGATGGCAGATTGGAGCTGGATTGGAAATGGATAAATTGAAGTTGGAAACTGACCATCGAAAAAGATAACGTTAGCTTTAATGTTGTCTAACCCGGGACGACTAAATCTACTGACCCTCCACCTACAACTAAAACATGTCGCATGGAAAAGAAACTTGTGCATGGCCGTTCCTGGCACTGGACAGTAATGCATATAGTAATGATAGCTAGAGTAATGATAGCTAGAGTAATGATAGCTAGCCAGCATGCTAGGTAGCCAGCAAGGTTAGCTTCTGAAAAAGCTTCTGATTTACATCCTGGAGCAGATATTTGTAATTCTTCCTGCACAGCCGAGAGCACTTAAGCACAAATCACAGACGGTAGCTTTAAGAAAGCTCAGACAGTTTATGGTGGGACCCCATGTACAACATGTTACCATCTACTATGAGCAAAGCAACAAATCTCAGTGATGTTTGCCCAACACTTGACACACTGTTGGGCTAGTGGGCTGCAACAGAGCCATTCCAAGCCCCTGTTTCCTGTGGAAAATCTATGCTAAGTGTGCTGCTGTGCTGTGTTACAGGCGAGGGTGTTTCCTTGGCAGGAGAAGAGAATGAAATAATCATTAATGTGTCTGAGGGGTAAATGATGTCATGCACACTGAATAAATGTTGCTGCCAGGCCATGCAATATTAAGATATTGTTTCACAGAGCGAGTGGCATTTTGGTCTACATTGATTCACAGGCACAGATACGTGACACTCAAACCCACAAAAACACACACAAACACAGGTGTGCACCCCCGCAACACAGACACACACACACACACACACACACACACACACACAGCTAAGTCCATTGATGAAGGGTAGGATGATCTGCTTCCAGTTAGGTCGCACACTGTTCCTGTTCAGCGAGTGTACAAAGGGATGGATACAATTTCAGGACATGCTTTTAATGAAACTCAAACTGAAACACGTTTCTGATTGGAGAACAAAGACAGAGAATCAAAAGCTGTAGCAGAGGTGACCTGGGCTAAAACGTGCTCATAGCTCTAAACACCAGCTCTTCACCAAGGGCCAACTCCAAACAAGACCCCTCCAAAGCATCCAGTTCCCCTAACACTGCAAAGCAGGTTGACAAACGAAGCCAAACTTTATACCTTTGTTATCTAGAATTACATTTTGTTTTGAAACCTGTATGACATGTGCATAAACTAGCTGCTTATGACTTCCAGATCAGTAACGGGCAAAAACAGAGGCTACTGAAACCCCACAAAGCTTTGAAGATGAGAAACTATTTTAAAAATCTGCTAAATGAATGGTAATCTCAAACAAATGTGCTTGGCAGCATTTGAACAGATACTTGTCTCATGCAGACACATGAAAAGCATACATCGCAAATGGAACAATATGTATGTTATCTGATAAGATATGATTGTTTCAGCAGGTCTCGTAAAGGGAACAGGCAAACGCATGTTACTGTGAAAAGTTATGGAGTGAAAGACTTATTGGAAATGAAATGGCTGTGCCTCAAGTTATGAAGCAGAGAAGTCCCTTTTCACCAGTAGGGTGCTCATCCTAAAGAAGTGAAGTGTAAACGTTCCCACTAGGAGTTTAAAGCTGCTATTAGGAGTTATGCAACTAAAGCCATGAGTTTTTGGAGTTGAAAATCATTGTCCATATATCCACATCACATACAAATGGTTCATGTCAATTTCGGGACTGAAAACCTGAGGTCATAAGTCCATTCTCCCAGTCAGAGTGGGTGTAAGGTCCATTATACGTCCCACAGAGACTACTGTGTTTGGTAAGCTGCTGCCCGAAGGTCTCTGGGCTCCTCCTGCACCTGTGGCAGGCCATGTCCAGAGCTGAAAAAAACCAAATAAATAACTGCCCTTCTGCTTAATGGAGCTTAAGAGCGGCTTCACTCATTTACCGTGAAGAACGCCGGGTTTGAAGCGGCTTAGAGCACAATGGCTCTTCAATAGCGCGCACAGTGTGAGCGGTCCACAGTTGTGTTGTGCATGGGTAAACGTATGATCTTATCAGTTTAAACTGTGTGGAGGAAAAGAAAGATGTGAGAGCAACGATTGTGAAGGTTTGGTGCAGAGGTTAAATATACGGGTTGCCCTCATTCGCCAGGAGAATCGGGCTAGAAAGTCACACACACACATCATTGTCTGCTACCGAGGCACAGCGACTGAGGGTTAGCGCATCAAAGACTATTTCAAGGACATGGAGGTAAACTGTCCCAGTCACAACGCAAGCTGAAACTTGAGCGTGTAAACAAGGTTTCTTTCATTTCATCAATGGATCTCCAGATTTAGTATCTGGTTCTTTTCATTTCGAAGAAAACAAAACACAATCTTCTAGTCAGTAAGACTTATTGTCTTCTATTGTCTGATTTCACATATCATGCATTGCCTCTGATTTTCGTGGTGGTGAACAGAAGCTGCATTTCTCCACATCTTCTCACTGTTTTAGCATGCGGGCAGGTTTTTTATTTATAACAAGGGGATAATTTATGAGTATCTGAAGGCCCTGGCTACTCTGTACCCAGGTCAGCTTCACTCATTCTTCAGGCTGACAGGGTCGGACTCCCGGAGTTATGGGATCAAGGCTGATGTCTTACAGACCACCGCATGGGGAACAGGTATCTGCACTTCCTTATTTTATCAGCTTTCCAACAAGTGGACATGAACATGGGCCCCTATAAATCACTTGGTACAGATGACAGCCCAGAGGCAGCAAGGCGGAGCATCGTCTGATGTCGTACATGTGTGCTGTCTTTTTTTTCACCTCGCAGCAATGCACCATGACAGAGGTACCTCTCGTGCTGTACAGCAATACCTCTGTCTCTGTCTGTTTGTAGTTCACTTGCAGTCATCCTGAGTTCGAGGGCTAAGTTATGGCACTATAACTGTGCTATGTCAGTGGGTAGAGCCATTTTAGCCGTTCATCTTCCAGAGTTCAGGGGCTGCACTGAGCTAGTCCCCATTTCAAGCAGCATCCAACGCAATATGTCACTGATAACAGCTGTTATCACCAGCCGTACATAGGAATAACAAACTGACACGTGATGGACTCTTTTTTAAATACATTTTACAGCATTGTCTGTGTGTGTGCGCGCTTACATATCGCATGTGTTTATACAAGCTACCGAGACCGCTTTTGTTGATAGAGCGCTGACGCCAAATGTGTGTGGGAGCGAGCCTTCTTTTATGAAAGAGCTGCATGACCTTGATTCTCTTTCCACTCTGCTGTTTCTGTTTAAGAGACAGAGGTAGAAAGAGAGAGTGTGTGTGTGTGTGTGTATATGTTTGTGTGTGTGTGTCTGTTTTTCAAAGACTATGTATATTGTGAGGAGGGGGGCATGGTCGTGCATGTGCATGTGCTTGTGTGTGAGCATTGTGTGAGCATGGCAGTGGGGCAGACAGATATGGTCACGGTTAACTGGCTCCGACAACAAGACAGGAACAACGGATTCATTACATTTGTTTGACCAATAACTTCCTGAAGATAGATGTGTTTTGGCCCAGGCAGCTGTTCATTCTGACAACAGTCACTCCCCTTGCATGATGTCCCTTGTATGCCTGGAGAATTACCATTCAGTGCACGTATGTGTGTCTGTGTGTGTGTCTGCCTGTGTGTGTGGTCTGGGGTAACAGGTTCAGCGTGCCTTATTCAGACGGCTCAGACTGAAACCCCGTCCCACCTCACATACCGGCATGCAGCAGAGAGGACACACACACTGGAGGCCATTCTCCGTCGAGTTAGCTCGCTTGTGCATGCCCCGTTGTGTGTGTGTGTGTGTGTGTGTGTGTGTGTGTGTCTGCGTGTGTGCAACATGTATGTGTTTGTGTGTTAATTCAACCAAAACATAAATCAGCACATGAAAGGTGTGTATCTCAGTGTAGCTTCTCCCGCTACTCTGACAGGAAACAGGCCCTCCCCTCTGGTATTTGGTTTCTCTAAACGTACACACAGGACTACATTTCAAACATGGTACAAATTCAAAGCAGAAATGTAGCATGAGAGGGGACAATAAGGCCGATGTTATGTCACTAGTTAACTCAATTCCATAGATTGTTCACTGCTGTTCCAAACACATAAAGCAAAAAAAAAAAAAGTCAAGATATTTAGCTTGTGTTGAAATCTGCTTTTCCGTAATTCATCGTGTTTTTATTATTAGCTTAAGAATTGTGTTTCACTGTTTCAATGCACGTCTTTGTCTCGGGCGAATCCTCCTCTCAGTGTTGCCTCTGTGTGTGTTCTGGTGGTGAAACATTTCGAGTCATTACCCTTGGCCTCTTGTGCTAACTGGTTCTCCAGCCCAGCAGGAGATTGGTGTTATTTGTGTTGGGCCGGCTGTAACGTTGTCTCCCAAAATGCCAAGATTATACGGGGCTGAGAGGAAGAGAAAGAGGAGGAGAGAGCGGGGGGGGGGAGGATGAGCGACAGTCTGACCAAAGAGAAAAGAAAAAGAAATATGGCGGATCTCTCATCACATTTGCACAAATGTTTTGGCTAGACCGGTTAAGTCTTCTCCATCATCACTAATCACCTAGCGATGAATCCCTGAGCAGCAGTGAATGAAAGTCGGTGGGAAGGAAAGCCCAGAAAGACGATTCTGGCTCCAGGAGAGGCATTAAACAGCATTTTCAAACATTCACAAACTAATAAAAAGAATGTGTTGAATTTGTTTTCTGGCCGCTTATGATAGACATTTTTTTGGGAGAGGCGGTTTGCTCTGAACCCTGGTAACAGGTCACAATTTGATTGGATTTTCTGTTCAATTGTTTGTTTTCTGTCAAGGAACATTTGTACTGGGACAGCTGAATTTGAGCACAATAATCAGCACCGTTTATTTTTTCCCCAGGTTGTGATCGTTGTTTGTTGTCCTCATTTGTAGGATCGCACACAATAAATGTCCAATCTTGTCTGACTGTTCTTCTGTTGCTACAACGCATGGCCACATAACACAGACACAAGTCATCATCCCAGTGTGTATGAGGTGAGGACAGCACTGTAGTTACTAATGAGACTGAGGAGTGAAGGCACACAGCAACAACCTGATGACAGAACTGACCAACACTACAGCTCCAGACGTGGACCAGCCTGACTGATGTCTTTTACCCTCCAGCCTTTCAGAACTGGCCTCTCTGTTCTGTAGCATCTTACAACTCAGTGTCATCTTTCATCTCCCTTAGAAAAAGACAACAACTCTCTTGTTGGTTGGGATCAGCAGCTATACTTCATGACTGTGATTATGGCGTGATGGCTTGATCAGTCTTACACGGCATAACCGCCCTAAGAGTACAAAACTGGGAAGAGGAGACAATTCTCCATCATTTCTCTTGAGCATTTCCCGGACAGCTTTTTTCTCAGTACTTTGTCACATTCTTGTCTTTCTCACAACTCTGAGTGCAAGGCACCATTGTACTCCAATGGTTCAAATGCAGTTCCATTTCCTGCAGGCAGTTCATACATAAACAATCAAGACATGCTGTTTCCCCCTCAACTGGCGTCTTCTCTTTCCAAGGTTTTTTTCCCATGAGAAACAATTTTTTATCCAAAATGACAACAACACATTTTGCTCCAATTTCTTCCACGACAAGCAATATCATTTTATGATGCTACTGAGTTGAATTCTGAAATTCTAATATAAATTAAGAATTATTAAAAACAACAAACAGAAAACAGACTCCTTGTTCTAGACTGAGTGTTGCCATATAGTGTTGTGTATGGATTAAGTGTGGGGGTTGGTGGAATGTTTAGGAAGGGGTGGGGAGTAGCTGTGCGCAGTTTAATGATAGTTCCTCTCCCAATTTCCTCCTAATGAAATAATCCCTGTCTACCTGACCTGATACACCGCTCTCTTGCCTGGGGTGGAGTCTGAAGATTAAATTAGAACCATGTTGTAATTTAGTGAACAAGACAGAGAGAGGGAAAGAGAGACAGAGAGCAGCATCCTCTTGACAGTGAAATAATAATATGCTGGATGTTTTTTAACCAATTTAGGCTGTTTGTCATCCGGTTCTTTTACTGCTGAAGCCTTCTCCATCTCTAACCACAAAACATCCAAATGCTCTCTTTCTGTTGTTTCCTTCTCACAAGCTTGTTTTTGGTTCAAGCCCTCTAGCCTCGTGTCAAACATTTGACCTTTCGGTGGTTTTGAGTATCAAGGTTTTTAGGTACCCGAATGCCACTCTGTCTGTTGCCATGGAAGCAAGGCTTTAAGGGAATGTCCATCAATGTTGAAAGGGTGACCCAGAATAGACCTAAACACACCCTCCCCATACATATTAAAATTCCTTTGGATGGCACTCTCCGCCGGGCATCCACATGCCGCATTCCCCTGGTCAAGGGAAGTGTTCCGGGCTACCTGTTCCCATGGCAACGCCGGCCAAACACCAAGGTCAGACAAGCGTGTCCATGTCATTCCCAACGTGACAGTGGTTTGCCATAAACCCCAACCGGCGTGGTAATGACACTCCTGCACAGTGGGCGGGGCTGGCATGAGGCTCTGTGGATGCTGGTCGGGGCCCAGTCTGGCCACACTCACAAATGGAGAGGCAACACAGGAAACTGGGGCTTCCAGTAAAAACATGTAATTAGAAACACATTGACTGGGAGCTTTGGCATGATACACCCAGTTAGAAGGGAGAGACACACGCACTCAGGGGTGCTCAGAGGAAAAGAGGTTTGATTCAAGTGGAGGGCGAGATCACTGGGGTATCGGGTCACTGGGAAAGTCCCATGAGAAAACAAAAATGGAAAACCAGGGAAACACCAGGGGAAAGACGGTGACAAGCAAGACACACACACACACACACAGCACTACAATAACAGAGATATCTCAGTTCCCTGTGTGACGCCTCTGGCCTATCAAGTCACTAAGAACAGACTAGGTGTGTGCTATGACAGGATGGCGGGGGCATGTGGCAGGCAATAATATTCCACTACTACTACTGTTTACAAGATGCAATATAAATGCCACTGAGTTTGAGAGCGTCAGCGTGGCCCAGGGGCCTCACCACTAAAGAGCAGGCGGCGGGCAGCACAAGCACAGCTGGAAGCGTGGGCCTCGCCAGGGCTGTGAGCGGAGCCACGCCCTGCATGGCCATGCAGTGAACCCAGCTCCAGAGGAGTACAGGTTAACATGGCCACATGCGATCTGAGAACCATGTCATCGCCTAACATGCCACCAGGAGCCCTGACAGAGGCTGAGATGAGATGGGCGTGAGGAGACTGTCTGTAGTGTGTGATTTCTACACTGTAGGTACTGAGATGGAGCTGAAATGTAATGTAACATGTAGAGTTTAATTCATTGTTGTCATGCAAACAGTCAACAAGTGAAGATAGACATGCTGTTGTAGTTATGTGTTTCTTTAGGAAGTCAAAACCACACGATGGGATTTATCGAGTTTGAACAGCAGCCCATTCGACAAACTTCACAGCACACTGATGAGCATAAGTCCCATAACTTTCCCAGTTGTCTCTACCACACGCAGGATTCTCACAGAGAAAGATACCTCTTAGCCAGGGAGCTTCGGCAGGGGATGAACATGAGAAACAAGGTTCCTCCCTCCACAGAGAGAAACCATCAGAGGCTCTCTTTAGTGTGTGGCTTCAGAGATCAGGCGAGTGGTGACTGTGGCCCCAGAAAAAAGCCTTAATTAGCCTCAGCTCCCAGCAGACTGCCAAGCCAAGAATAGGGGTTACATTAACAACAAAAAGTGAGCACTTTTAATCAACTCTCAAAGTGTTTCCTTGTACCCCAACGTCAACAGTTCACACATAATTGGAATGAACAGAGGAAATGGATGTTTGGTAGGTGACGAGGTTTTATACATTTCAAAACACAAACGTGTTAAGTGACAATTCACAGTCCACAAATGCACATTAAAAGGCTGGAAACTGTGCAGTAATCAAGGGGACACGGGGTGTAAATGGGTCTGGTTACTGAACAGAACAGAATGAACAGAATTGCACTCGCATTGAAATACATTACACATTGAACAAAGATTAATAAAGAACAATGTAAACATATAGAACACAATATCCCTGGGAACATTCATATGAAAACACACTCAGCCATTCATTATGAAAGTCATGCAACACAGTACTTTGGACTCTTTTTGGTCTTTCGTCCCTTAATGAACTTTGGGACACAGCAACAGCAACACACATAACCAGTGGTTCCCCAGGGGTCCTTCAGGGGCTTGTAGGGGGTCCCACAAAAGAAGAAAAGAAAAGTTTTGTTGATTCATTTTAAGTTAGGACAATAGTAGGAATGTCTATTTGATCAGTGATTTCACTCTGCCCACTGTTATCTAATACCTACAGTATAAACAGATTGGGGTCCCTCAGACAAAATCTTATCAAATGGGGGTCTTTGGCCTAATGAGAATGGGAACCCCTTCCCTAGACGACATCATTCAGTCCTCCTTACCCATCCCACAGTGCAATAGACACCATGCAGCATTACTAAGTACATTTTGTTGGGACCAACTGTTTAAAAAAGGGGGCACCAGCAGATCCGACAAATGGATGGTAAAACAAATGATGAAGTTATTAAACACACATTCACGCTAAACCCTCTGGCTAGCATGTAAATAAAAGGCTTTCTAACTGTGAGATCTGCCAGATGGCTTACACTCTTAGCTGGTTAGGTTAATGGTTGGTGGTCGGTGATCTCACCATTCAGATTCTCCACTGCATCTACTTTTCAGTCAGAGTGCTCTAAATATGACCGCTGAATTCATAAATTGTCCGATTCAATATCAATCAATCAATGTCAATCTAGAAACACGTCTGGACACTTCGCACCAAGAAGCAGGTCTGCAACGGTAGAACAAAGGAAGTGTGCTTAAAGAGCTTAGTAAACATCTTTGGTTGTGGGTTTGTCTTTGACAGTTGGCGACTGGCCGCAGATGTACAGTAAGTTATTCAGAGGGTTTGTCAGTAAAAAGTACAGTAAAAGAAGTCAAGCTGTTACAGTATGTAACAGTGGGAACTCAGGAAGATTGGACGTTTTCAGTCAGGCTATCTGTCTAGAGATGCAACCCAAAATGTAAGACATTTCATCTAGCATGCCCCGTGATCCGGGACCGGGGCTTTAGAGGCAGGTGAGAAATATTTGGGAGTTGAGGTTGGTCCAAATGCCCAATCAATATCTAAAATGTATGACTGAAAAGTTTATTATGCCCAGGATAGGTTACATCTTGAAATACTCTTGATAATCTTTTCCATATCCTACATGTGTATACTTTTATAGCAAAATACTGTTATCTATCCATCTGTATATGTATATGCAATACTGGTTGTATGAAGTATGAGACTGAACTTTTTTTTTTTCCGGAGGAGTCGGATATCACTTTCAGTCAAATCTTCCATAATGGGTTCTAGCCGTCCGTTTCTCCGTGGACGTTCTCCATATGTACTTTGAGGTAGTCATTCCTGGTAAACTTCTTATGGCACAGCTGGCACTCTGCCATGGGCCGGTTAGGGTTGTGTGTAAGTTTGTGCCTGCTAAGCATCTTCTTCAAGCTGAACGACAGGTCGCACACCTAGAAAACACAACAGAGAGTAATCATGAGACACACACAATCTCCTGTAACCTTGTTCACCTCTGGTCTTGTTTACCAAATTCATCTGATCACTGTGGGGCTTATTATCAAATCAAGCCGTGAAAGCCTCATCACAGGCACAGCCAGAGAATCAGAGGATGATTTGTAAATCACACGCAATAGAGCCTGGCGACAGAAATCAGTTTTTTTCCCAGTAGCGAGAGGGAATGCATTCAACTTAACATCCATCATAAATGAGCCATTTTACACTGTACAAATGACTCCATCGTCCCCTATCAATCATGATAATCCACCATTGGCTGGCGTTCAGCTGCAGTTCAACACATCGGTTCAAGAAACACAGCATGTCTCCTCCTAGCTCTACTCCATCTGCTACGCTTAGAGCAGTCACTGTGGAGAACGTCAGCCCATAACAGGAGAGGGGAATCTTATCTTTGTTCTCGAAAAGTCTGCAGCGTTTCTAAGCACGACACATCTCATAATTACATTCAAAAATACACACACAGTGCACATCTGTGGATAAATGGCAAAGAATAGAAGTTTTTGTCAGATTACGATGCATCATTTCTTCACTGTTGTCTACGGTTGGATTTACACAAATGGAAAATCTGATTTTCAACCATATGATGCCCAGATTAGATCTTTTCATTGTAGGCAAAACATGGAAAAATCCTCAGATCTTGGCCACCATTCCTGTGTAAATCCTGACGTAACCAACCAGTTTCCCAGAGCATTCGTAGAGCTATGTACCATTGTAAGGTCTACCTTTAGTTTTTCAGGTATAACCCACAACCTTCACCACTCACGTGTCCCTTGAAATTAGCTGCAAATTTTAGATGGGTCTGGAACAGTTACGAAAGCCAACAGTCATGCAACCTTTATCTAACCTTCTAGTGATGGAAATCGTAAGCTTGCTAACTCAAAATAGTCATCGGACACGCAATTGTAAAGAGTGACTTGGACAGCAAACGTTCAGTTGACGTACAGGCAAACGTATGCCTATAGCGTAATGTAAGGTCACCTGATGAGTCACATACATCGGCTGGTTGAATATCATGTTCTAGCTATCATATCCATGTGGAAAATATACTTTGTTGTAGTTAGATCCAAAATCTGATGCAGTGTGAGTGGAATATTTTGACATTTAGAAAGTGACACAGTGACAGGGTCTTAACCCAGATGTTACTGCTTCTACGACGAGTTAATGCTGTTATGATACACAGAGCATACAAAGCCCTCTACATGCTCGCCTGGAAAACACTCATGGAATTATGTACTCTTTTTGTTTGAGTCAAAATCCATCCCAAAATAAAATCCACATGTTATTTCTATTATATTTAATAGTTTAGTCTAGAATTATGTACATGAAAAGGTCTCTTCCAAAGTTAGAAAAAAGAACCCAGACTAATCTTGGATGTCACTGGGAGACACTTTCTGGAGCTGCTCCACTGACAATGAATAGGATACTGACTTTGTGGTCTTTAACAACACCCATGGGCGATTCTCCCTGGATATGGGCACATTTTTTGGTTTAGAACTCAAGGAAATGTTATGTATTATGGCTTATTTGGGTGTAAAAGCTCAAACAAAGTAAAAATTATGTTCACATCACAGAATCTCCGGATTCCGGCTTTGGCAAAGAATCGTTCATGTTCACTGATTAAACTGTCAAGGATCACAGAAAGAACATGAGAATTCATGTGAAGTCTGTTAGAGAGGTGTTTGGCCTCACAGAAGTCTTCGTAGGGGGTTTAGATACATCAAATCTATCTGGGAACTGGTCCTTGGTCTTAATATGTATCAACAGTTCTCAGGATTTGAAAAACACATCATAGGATTTAGAAAATAAGACATTATTGAGACGCAGTTGTGGCTTTCTAAACAAAAAGAAAATGGGGAAAATATGTTTTCAATTTTAAGAAATGGTGATAGAAAAGCGTGGCATTCGAAGAGACTTAAAAGGTTTGTTCTAAACATCAGCAAGCCCTGGTGATATAGTCGTGCCCCCCCCTCGTCTCTGAGAATAATTATTACTCCTACAGTATTATAAGCAGAGGGTAATTTCTCCCTCTGATCTTCTCAATGTGTTTACGTGAGATCAGCCTACTAGGCCCCTCCAGAGGAGCAAGATCGCTATCTGCCTCTTATTGAGCCCCCCCCCAACAACCCCCCAACACATCTGGCCTCGTGCCACAGGCTGCCAGAGCGCCGTCACACGTACACACAGCCAACCACATGCAAGAACCCAGGGAGTAAAGACAAAGGTTGAGTAGGCAGAGGTGGTTGGACACTCACATCACACTGGAAAGGTTTCTCTCCTGTGTGGGTCCTCATATGCTCATCCAGTCCTCTCTTCTGACTAAAGGCCTTGTTACACTCGCTGCATTTATATGGCTTCTCCTGCAGGGATAGACAGACACACACAGAGTTAAAAGACGGCACATCATCTCTCAATATACAGCAGAACAATGCTTGAGCCAATACTTCCCCAGTTTGTGCACATATGGACAAAACCTGGAAAGAGAAACTGTGTTCAAGGCGCACTCAAGTGTAATGACACACATATGCACGCACATACACACGCAGAGAGAAAAACAAACATGGACACACGCAGCACACAGGAAAACACAAAAAGACATTGAAACATTCCTGTAATACACACACACACTCATATCCTCTCACTTCACACCCTGGTGCTCTCCCTGTGAGTTTATGAAGATATGAAATGAGAGATTGCACAGCCCCTGCAGTAGGGAGGAAATGACCGGCATAGGGGCCATCAGAAACACATGGATTCCTCTAAAGCGTAAGGAAAACACGCCGCAGAAAAGCCCTTTGAACGTGTATCAGTGCACTGGCACTCTGGGGCTGTAGAATATCACTCCTCTGTCTCCACACCTCATCAGTTTACCAAAGAACATTTCCTCTGTGCCTTTCAGGGGCCTGTCTGGGTGTCAGTCAAAGAAGTTATCTCACTGTGGGTGTGTTTTCACAAAAATCGTGTGTGTGTGTGTGTGTGTGTGTGTGCGTGCACATCCACATGTGTTCAACTGGGTGGACAACTTCTCAGAGTAGGTGTGTATAAAACTCTGAAGGGAAGAGGTGGTTACACTTAAAAGACTTAGTTTGAGTTAAGAGAAATAAGAAGCACAGAGATAGCGGGACTTTGGGAGTGCGGTTCCCACTGTCAGTCGTTGGGAAGCTGTTTTTGACAAGTCTGGCTGATAGCAAAGGCTCTACCCATTTAAAGCTTAGTTGTCATGGGAACAGGGTGAATGCAGGAAGTAAGGGTCCTGGGAAAAGAGCTATCATGTGGGCGGGGCAAGGAGTGCCCAGTGACACAGGATACAAAAGGAGGTAAAGATCAGGTTCATTGCATGTGTGTGTGTGTGTGTGTGTGTGTATGTGTGTGTGTGCGTGCATGTGCATTAGTATCTGTAAGTATGCAAGTGTTTGTATGCATGTGAGGGAATAACGGAAAAAGGAGCACCCAACAGAGTTACGCGTCTGTGAGAAACCCGCCTTGAAGAGAATGCAATGCAACTTTCCAGTTAAATCTGCTGGATCAGTTCCCCTGAAAGCATCCCGTTCCATAAGGGAATAAAAAAGAAAAAAAAAACTATGATGGGTTAAGGTTCAGAGGTCAGAAAAACACATGGATGGACTTAGGTGATGTGGTATACCCAGAATGCATCACTATGACCCCGGTAACATCGAGCATCTGTACCTGGTGACCTTCACTCTTGAGCAGCTGTTCACACTTTGACCTTTGGCCTGACCTTTCCTGACCTTTCCTCTGAATCTGACCACTCTCTACAGCGAGCTCATCTATGAATGCAAGGACAGAGCCTTGTTTATTTACTCCAAGTGAGGGTGGGCTCATGCGGGGATTTGAAAAGCAACATGGCCACAGGATGTCAATATACTCAATTTCAGGGTGTAACTTGAAATCAAAAAACAACAAACAACTTCTAGTTGGTCAAGATGGATTTCATTATATAGTGTGAATTATACAAGGAAGGCAAAATGGACCTAACATCTGCTGACAACCATCCTTGTCATGGAATGAGACGTTCAACAGTAAAAACTCCTCTGAGGCGCAACGTGTCAAAGCAGAAAAATGTCAACTTACATAGAGGACAGTGGAATTCTAATCGAAGTGATTACAGTCATATCACTTTGTCCACATCAGAGAGATCAAAATGACAATAACAAGAATCTCAGCCAAACAGCCAAAAATGTCAGCAGCACTGATCAGCAGCAAATGTGTGTCTCATTGTAGTTGCCGATGATGTGGAATAAACACGCAAGCTGCGAACCCATCCGTCTCACATGTTCTGTACATTAACAGTGAGCTGCAGCTCCTTCTGCCAAATGACATTTGTTTTGCCCAACAGTGACTTCATCTGGTTCTGCTGTTTGTCACTGTTCAGCCCATGTTTCAGAGCAGTCACAGCGCTGTGAGCAAAGGCAGATCTGGGAACATTAGGAACCAAGCATCAGTCAAACATAACAGTTTAATCAGCGGCTCACTAGAAAATTATACCTGCCTGTTTCTGCTGAGAGTCTGGATACCTACATTATCAAGTCCGTCTGTGTTCTGGACAGTATTAGAAGAAAACGCTATATAAAATAGTGATGACAGTGCGCCGCTGTCATTGTCATAGACGTATGAATTGATGATGGAAACCTATGATGAAATACATATTAAGTCTCATTCATCAAAAGCGACACTAACACACCCACAAGCCCACAAGCACAGTGGAAGAGAGAGAGAGAGAGAGAGAGAGAGAGAGAGAGAGAGAGAGAGAGAGAGAGAGAGAGAGGGAGGGAGAGAGAGAGCTCATGGAAAGTGTCTCTTTGGTGGAGAGCTTCAGTAGGTCAAGAAGTGGTGCAGGGAAACCAGCAGTGTCCCTTCCCAGGAAATGACCTCATGAGGTCCAGTAAGTCCATACCTCTCCTCTCTCCACCCTGGGCCCTGACTCCATTTACACTTACATGTCCAGGCCATCAAGACCATGCCTGCTACGTCCTCTGAATGTTCTTCATCTCCACACAGTAAGCCGCTGTCTATGAACGGATCTCAGTTTATAGAGTGGTGAACTCTGGGCTGTACGTGGCCAACACAGTATTTACAGTATTTCATTTCCTCTCCTGTTTATATCTACACTATCTTTCTCTTTTGTGCCTGTAGGTATTGTCAAGCGCTTTATGAGAGAACCAGTGTATCCTGGAATTACCTCATGAGGAAACTGACTGCGGCGTGTCATGTATGTTAGACTTCTTTCACTAGGCAGTGGTGTGAGAGCTTTTCTTCTTGCAACACAGAGCATGGCTAAACAGAAAACCTGAAGCGTAGCCCTCCAGATTGAATGATAAATTTAATGGGACACCTGGGACTGGGTTAGCATCTCTCTCTCTCTCTCTTCCTCTCTGTCTCTCTATCCTTATTACCTCTCTCATGCTTTCTTTCTCAGTTTCTCTCTATCTCTCTCTCTCTTTCTAATGCCCACGCAGTAGCTTGCGCAGACTTTCCTACATCTATAAAATATGCAGTATGTATGTTGTTGTCACATATCTTAACGTTGCCTGTCCAAAGAAAACTTGTATCTCCAAAATATCAACTTTTCAGGATCCAAGAAGAACTGCCTTGTTTTTGGCTCGGCCACCGTGAAGTTTAGAGTTTATCTAATGGGTTTTGAAAGGGTTTCATAAGACCAAGATAGAACTTTCTCAACCCATAGAGGAGCATGAAATCAGCTAAAGTCAACATATCAACAAAGTCAACATCAAACTAACCAAGATTAGAGTTACAAGGTTTTCACAGGACAACAGCGTTATGTAACTTATTGAGTACAACATAACTTATTCTTTCAAATGTAAGTTTACATTTTTAATGACTAGCTGGTTTGCTAGAATATTTTGGTACATAACATCACTGTATGTTCCTTTGCTGCAGATTACCCCTCAAATATACTCCTTATTTTCAGTCTGGTACTTTGCATTACTCAAAAAACACAAAGTATTACTCAAAAAACAATGTATGTTCATCACTAAGGCTTTTATTTTGAAAACTGTGACCTGAATTTCTAATTCTTTATTCTGGCTGGCTTGACACTGATACAATTCTCTGAAGCCAGACTCAAACTCTACCTGGCAGGTTCACTACAATAATATTCACAATAATAATAGTGGGTCAATTGCCCGTTTAAACATTTTTATTTGGGAGATTAAAACTACCTTGAACTGCATCTTTAATAACATATTTACTATCAGAGCATAACAATAAAATTGCTACCATAGGAAACAGCCACAACATTGTCAGTTGCTAAGTCATGAAATGACCAACAAGACCAAATAGGTTATGTTTCTGGTACGTAGTGTGTTAGGCTGCGTGCAAGCTCACAGTGAGAGTGGTTGGAAATAAAGGTTGGCAAAGGGCAATACAAAATAATTTCCATGCAGGCAGAGTAAGAAATGCTGCCCAAACTGTACATGGAACAAAAGCTCCTTCCTGACGAGAGCACAAAATGGGTATGATGTGAAAACTTACGCGAGTATGTGTGCGGATGTGCATCTTCAGACCGTCATTCTTGCTGAATGCTTTGTCACAGTAGGGGCACTGGTATGGGCGCTCACCTGGAGGACAAAAAGATACATCAATGTGCTGTGACCATATCATCCACACGCCAAGCTGACATGGTCCATGTTTTAAACAAGGACTCTACCTTGGACAAACTGGCTGACACTGAAGCTGACACATTCTCTAATGGAAACTTGACATATAAATCAAGCACACACATTTTGCACACGTGTACACATACATGCATACACACACACATACTCACACACTCACACACACACACACACACACACACACACAAACACACAGATATTCTCTACCATAACATTATCAAGACAGATCTGCACTGTCAGGTATTGAAGGCAGGAAAAAAAGGAGGGAGAGAAAAATAATATTTATATGTCACGGCCATGCAAAAACTGATCAAAGTTATCGGTTTCCTGAATGTCCTGCCTCAGAGATGGAAGTTGTGTGTGTGTGTGTGTTCTGTCCTGCTCCTACCAATAGGTGCTGTGGCTGATATCTAGTGCCGATCTACTGCAGATGCTGTACTCTGACCTGGCTACTGGTAGCACAGATATCTTTCTCTCAGTTGATCTCTGATGCACCTTCACTATTCCTCGCAAAGCAAAAACTACTTGTGTTAAATCCTTTACAATCCCGAGCTTGCTACCTGAGCTACCATTGGCCCGCAGTTTAGAAGCACATCAGAGGCTGGGCCGGCAATGTGACTTATCCCAGTTGAATCAAAAGCAGTCTAGCCAAACTCCTGGAGATCCTATCTGAGCACGCACCAATGATGGCAAAGAGAAAGTGACAGGCTGTCAGTCAAACGGCCGACCGACACGTGGATCTGTTTACCCCTGAGCTGATCCACAGGCCAGATAGGAGCACCAGAGTTGATTACTAATCTATAGACGGGATATGAGGTAACCCGCAGAACCACAATGAAATGAAAGTTTCAGATAAAAAGATACAGTACAATACCGACTCGAATACATTCTGGGTTCAACAATTGCTGAATTCGTTTTAACAGCTGGGCTTTTACTTTTCACTGGCAAACTACAGTTAAATACATCTCAATGACCTGGAAAAAATGAGAAAATATCTGTGAATAAAAATATAAAACAGTTTATCTTGCCTCATTTCTGGTGAAATAAGGGGTTTTTGGACAGCAAATTACTCTCCTGAATTAAGACATACTCCTGCGAGTGTAAATAGAGCAGCTCCTGGGGGACACTGGGAAGGCAACACTAACTTGATAAAACACTGCCTGAAACAGACCGATAGCTGCACATGTGTGTGTGTGCAGTACAGCAATCTAATTCCTCATCCACTTTGTCGTGTAATCTCTCTTTAGTGAGTAATTGTTGAACAGGCAAGCAAGTCGTTTTATTGATGGGGGAGATGCTTTGGCCCTTTAAGTAATAAGGTTAATTAGCTGTGTTTCCCTGGGATTCAAAACGCAAATATGCTTATTAAATCAGAGGAGCCACCCAGGGAGCACACGAGAAGAGGACCGTTATAAACAACTATGTTAGAGGGATGTTTCATTTATGTTCCTTACATCAGAGAATGTCACTCAAATTCACGCTCTACTTAAATGGTCAAGATGACAAGAATTGGTTACGTTTGAAGTCTTTATGGGCCATTTCTATTATATTAGTCCATTAAATGTTACATAGCAAATGTGACCCCTCAGGTCGGTCTGAGAGCATTCACCATAGCTATTTTTAAATTAATCACATCCCACGAACCCCATGTCTTCCAACAAGCTACTAGGCTATCATGTAGCAGATATACAAGTCAGCCCACCATAAACCCCCCACAAGAGGGCTTACGAGGAGTGGAGTGTTATGAAACCAGCTATTAGAAATGTGTAACCTTGTGTTGGTGTGGAAAGGGTTAACATGGCGTATGCAGTGTGATTGCACATTCTGAAACATGTGCAGAGGGCAGCTAAGAATTCGAGCCCAAAATCCCCTCCTGCTCAATTTCAGCCTCTAGGAGGCCTTTTGTTGACAAACAGGAAAATCTGAATCCCAGATGTGTTTTGAGACAGAGTAGAGCAACTCTTATGTCTTATGTAGCATGTGTGGTATCAGGTTAAGGCCCAGCGTTAGCCTTGGGGAGTCCTGGTGAAGGCATTAGTGTGCTAATAGCATTGGAGCACAGCGTGCCAGTGTACTCTGTGGCTTGGATCGCATCCCTCCCAGGAGCTGGCTAGTGTCAGTGAATACATAGCACAGACAACCACACCCTACTAACACAGAGGTTTACACCAATTCACCTACTTAACCTGTATATGCTTAGGTTCTGCATACGTGTGCCTGCATGACTGAAACTGTAAAATGCGAACAGAGAGCATGGTGTTAGTCCATATTGCAATGGGGGGGTCGTTGATAAAGGTGGTCACTTATAGAACAAATATCTCTAATTTTAGTAACAGTACATTGATGTTAACAGGTGATTGTCTGATACACACCCCTAATGTACTGGTTCAAGATAAAATCAATTCCCTCTTAAACTAAGCCTTTCATATACGGTACTCAGCTCAGAGCAAATCAATCCCTGGTCACACAGGAAATAAATAAATGCTACTTTGGGACTGAAGTAGTAACATTCTTGTTACATCCATCTCTGTTACTCATGCAGGAGGCTTAGTGCCTGTTCTGGTGAGCATTACTGTAACTAGAAACCCTCCACTTATTCTCCAGATTGAGCCAGATTGTTTGGGGATTATGAGGGGTGGCTGCAGCACTGAGCCTGGGCTTTATGTGTGTGGAGATGGTAACTGATTTAGCATGTGCTGAAACAGTACACCATCTCTTTGACCCTGGGTGTCTCCCCCACCCCCTGCTGTGGCCCTCACACTCCTTGTCTGCTAATCGATCCGTTTGGCACCCTGTGTGTGTGTGTGTGTGTGTGTGTGTGTGTGTGTGTGTGTGTGTGTGTGTGTGTGTGTGTGTGTGAGTGTATGGGTGTGTGTCTGGTTAGCAGATGGTCTGCTTTGTCGCCTGCCTGCCGCACAGTGTTCGTGTTATGGAGAACGCTTTGTAGCTTCAGGCCCAGGTCTGAAAGACATTAGTGCTGTCCATCAGAAATTAATTCCTGGCTTCCTCCAGTCCAGCCAGACAGTGGCCCTCCACCGTCCCTCTCCCTGCCCTGTGCCGCATGCCGACAGGGGCCACTGAGGTAATGTGATATCAATGTGTTTGAGCCGATAAGAGATTGCCTTTGATCAGCTATAGAAACGCCCAACAACTTTTACACTTGACCTTTTTATTATGGCCAGGGTCTCGGTAGATTTCTCCACTTCCTCAAACAATTCTCTTAAACTCGCCCATGTGAAGGAACCTGTATCAGACAAGTCCACGCCCTAGCCTTGCCACAGGCTCACCGTACCACACATGCAACAGCTCTGAATCCTGACACATCCATCAGAGCACGATACACACCGCCAAATTAAGACTTACACCAGTGATAGATAGGAGAGCCACCTCGTTTTAGGGACAGACTGAAACCAAGACCCAAAGGATTTGCAGTAGCTGATCTTACTGTATAAGATTGTAACCATGACCGTGATCAAGACCAAACAAAGCTACCTAAGTAAGTAATGGTCCAGTGATTCCAGAGTTCTGCCAGATGTACATTTGGACTCAAGTTGTTCTGTCCTGACACCACTTAAAGCTGCTACTGCAGCATTTTTAAACATCTATATATCATTGTCAAAATAATTGTGATAGCTTGGTATAATTACTGTAAACAAATGAGGCCACGGTCAAGATGATTGGTAGTCTCTATCCCACGCCAGCGGTGTTGTTAGTGGTAGTGGTTCTCAAAATTAAGACCACATTCCCCATAAAGCCTGTTGCTTCCTGTGCAAAAAATAGGATGTAAAAAGGATGCAACACATAGCTTCAGTGTGCATTTTCTTTTCTTTTACTTTCATGAGTGAAGAACATAAACATGTTGGAAGTGATTTTTCCACGGGCCTTTCACTCACTCCACCATCGACGTGAAGAACTGGCTCTGTTTGTTTCCCATTTTGTGTCGTAAAGCATTCTCCATTTGTACGGTAAAGCAATCCAATGTAAAATACAGAGACTGGTAGAGGCCATATCATTTCTCATTTGTTTACGGTAATTATACTAACGTCTCAAAATGAATGTGCCAATGATTTATTGACGTTAAAATGCACCTTTAATATCAACTGAAGCTTTGTGTTAGTTCAGGCAGGACACGTAGTCATGCACGCCCCATCAGCTGATCGTCAGCCACCCCAGCCTCCTTATTAATCATATACTTGCAATAGTTGTCGAATTTAAGTATATTCAGTTCCCATGATGTGTCTACTGGGTTCTGTTCTGTATACTGATGTGGAGGGGGGGGGTCCCTGACGAATCTTGGCACCCTGCTTGGATCCATATCGGGGGCACCCTAGAGAGCAGAGCCTGTACTGCCAAATATAACTGCATAACCATTTGTGCAATAAATGGTTCTAAACTCTTGACGAGAGTATTTCTGACTGAACGGTAGCATAAAACTACAGCAAGGGACATGTCCTTTATTTATCATCTGCAGTCTAAGTTACACTACCAGGACGGGACCGTTTTTAGTGTTTGCAAGCAAGGTGGATTTAACTGGCTCATTTTTAAACACCAGTTAAGGCAAACACACTCGATTCCTAAGACTTACCAGCCTCATGAATTTCCATGTTTTTGCAAAATTTAAAGAAAAGCTTCTATCAGTTTATAATGGTTCACCCATGAATACAGTAAGTGCAACAAGGCCAATTTATACAATTTATACTACAATTTAATTTATACCAATTTATACTATTATACTTTATACTATATTTTACAGAGTTGTTAAAAATAATGAATTTCAAACTTATGTACAATCAATTATTTTTTGTTGTTTAGTCTTAAGTCATTAGTTGCTGTATATTATGAATTGTGAATACCATACATTATATAGTGATAAAGTGCTTTCACTTATTTACTGTCATTTTTGCCTGGTCGGTCAGGGGAAAACATACTAGGAGCAATAAGACCTCTGACCCACTGGCCCAACCAGGCAAGTAGCAACCATCTTAATGTTGAACCCTGTTTGTACGGGCTCTTAACATTATCCTTCCAAAATCCACCTCAACGGTACCTGTTGGGCCGCTGAAAGTCGAGTATAACTTTTATTCATTATATAAGATGCTCACTAAATAGGGATTTGGAAACTAAAATCAGTAGAACACGGATAATATTTGTTGCAAGGCGGCTCAAGAAGTTACAGTGATTATTTGTGCGTCCAATCATGACGTATCCTATGATGTCAGTGTGACATGGAGGCACTGGGTTCTGTCAACATTTCCTTTGGCAAGTATTTTTCATAACCCCACTACTGCCATTTAACACATCATGGCATACTTGAAGAAACTCCAGTCACGCTGACCTATGATGTATACTAGACTATGCTTGTGCCATCGTATGCCAAGAGGCATAATCTAGAAACAGGATAGGAAACACCCATCATAAGTACTGTGAGTTCAGCATTGCCCTCATCATCCCCTTCAAGTTTTTGACAGCTCATTTTTCACGGGGAAAGGGTTGTGGGTGATATCATCATTACTATTCTCTAAGGAGAGCCCTGTCTCTGAAAACACATTTGTACTAGCCAAATAAAAAAATGCCAAACCAAACACGTGTGCCCTACCAACCACTCAGTACTTTCAGGTTGAATTACTCAGCTGTCTTAAATCTACTCATCACTTTATCCACTTCCCTCATAATGCTCAACAGTGTCCGATGGTGAAATGCTAGGGGGAGAAAAGCTCCAGGGAACCCTTTCAAAGTCCTCCGTGTTTAGCAGGTAAATAATCAACGCTGACTTGTTCCTGTGACGGGACGGCAGGAAGACAAACAAGATCAAGCTTTCCTCCCTGCCGTCCAGAGAAGCCGTCGACATACAAGCCTAAACCTCAGCTGGGCGGCCTTCTTTAACAGATTACTGACAGGAAAACCAGCCATCCTAAACGTTTCATTCATTTGACAGGCCCGTTTTTATGATTTACACATGCCACAATTCTAGCACGATTTACATATCCACACATGCGCTACATGATTTATGTGTACCCACCAAATTACTCCTCTGTTGGAGAACAAGATGAGCCTTGTCGGGATTGTCGCTCAGGGAACAACTCACACTTTCACCAAACCTTATTTTTCCTCGCACAAAAACACAACAAACAAAAAGTCCTGGTCTATAGAATGAGGGGACAGATTTACAGCCAGTCAGGGGTCAAGGGTCATCCCGCTGGATGCTTTCTTGGAGTGGTCTTTTCTCTCCTTTCTCCTTTCTTTCTTTGAGGTGTCCCCTTCGCTCCCACCCCTCCCCCAGCATTCCCCCACGGCCCACTCTTTTGTTTATTCTATATAAATACAATCAGACCAGGGCCATGTCCCACACTGGTATACATTTTCTTGCTGTGCCTCCCTGTCTGTCTGTCTCTCCTTCACACATACACACACATGTAACATGCACACACAGAGCTCACACACACACACAGACACACACACACACACAAATACAAAGGAAGCTGTTGACAAAGTGCGGCAGGCTTGTCAAAAGACCAATGTTTTGCCACCACACTTCCACATTCATGCTCAAATATACACACACTTGGAGCAACACACACCAACCTTGTCAACACGTGATAGGCTACTAAGTGTTTCTAGCTGAAAATCTTTTTTATTTGATGTGTGCAATGGAAAGCAAAGATAAAAAGGGTAGGAAAGCCGATGAAGAGAGTGGCAAGATTAAACACTGACTATATAAGGCGAGTGATTTGCTCATTAGGATGCTCATCTACGGCGTGCTGGTAATAATGCAATGGCTCTACTTGGATTCAATGGGCAGATAAGCTCAAGAAATCTATAGCCTAGATTAAGGGATTGGTATAAGGAAATCGCCATTCTTCAAGGAAGCTACTTAGCTTGAGAGGATTTCAGCAGGTGCATCTGTAGCAGGAAAACAAGCAGCGTGAACTGGTGTGAGGTTTCAATCCCCCAAAAAAAAACAGGGGGGGACAATAAGGACAACGAGCAGAGAACACGAGAGATAAAAAGACAAAAAAAGACAGATGCCGTTTAAGTGGGAGTGAGAAAAAGAGAGAGACAGCCAAGAGGAGCAACAGAAAGAGAGAGAGAGAGAGGGTGAGTGAAGGGGAGTTTAGAAGCCAAGAAGTGTGTGTGTGGCTGTGCCAGGTCTCTGCAGCAGTCTGTTGGTAAGGGAACGCAAAGGAATGTGTAGCCCTCCAGTTTAAGGCAGTTTAATGAACATCCAGTGTGAAACAGGGACATTGTTGCTGCAGTGGGTAAGCTGGCTAGCTCTGTGGATCTCGTGGATATGACGGCATGGGTATTACTGATACTGTGGATCTTTCAAAGAGCATGTGATGTTAATGACAGTTGATGGTAGGTCGGTTTGACAAAGGCTCCGACTGTGGAGGGCCACTGACCTGTATGGCTGCGGATGTGGACCCTTAGCGTGCCATTGCTGGCAAACTTCTGTCCGCAGTATGGGCAGATCTTCTCCTTCTCCCCTGTGTGTGTCTGGGATGGAAACGATGAATGAACATATGGCTGATGTTAAGAAAAAAAAACATTTGTAACGTCCATCCTCACGTCCTTCTTACATTTTCAGGAATATCAGACAGACAAAGTTGATTAGATGTTGTTGTGTTATAATATAAGAATAAAAGCGAGCCCCGTATCCTGGGGTTCCACTATTAGAAACCATCTTGAGGACCTTTGTTCACTTCACCTGGCTAAGTAAAGGCTAAATAACACTAAATGATGTCCTTTACTGTGCCAATGTCTACTGGTGGGCCTTGTGAATGGAAGTACAAGACTACGGTTCCACTGAACTATCCTGAAGGATCAAAGAACACAGAGGATGCAGATTTGCCACTAGGGTCCAAAGCCCAGGAGACTAAGGGCCAGGGTGCATGTATACATTCTTCTCTTCATCCTCCTCCTCCTTCTTCCTCCTCCACTCCACACCTCCCGACAGTCCAAAGTGTTGAGCTGTACGGGCTCATAAGGGCTGCACATGCACACAACGGAGAGCATGTGGAAAGAGTGTGCTGCACCTCCAGCAAGACTCAGAGGCTCTCACTTTTCTGTTTTTCTTTCTACCTTTTCCTTCAACTCCTCCCCTTGCTCCTCTCCCTCTTTCCTCGTCTCACTGTTGAAAAGTATGTTCTGAATTCTGCTCCTGGCCTGTTGTAAATTCCTGAGAATAAACACAAGTATGAAAGGCTCAAACTCAGAGTGACAGTTTCAACAGCAGTACAACAATACAGGAACACCTCCTCTCTGGGCCCCCATCCTTCCCTCGATCACCCCCGTGTCCCTCCAACACCTCTGGTGTTTCGTTACAAAGGCTCTGTCCACACTCTCTCTCACACACACACACACACACACACACACACACACACACACATTCATGCACACACAAAACCGCACACACAAACACATGTGTCCCAGATGGTCCGGTGTTGCATTGTTTGGTTAGTTGTTTGTTCAACAGGGAGAAACATCAATACTATTCTACCTTCATAAATGGTGGCAGCTTTCCCACTGGCATTTTCACTTGGGAACATCAAGCTCCACAACGTAACGTAGTGAGTGTTGTAGGTCATCATTAACAGTCTTTTTATATATGAATCATCTATGTCACTAACACACAACCCTTTCATTTTCATATATATGTGCATACATGCGTACATGCTTCCAGCCCAGCACTGAGAGAGATGGCACTGTCTTGTACAATACAGAAAACATGCATGCACATTCACGCAGACACACACACACACACACCTCTCATACAACACAAATGCAGGCTCATCGAGGAGAGAGCATTTACTGTAATACAAGAGCACTCTATGAACACACCACTTCTCTAGGTGCTGTCTAGCCTCATCACTTCCACAAGCAATCAGTGGAGCAAGAACACACATCCATATATGACTAAACCTCATGGAAACAAAAACAGATGACAAGACTTAAAAGATCCATTCTCTCCTGCCATGAGTAGAAAAAGAGGATGAAGAGGACGAAGATTCTGTGGCGTACTCTACTCTGCAAGAAGTCCATCTTGACAAGCCATTCAGTTGCATACTCTGTCTTAAAAACAAGTGTTCTCAAATAAACCTTTCTGCCAGGTGGGTGAGAAGATTCCACTTGTTTCCAATGCAATTTCATTTTTTTAGTGTCAAAATCTCAAGATAGAATAAGACAGATCATCCCACTAGTATCAAGAAAGTGACACTTAATTCAGGAAAAGTTGAATTTCATTGGAAACAAGTTAAATTATCTCACCCCATTTATCTCAGAGGGATGAGACAGCTGGTGGTTGAATCTTTTCAAACTTTTTTTGCTGGCGTACTGTTCGATCTCTGGGCAGGACGCATGAGGTTGACAGGAATATTCCGTTAAATGGTTTATTGATGGCAACAGGGGGACTCAATCGCAGGGTATCAAATGTACATGTAAACAGCTTAACCTGAATAAACCCTAACCGGAGTATGGCCAATAGCCAGGTTACTCTGTGCATGTAAAGCCAGTAAGTCGTCCGCTCCTCAGCAACCTGACTTTGATCAAGGCCAGGCCTCTCAGCAGTCTCCGGGCTCTGTACACCAGTGAGACAGTTCATATGCCTGTCTTCAGCCCTACTGTTTTAAGGCAACCTCCAAGACATTTTCTTTTGCTGTGTGCCAAGAAGCTGTTTGGTTTCAATCTTGATCCATAACCACACCGGACATTGTCAGATTTAGGGCTCATAATCTGCAGAGAGATCTGTTTGGGGCTTTGGGACCCCTGTGGAGCTAATGGACTAACTGCCATCTCTAATCTCCAAAGTGGGAACTGATTCCTGGCTTATATGTGTAGCAATGGTGAAGGTGGACATCTCCACCAGGCTTCACAGTCCGAGATATTAGTTAGCACAACATATCAGCTTGCTACATCACTTTCCTGGGAGGAAGAGTAACAGGAATGGTGGATATGAGACAATGAAAACCATTTGGTGGAGCAGATGGTAGGGCTGTCATTTCTTGACTTTCCAAATTAGTTTGATAACGGAGGATGGATGATGGAAGATCAAGATTTGATACTGCAATTCATTGGAATGCTTCTAACGAAACAGTATGTTCTTTATAGTTGGGCAATTTATTTAGCTGGCATTATTTCCAGGAATTTGCAACAAAATGATCCATCAAACAATTTTTAGACTGCAGTTGCATGTAGTACTTGCGTCATATGGTATCAGGCTTATATGATCAGCAACTGTCAATCAAGATAATTTTACAAGGTTTCATATGTTATTTGTCCATTTCACATGACTATAAATGGATTTCTCCTGATAACAGTTTTGTCTGAACTCAATTTTGGGACAAAGTGACAGCCCTAGGAGAGTGACAGGTGTAAGATTGAGGTTGTCTGGTTTGAGCTCTTTTCATTCACCTTCTTGTGGCTCTTGAGGACAGAAGGAGTGACAAAGGCCTTCTCACACAGGTCACACTTGTACTTCTTATGACCGTCGTGCACCACCTGGATGTGGACGTTGAGTGTGTCCTTCCTCTTGAAGGTGGCATCGCACTGGTCACACTTGAATGTCCTCTCACCTGCAGAAAGGATAGAAGTCCAGGAACATTTAAGAGCCATTTCCAGGCACCTATTGTTGTGCCTCTAAATGCCCAGCCATCACGCACAGCAAGACGGGACCCAATTTCACCAGGATGATTGTGTGGGCAGAGCTACAAAGAGGGGTGTTTCATTGCACCAGACAGGTCCACACAATAGTCTTTTGAATGCTTTGGTTCAGTTTTTCTTTTTTTTACCTCATAATAAAAATGGGCTTTTATCATGTATCTCTAGCTGAGCAGATCCCAGGGGAAGATGGTAAAACAAATAGCTTGACCATATGTATTGTATGCCCAGTGAATGGTTGTTGTTTTTTATACAGTGCAAAAAATATGCCCTACTTTATGATTCATCCCACCGAAATCATTGAAAACACCAGACAGCACTGTTGAGTTAGAGGACAACTCTCAGCTGTTCCATAGAGTCCCTTGCAGAATGAACCATGATGTTTTTCTTCACGCCTCTGCTCTCTGCCTCCATACAACAGAGTCTATTGTTGAGGAGTACTTGTTTCCATTATATGGAGATCATTCAATTTCCATAGACTGGTTTGGGGGGTGTGCGTATGTTTGGCAGGGTAAGTGGTTACAAGCTTGTGCACATTCTCCTATTACCAAGGCCAGTGATGGTCAGCTCCATAAAAGGGAACACCAGCGATAGCCGAGGTCCGTCGTGTTTTTAATCAAATAGAAACATTTACTTGATTATCATTTATGTCAACGACACCCTCAGATGATTTTGTTAACGTTGTTTCACGCTGATTCACTCCTTCAGAACAGGGCTTGAAATTGACATTATTCAAATACATATGCATGCACACTTACAGACACACACTCTCACTTCTCTCTCCCTCACACACACACACACACACACACACACACACACACACACACACACACACACACACACACACACACACACACACTTCTTGAGACGTTAATATGGCTTTTAAAGAAGGATTACTTCAGGTGACACCTGACCCTACTTAAAGGTGCTGTGCATGTTTCATTGATTTTAAAAAACAACTTGAAAATGCTATGACAGCTGTGCTTCGTTTTCTCGGTGTGGGGCAAACGTGAGAAAACTCACGTGGCACACTGAGATTAACTAGATAGATAGATGCATTTATTCGATGGCATGTCTTTTCTCTGTGTACAATGAAATCACGCACTTTATCCTCCTGCCCCACATACTGTCTAGCACTTGATACATAATACTACTCCAAGTCTTCTATAGCCCCACATCCCAGTGATTTCACTGAACAGTAATCTGTCTCCTGAGACATGGGCAGGAAATGCCTCGAGCTTCACAATCTCTTTGTCATCAGTCTAGATTCGAAGACCAGGGCTGCATCCTGCCAAGACTCACTGTCTGGCTGAAGGCTGCTAATCCCTTAGTACACCAGGGATGCTGCAGCCCAACAGCAGGGCCAAGGTTTCTGCTGGGCCAGAGCACCTAGTACTGGGAAGACCAGGCGCTTTGTAAGCTTGAAGTCTACTCTGAGACAGACATGAGAAAGAAAGGGCTTTTAGGGGGATGCGGTGTGTAGTGTTAATGGAAGGCCAGACTTGAAGGCCAGTTAAAATAGTCATACTGTAAGAATACACTATGATTGGTTTCAACTGTAAAGATTCTCTGGGGTGTTTCCAGCATTTCTCATAAGATATGAGTTTTGCAAGCATATGATTTCATCAAAGTACAGAGATAAAATGTTTGCACACCAGGTATTGTTTTGCATATGATCAATATTAAATATAGCGATAACTTTTACACTAAAACTGCTTCACATTTAATGTTGGGGTTCCTGTAATTACTGCACTTTCTCTCAAAATAAATTATCCAATTAATTGTATTTATTGTTATTTCTTTACTTAGACTTTAGAGGAGACTATTCTAAGCCTAAAATCTCATACATAACAGCCAAATACCCTATATTAAATGCATAACCTTGAGAAAAATGGCATTAATTAATGTCTCATTTACTCTATTCAAAACTATAGTATAGGTTATGTGTCACATATATTGGAGAAAAAATATAAGGATTGATATTTTCAGCCAACACTCTCAAACACACTCACACTCATACTTACTATTGTGGATGAGTAAGTGACGCTGTAAAGAGAAGGGGGTGCGGAAGAGGGCCTTGCACTCCTCACACTGGAAGGGCCTCTCCTCAGAGTGGGTCTGCAGAGAGAGCAGATGTGAATCAGGATGTGAGGGGAACACTGGTTTAATATCTTCACATCTTTTCCCACAATTATTCCTCTATCCCGTCCCGACCCCCTCCTGTCCATCCCTCCACCAGCTCTCTTCTCAGATAGAGGAGAGACCTGCCTCTTGTCTCGGTGTTGATGAAACTTCTGTTGCTGATGTGGGGGGGTTTAGGCCGGGGTTAGCATAAGGCTCCATAGCTGATTTGGTTTGTTGACTCGATGAAGACAAGTAGCTTGAGGGGCTTAAGTTCAAAGTGCTTCTGTTTATCTGCCCACCCTCTCTGCCCCCCACCTGTCTGTCTGAGTGACTCCCCAATCCCATAAGTAAACATGGGGAACCTCAGGGGCGGACGCAAGCCAGAGACCCCACAGAAAACAGCCACCAATGAGAAACTGATCGATTACAGCCTATAACTAATAATGCTAGCTTTGAAGTGACTCTGCCTAAATTAATACTATCATTCACATTTAATTTATCAATGAAATTGTAATTGTAATAATAACTGTAAATTGGGATATTGCTGTGTGCGTATCCACTAATCAGCCACATGTAAAGGTATTAACAAAGTAAATACCACAATTCTGAAAGAATAACCCAGTCATGTTACAGTGGCTTAGTATAGAGCAGTCACTCTGTCCCTACCTCCGCTCACCTTCTTATGATTCTTGTAGACGTTGCGGTGGGCAAACTCTTTCCCACACAGCTTACATTTGTATGGCTTGTCCTCACTGTGGATGATCTTATGAGCCGTCACCTGGTCCAGGCGCTTGAACGAACGACTGCAAATCTCACAGGTGTACGGTCGCTTCTCTAACCAGTGGCAGACCAAGAGAGATGCGTTCAGGTTGATAGAGATGACGCATAAAGGACAGAAGTAGTTTTAAGGCAAATGCTTTCTTACCTGAGTGTGTGATCATGTGGCGTTTTAGCTGATTGGTAGAAATGAACTTCTTGTCACAGGCGTGGCAGTCAAATATTTCATGTACCTGTATGGCAGCAAATGCATGTTTAGTGTTTAAATGTTTCATTTCACTGACAATCTTACAAACTCACAGTAAAGTGCAAAAATGTTTAAAATTACAATTTTGAAGGATCACAAAGTTTATGATGGTCAACAGACATACGATCTTGTTCTCTTTTATTAGACTGATATGTCTACAGACAGAAAAGCAATTAAAGTGATGAAAAGTTTGAACCCTTTTTCTGCTTCAGAGCACAGTTCCAATAATTACATACTTGATAGCTGCCCGGCCTACAGCTACAATAGCACACGCTAATGCTCAGCAGCTCTTCTTGTCACGTCTGCTACTGTAAAAGCCTGTTCAGCTAAATGATGATAATGGCGGCTTTAAGCTGCTTTGGAGCAAACTTGTCATTATGGAAAGTTGATTGCTCTCCTGTAAGAATAATGCTTAACTCACATTGTCTTTGTGTGACACTAGAGAAATACGCTAGATATGTTCTGACAGAAATGTTCCATATTTACAATAACACTTTGTGTTCAAGTATGACTCAATTGTTCTGAACCTTTTCAATTTACTTGAAAAAAAGAAAAAGCCATTCATCAAAATCAAATGTGACGCTGACCCAAATGTATTGAATTATAGTGTGGCTCATATTTGACTACAGTTGAGACTGCATATTCATATTGGTTTGAGACTAGCGAGTACGTCAAACCACTGGAGAGCTATGGCACAACTTCCAGGTGATTTGAGTTGAACAGTTTTCAAGTGACTTGATGATGAATTAGATGACTGGAAGGATTAATGCCCGCTGATTAATCTAGCCGATAGATGATGACAACAGAAAATGAAAATCCAAACACCAGCTGGGGTCAGGGTCATAAATAACAACTAATGGGACAAATGAGGTGAGACTGATTGCATAATAATCCAATGCCCAACTTGATCAAAAGTATGTGACCTAAGGCAGCGAAGGATATCTCACTAAGTTAACTTATGAGAATAACCTTGCTACAGTATGCAGCTTTCAGTGTGGCTACGGCGGTGTGGTGGTGTTTTAACAGCCTTGTTATTCTTCAAATCTGTGATCTATCAATAAGAGGAAGAATCCTGACGCCAGCGTTAAATCCTTATTGTCTGCCTACAGTGGCTCTTAAATTTCACAAGACCTGCAGGGATGAGCTTGTGAAATAAAACCCAATCCTCTACTCAACTAACAACTTTATCATAAAGACACCCTCCTGTTGAGAGGGAATAATTCAGAAACTCAGGAAGCAGAGCAGGGGCATGAGAGTATGAGGTTAGACTAGTTTAAAGGAATTGAATGGAGTATGATGGAATACACTGCAGTGGAAGAACAGCAAAAAAGAGACATACAATAGGCTGTAGTTCACCTCTGACCAGCCAACAACAAGAAAGAATTGCAAAATTATTGAAACCTATTAAATCTTCTCAGATCCATGACAAAGTAAAGGGTTAAGAGAATTTGAGCTATAGATGTGCACAGGTAGATGAGGGCCTCACCTTGCGATGTTCCTGTAGATTCAGTGAGGAGGAGCATTTTCTGTTGCATATGGTGCATGTGAGTTTCCGCCGGGCACTTCCTGAAAGACAAGAGATTGGATGAAAATGATCTACAGGACAATACAATGTAATGGACATAAAGGAGATGCACTGTTTGCAATGGGTTACCATTTGAAACATCGATACCGTGACATTCTGACATGACAATTTCATGACAACCATTACACAGCAACATAAAAATACCAGAGCCTTAATAAGGCTGACACTAAGAGACAGTGCTACAGCATTTGGCTGCTGTTAAGTTTTACTGGACAATGAAATCTCCCTGCATTGTGGGGCCAGAATGTGATCCCACCATCCCACCATCTAACGATCTCTGGCACCCTCCCCTCGTTCCCATCTGAATCACATGACCCACATCTGTCGAGTCTGATCCTGCACCACTTCCGCCTCGCCCACACACATAATTCTTGTCCTGACCACACTGGTAAAACTTCAAGGCACAGATCTCAACTTCATCAGTCTTTGGACACAGTGAGATGAATGTCCTAATCTTGGGTGGATACTTTGTCATGATACACATGTAAGGCTGTACAGAGACCCCCACCCTACGTCCCACCTTTAATAGCTATGGACTTCCTTTATCCGAAAGACTGTGCTATACTGCGTTAGTAACCAGAGATGTGTGTCTAACTGGTCGAGGTCAAGCACTGTTACTGTGATTCCTTGAGTGTTAAGAGAACTAATGGACAATTAACTTTGGAAAAAAGTACAATTTTTAAGTTTTTGTGTGCAAGAGTGAGAGAAAGAGGAGCAATAAAGAGGGAGAGAGAGAGAGAGAGAGAGAGATACCAACCTGTGTGAACATTGCCTTTATGCTTCTTCAGAGCATCCTTGCTCTTGAACCGTTTGCCACAGCTCTCTGCTTTACAGATGAATCTGGCATCTCCTTTACAGGCTTCCTTATGCTGTTCATAACTGCACACACAGGATGTATAACTGCTCAGATGTTGTAGACAGATGTTTTGATCTCAGCCATCCATACATGGACATACCCATACTACCACCCATACTATGTACACATTACATGCACTAACAGTCTTATAAGTCCCTTTGGAGAAGCATGTGCACAGTAACTTATATTACCTGGATTCTGAGCTGAATGTGTTGTGGCAAAATGAGCACTGGTGAGCTTTGGAGTCTCCTGCTGGACCCAGTGACTCAGAACAATGCAACACACTGCGGAAGGATTCAAAAGGGAGACACCGTCAGATAAAACGCTTATTATAGAAAAGCTGCATATAATAAAAGTACAGTAGTACAGGTAAGTGGTGGAATAGGAAACACACTGGCGCTGCAGAGCCTGTTTGATAGGGAACTTCTTGCCACAGTTCCTGCACTTGAACTCCTTCTCCTCTGTGCTGGGCCTCTGATGGAGGCTCTGGAGGTGGGCGGCTAGGATCTCCTCACTGGGAAAACTACTCTCACACAACAAGCAGTGGTGGGCCTCCTTCTTTATCACTAGTTCTGTAGAGACACAGTGCACAAACATGGTACATGCTGCTTAAGTCAGTGAGTACAGCTCTAAGAAACAAGTAACCTTTAAAGTGTATTTGATACAAAATTATGTTTCTGTAATGGCGCTTATACAAGAAAATAATACACAAATCATGCAGTTTAACTCAGTTGTACCCATTTCAACAAGATGCTTGGCCTCTTTGCTGTTCTCATCTTCATCTTTGATGACTTCCTCCTCTTCTTCCTCTTCCTCTTCCTCCATATCACTGTCCAGGTAGCCTATCAGGAGCTCTGTGTCTGTCTCAATGTCATCAACAGCCAGGTAGAAGATATTCTCTCCATCCTAAGAGACAACAACGACATGATAACAAACTATGATAGTTACACAATCATAACAATGCAAGGGAGCTGAGCTGCACTGGCTGAATCGTACCTGACACATTTGACAGTGAGAGGAATGTGATCACAAAGTATATTAGCTGGCTGCTCAAACATAGTTATGCCCATTTGTGCTAATGTATACTGAGTAATGATTGAGGGTTGGCCAAAGGTTGAACTCATTACACCCAGACAGCAGTCTGCTGAGGCCTGATTAAGGCCACAGGTCAAGAGCTCAGACCCTTAAAGATGTTGTCATTAACTTTCCTGTCCTTAAAGGTCACACTAATAAAATCAAAGTGTCATTTTACTTCAGCTATGGGATTCTCAATATACATAAATATTAATTAACAAGAGGAAAGCCACACAATAAATGTCACTGTTGATGGAACGCAGAGCTTCAACACACATGAATGACCTTTAAACCACCAATCACTTTGGGCAGCTGGATATTAATGGCAGGAGCATGGATCTGAAATGTTCCTCCTCTTTCCCTTCCCATTCTATTTTTTTCTTTTTCCACAAGAGAATAATCTATCTTACACAAAAGTGCAAAAAGTGAAATTTCCCAGAACCAGTGTATTTGGATTTTTGGTTCCTTGTTCAGAATCAAGGGTCTCAGTGAGAATTATTGCTCAAGTTTAATTTGTGGGGTACACAGGCTGACATAGATTGGTTACTCTTTCCCATGCTCCTTCTCTCATAGCTAATCAACTTGTTATAAACAATGGTAATCAAAAATCAAAACTGGTATAATAAAAGCAAATGTTAAATAATAAACAATAATAATATCCTAAACCGAACACTACAAAAACATTCTTATTGACTCCATAATCACAAGCAATCGGCAAAATATACTAATATTCCCACACAATATGAAGGAACATTTTCAAAATGAGTTCAAAATGTACTTAACATTCATGTCATCTGTAAATCTTCACAAAAACCTGACCTCCATGGCCATCAGTCTTACAGAATAAACATGATGAAACCTTGTCACATTTTGGCCTAATTTACACTAGTGAAAATGTGGCTTATTAGCTCTTGCTTTTAAGGGTTTCCTGGCTTAAAAAAAAATATTTCCTTTGTTGTGAAAACACCCAAAATGTGTAATTGAATCTTGCTTTGGTCCGTCCCCTCCTGAGGCTTTGATTTTGGAGGAATTCATATTGATTTAGCTTCTGATTATACCTATTTAAGCCTGCGATATAAAATAGATCTCTCTTTGGCTAGAGGTCTCTTTCGAGCCATATGCTGGCAGATGTGTATTGCCAGGAAGCTTTATCAGTATCTCTTCTTTAGGTAACTTTGAAGGTTTCACTGTCTCCACTGAGAGGAAATGTACCTGAATGGCTGCCAAGGTTTTTCTGCTCTTGCGAAGGCGCTTGATGGACAAAGCGCAACCAGTTGGCATACCGTGGGTTACTAGCATCCAGAATATAGAGCACATCTCCCTTACTACCACGGACCTAGAAAAAATAAAGAATTGAATGAGTTTATATCAGAACTCAAAAGTAGATTTTTCTTCATTTCTTCTATTGTTTTGATGTGTCTTCTATTTACATCAAAGTGCTTTGGTGTTACACAGCAATACCAAATCATGTAGTCAGTTCTACGTCTCACAACATGGAAGCAACATTAATTTCAGTGGTTTATCATCAATGGAATTCCCACAACAAGAGATCAAGTCAATTCAAATCAGCCAATATGATTGATTAATGTAAAATGTAATTAAATGCTCCCCTTATCACAGATAAGCTCAAAGTATAATTGGACATACAGTAAGTTCAAGCTATTGTTTTTCTCACAGCAGTACTATGATGAAGGTGGTGTTTGCTAAGCTATGTCCCTTTATAATACAAGCTCATATAACCAATACAGCTTTTACAGGTGCAAGGCTATTATTATTAAGACAATGCTTTTATGTGCCTATCATCACCTAAAGACAACATAAAGCCATATCTGACATATACTATTGCCAAAAAACAAAAGGATATTCCTTTAGAAAGACATATGGTGTTGATTTAAACTTGTTTAACCACCTAAACCTTTGAATGCTTTGAATGCAACGCTGGAGAAATCAGGCTAGGTGACGTAGTCTGTGTGTGCAATCACCTCCCACATCAGTCTGGTGTCCGAGCTTTCATCCAGCTCACTGGGCAGCTTTTTCTCACCTGCGAAAGGGCCAAACTTTTCTCCCTTGGAAAAAAAAACACAGTGATCACTTGTCGACAACGATCCCTCTGTAAAATAAACTAACAGCCTAAATGAATTCACCACAGAATTATAATAAAATCATGATACACCCCAGTGGAATGCACATAATATGATTTTTGCACTGAGGATTAAAGTTGGATGGCTAGCCTGCTGTTTAATGTGGAGTGTGAACAGCCCTACATCCCTCAGCAATGGACATTTTCCTTCAGACCTTCCAACAGTGCAAAAAAAAATCCAGGGGGCGTGGTCAAAATGTGCTTTTCATGAATGAAGTATTCATGTTCATCTTCAACCTATTTTATCACCACAAGTCCACCACAAGTACATGGCAATACCTTATGCATGCATCCCTCCTGACTATTGAGCAAATGTCTCTTTTGGAGCATTTTAGAGCTTCTTATGTGCTCTTTACGTACCAATTGGTTACAACGCAAAATAAAATGAGTTGTAACTTTGTAAAAGGATGGGAAAAGTTCAGATGTTTACGTTCAATGCAATGTTACCGTAAAGGCACTTAATGTGTGGATACTGCAGTGGTCTACGAGGTAACAGTGCAGCGGGTCTTTGCTGTGAACGCATTGTTATGCCGTGAACGAGAGAAACAACTTGAGTTACAGTATCTACGTGGCACTTCACGTCAGAGGAGCCTGGGGTTGCCGTTGACATTTTGACAGCGACGACAAGGCATAACGCGAACAGAAAACTTGTTATTTACATCGCCGCGAACTCAGAAAAGTCACAAAGTGTCTCCGCGTGTAAATCTTTTGACTTGGTTACATTAGCTGCCCGCCCGAAAGACAACAAACCTTTTTCACTCGCCTCGCCGTGTAAAGACCGATTCCATCCTGGACCTTGGACGATTTCAGAGAAAACCTGTCTGGTACATACATACCCAACATTGTCATTACTCAGAAATACTCTTGGCTCTAGAATATGTCAGTGAATAAATACTGTCAGTTTGAATTTTGAGCAGATTGTTTTCTCCGTAAAGCAGTCCAGGTTGAACTTCTGTTACTCCTGCTGCAGCAAAGCAATGCGGCGCCCTGATTGGTCCAAAGTTTGTAACCAGAAGCTACCTTTTCTGTCACAGAGGACTCGCTCTGTGGCTCGCTCTGTGGCTCGCTCGAGCTGCACTCTTCCCCCCTGGTCATTTCACTCAGAAGGTAACAAACATCCACTGTACCGATGAAATTCAGCAGGCTTATGGCTTTTTATATATATTCATATTTCATCAAAGTTGAGACATAGTAGCTTGCTGCCCCTTGGTAGTTACTGTGTAGACCAGCTCCCTAATTTCTTCATGTCAAAACCCCAAATAAAGACATTTGTCCTGAGGAACCCCCATCTGACAATTTCTGTTGTTATATACGATTTAATAAAGAATTGCATAGCTGACTATATTGTATTTGGGGAGGGGAGGCAGTGAAACCTATAATAAGAGGCATTTTTATATATTCAGTCATTGTGGTAGCCTCTATTGAGTATAATAATAATGAAATTAAAATATTTCTTGAATGCTGTGGTCCCCCTATAACCTCTTCAAAGACCCCTGGAGGTCCCAGGGCCCCACTTTGTCAAACCACTTAATTTTCTTCATGTATGAGAAAACATGATAGTTAGCAATTCAGAGGATCTGATCTATTTATCCTTTTTAGCCCTAGTCTAGGGTGAGTGCTGTTGTGGAAATCTTGATTAGATGTTAGAAGGTGTTGATTGGACTAGAACCTCCAGAACGAGGTGTCATGGGTCTCAAAATAAATTCTTGCAGAATGTACATTATACTGCACCTACACTCAGGGGTGCAGCTAGGAATTATGGGCCCGAGGCACAGAATGTGATTCTGGGCCCCCCTCCACTTTCCTCTCATCCCCACACCACCCATCTATGACAAACAATTACATAACATCAAAAGTCTACCTATCCACAGGCTAAACACCTCCACACATTCATTTACTGATCAATTATTGGACACTTGCCTAAATGAAATTATGGGTTTTGGGTGCTAATCGGCTGTCATAACCAAACCAGTAGCCTCTGTTTAAAATCTGTCTTCAGTCTGCACACGAAAAACTAGACTAATTTGTATTGCTTATTCCAGTTTGTCTCAGATAACATAACACAACACAATGGTTGCTGTATCATATCAGTTTTATAGAGTTAGCATAAAATATTTCTAAATATACACTTGAGGACAACAAAAGGCATTTTAGTCCAGGCACTTTAGAGACCCTCCCTTAGATTGGCGCCCTGGGTAGTCAGTATCTATTTCCCCCACTATGGCTCCCCAGCTGACACTAACCACAAAATCTCATCAGCAATTTTCTCATTCACTCTTAACCTCAACAACAATAGAATATTGGGATGCCTGTTCTGGCTTGAAATGACTCTCTCAACAATTCAGAAACCACAATGTACCAACAAGCAGAGACTATAGAGGGAAGACTGACTGACGCTCAGCAGGTAAGAAACCAAAAGTTTAGTTTACTGTTTATAACATCAAATAATAATAAAAGGTATGTTGAAAGAAATACATCAGGAGCTGTGGATGGTGTATGGCTACCCGTTTGTAGCTACCATGGTTATGTCATCGTATCATAAAGCTTGTTACCATGGTTTCTAGGTTTGATGATTAGATAATTACTAATTTCATTTTGTTGCTCCAAGTCTTGCACGTTACTCCAAGTGAATGAGAGGTTAAAGGCCTACACTGACTTTTGGAGAAATTGGCTCATTGTCAACTTACTGTTTCCATGTTATAGGAGTAGCACCAAAATCATCTCTAAAGAAAACTCTGTAAAGAACATTGTTGTATCAATTCAATACATGTGTTATGTATTTCTATAGGCAGATAATATTCACAGTAAGTTCAGAGGATCACAGTTGTTAGGGAACATCTTCATAATATAAGGACATTTGTCATGTTACAGACAGACACAGAATTATTACTATTAACACATCAAACTAAACTGACGGGTGACGGTGCTGTAGTAGGTCCACTTCTTCATCGACTGCCATATGACAACATGGTGGGGATGCACATGCTGTGAATCTATCAGGCCACAGGCAGACATCACACCGTCTAAATTACTACCACGTGGAAAATGGAGGAGCAAAAATACACAAATATGCTTTCTATCTCCTAAGACCACAAGTGGAAAAGAAAAAGTCCATGTACCTTGATTTGTTGACTTTCGCCCTGCAGGGAGAGAGATTAGCAGAACCAAGTATCCACAACACTGAGTGTTTGTGTGTATTCTGTTTTTTGAACACCTCTTCGGCAAATCTCTTTCCCCTGTAATCAGCAGAGTGTCAGCGGTATGTTGGCTCTGTTTACGTTGTTTATAGCTCTTGTTTATGCCAATGGCTTCCTGCTGTATTATGGCTCCACGTTCAACTGTTTCGTGATTGGTCCAGAAGACCAGTGTTGGTTGACAAGGGGACTGCAGAGACGTTGAGTCGCGGTGTTCATGTTTATCTGAGTCAATGAACTTGAAGTGTGCTCTGCATCTTCGTCAGGGGATGAGTTTCCTTTGGTTAAAGGGGGTACATGCTGCTCTCCAGTCTCTGATCCCGACTTTTCAGCGTGAAATAAAGATTTTCCAACAACTTCAAATTCAAGTATCTTCACGACGATGCTTGACGCCGATCCCCGGGTGTCTTATTCTCATACCACAGGCCTAGGGAGAAATGGCTCCTTTGATTGTGACTTCACCTTTCTTCTTCTATAAACGTATTGCTCAGATCACCATTGTATTGTCAGGTCGTGTCATCAATGGCCTGGTGTCATATTCCAGTCGTGTTCAGAGAGGTAAAAACCAAAGGAAAGGGTTACAGGGAGACCTATTGGATGACATGCCCCGGCCACAGCACTGAGAAGCTCTTTTGTGCTCCTCTGCCCCACCCATGTCCTCCCTGGTCCATTTGTGTCCCCCCTGACCTCTCTGTCAGCGCCAGGGTCTGTCAAGGCAGGACGATTAAGTGTCATGACCCCTTTTTCCCTCCGTGCCCTCTGATGACCTCAACCCCATAAACTTTCACTGAGCTTTCTCTAATATCCCTAGGTGATCCAGACCCACTCTGATCTCCAACACCTGCACAAAAGACACACAGAAAGACACACAGATAACCCCTGCCCCCACCACACACACACACACATTAATGGACAGAAGCTCCTTTGGTGTTCTGTTTTTAAGGAAACGTATTGTAACCATTGTCTGTCTATTCAACTGGTGACCTGTCCAGTGTGTCTTCCTGCCTTATGCCCAGTGCATGATGGGATGGTAGAATGATGTATTGCAACCAAGTGTAATTTACTGAGATGAAGGATAGATTGGATGTGAATTATTTCCAAACCTATATTTTCTACCAAGTAATACAAACACATTTGGATGACCAGTACCACAGGACTTTGAACCTGAGTGTACCAAGCCATGGAACCGAGCCACTCAGTGGCTGAACTGCCAGTGCAGTCTCAGAATGCCAAAAAGTACAGAAACCACATTTAGGACATGGCAAAGGAGAGGAGTGCATTGAAATAAATACTTTCAGAGTTTCTTTTTTTCTAAGTAAATATTTTCACTGGAGGAAAACCTCAGTTTGGCAAACATACAAATGGTTCCATACAAGATTTTCCAAATGGATGTGTGCATTTTTCTGAAATCTCCCAAACCTGATACTGTAGATTTAGGGGCCAGACCACCTTTTGTTTCATGTTTCACAAACCCCTGCAGTCCCTCACCACAACTCCCTATTTCAAGGCTGTCGTTGAATAGCCAGCAAACCATTTCCTGCAACTCCGAGGTCACTGGATAAATGATGTTTTCATTTGTCAACCCCAGGTCGCCACTAAAGGAGGGTCTTCAGAGGGAGGCTTTTGAAATTACAGTACTGATGAAGCGTGAGAAATTACAGGCACTTAGGAGTGATTTCATGAGCACAAGAGAACAGAGGGACCACCCCTACGCAGGTCCGATGAGAGGGGGGGCATTAGCAATTGGTACACAAACACACAAACACACACAAGCCTTTACATGTGCACACACCTAGTACACACACACACACACACACACAAAAGGAAATCACATAGTATTCACACTCCCATTAAGTGCACACAAATACCAGCACCATAACATTGGCACTTCTTTTCCTCTTTCGGGGATTCTCAAATGCACATTGTGTGTACAAGCTTGTTAATATCTGTTTATGGTGACGAGACTTAAGAGTTTAAATATCTGACTGAATGAAAGTCATAGTCAGGAGCTGTCGTTGTTTGGTTCATTGCTGAGATCGGCTGAGACTGGCAAATGCCTGAGGGCCACTGGTCCCTCTCCACCCTGGGAATGGACTCTCGGTCAGGATGGGTTTGGAAATGAGTTTCAGACTTCTTCTGCCCGGCCCTCTGTTAAATCAGAGCTATATAGAGCTGGTTTGGACCCGAGCCTCAACAATGATCCATCCCCTGAGCCACAAAAGTGGAATCATTTTCATCATGGTCTACTCGTCTTTGCTTCCCTGCCAGGGCTCGCTCTGTATTTTTTTTGGAGTGTGTGTGTGTGTGCATGTGTGGGTGTGTGTGTGAACGAACATGTGGGTGTGTGCTCATGTGGGAGATTTAAAAGCGCAAAGCATTATGAATTTGTTATATGCTATTTACTTTGGAGCTTTAAAGGACGGTGGCACCAGAGTACGGCTGAATCACTTGATTTATCCACTCTCTATCGGTACCTACCCCGTAGATGGCAGGAGCCCTTCGTTTTAGACTGAGCTTTTGACACAAGAGTGTCTCACCGCTTTTCTTTCTGCCCAGGGAATTACACTCAAAGCCCTTCCAGTGTGTTTGGTGGCATGTGTCTGTTTCTCTGTTTGGATGACTCTGCTCCTTTTTCACAATCTCTCTCCAAAAGTGTCACTCAGCTCTAAGTTGAGTAGCAAGTACATTCACACACACACACAAAAAACACACTCACAAATGCCAACTCCTAAAACGCTTCGTACATACTGTCTCACCTAAGCAAAATAACCAATGTCTAAAATCGACACTGATTTTCTGACACTGTCAGCAGGCTGCAGCATCTGTACCTGTTTAATTGGGTGCTATTATTAACAGCATACCGTTTCCAGCAACAGTTTCCCTTTCACTTGTCCCTTTGCATTGGCCAGTCTTAAATGACAGCTCACACCAGCCTAACGTCCGACACCCGTCCAGTGAATTTGGGGGCTAGGCGAGTCATGCCAACCCTGACCAGGAATCAAAGCCAGGTCTTCCGTGCACAGCTCTGATTACTCCACCACTTACCAGAGCACTAAATGTCTGACTCCGCTCCTCGCCCTGCTCCATATATACACACATATATACAAAACTCGTACATCAAAGCCCTGTGCTCATTACCACGCAGAAGATAAACATAGACAGCTCTGTAGATGGTTAGCTCTTGGATAGTGGTTTCTCTGTATGTGTGTGTGTGTGTGTGTGTGTGTGTGTGTGTGTGTGTGTTGGCGGATTGAGAGCTCCTGAAGACTGTGTATGCTGTGAGGAAAGAGTGTGTTTACTTTTTTTTCATCGCCAGACCTCTTGGGTGACTAGAGAGCGGAGGATTCTCGGTTTCATTAATGAAGCCAACGACTGTGGAACAGATCTTACTCGTGAGTGCTGAGTAACATCTGAGCAGGCAGAGCCGTCCCTGCGGGCCAACTTTATTAGTGGCAGTTTACAGGGCTATCCGTGACACTCCCACGGCTCTCTGGAAGCTCCTCCGCATTATTCCAGGGCAACAGCAGGTTAATGGAAGCCAGGTGGAGCCTCCCTGCATTTCCTCTGAGCAGGGATCGCTTGATTGACAGCGGGCTGTGGAGATGAATCTGAGTGTAGCTACTCAGAATCGGGTCGTGATGGAAACATGGCGATTCACAAGGAACAGCTGTTTTTCTTGGCCACAACAGAGAGGGCTTTTCCATTCACCTGAGACTATTCTTAATTGGAACGTGTGGATATGTGTGTTGATGTATGTCTGGTTTTACTCTTCGCTTATTTGTGGTTAACTTTTTGTGTTATTTATATCGTATTGCAAGTGACCCGATTCTCTAAAATACACCTACAAAAAAATAAGGGATCGTAAAGGATTCTTAGCTAGACAGAAAGACTCCTTGAGAGGTGATGGCCTGTTCATTGGACCGCTGTTCATCTCCTGATTAGTTTCAAACATTAATCATCAAATACGCTAAGTTGATTAGCTCATGATTTCAGAAGAACTTTTGTGCTCAAGCTGCAGCGGTGGCGATATCAGAGAAGGTAAGCGCAACACTCTCACCATTAAAACAATAGTATAATACAACTGTAAGCCATATTGTGATTTTTCAGAATGAAGTGTTGCAAATTTCCTGATCAGTGACGTCCTGTGTGGCTGAGTTGGTAATGCATCACAGAGGTGATCAGTCTACGTTAGTACAGAGCACAACAGCAATACATCATTGTAATTATACAATATCAACGGTTACAAGGGGACCCTGCAGAACAGATCAGCGCTGTGAAGAGCCAAAACACACTTGCAGCTTAGATTCAGTTTCGAGTTTCTTGTGCAAAAAGGATTGTAGGTGGCCTTCTGAAGAAACAACATCAAAAGTTGTTCGTTATTGCAGCTAAAAGGGTTCTCCAACATTGACGAAGCAATGAACCCATAAATGAGCTAAGATGCACTATTTTATTTAGAGTGTACATCCATGAGACAATGACTTGATTGCACACACTAGTGTACGCAAGAACATTTGGGATCTGGAATATGAGCTCTTTTAAAGACATTGAAAAATCATTCCAGCGAATAATTCATCCATAGAGTCTGTCAATCTTTCTGTGAGTTACAAATGATTCCTGGGATCAAGTTGATTCACTCTGAGTATCAAGTAATGCTCACGTGAACATAATTTCAGCCTCTGAATCTATAAACACAATATGCAGCGTGGCCTTTCATGATTGTGATGTTAACTGCTTGGCAAAAGAACATGACACCCAGGGTGACACAGGGATTACTTGTTCTATATTTAGTGTTTATGTACATGAATATTGGCAGGACAACTCTGTACATGTGACACACACAGTGATACAGTGATAATACACAGACCTCCAGCACAGAACACATTTACAGATGGGCTCTAGAGCAAACACTGGCTGAGATACACAAGGGAATGTCTCAACTACGACAATTTCCTAACAGTAATTATCGTCATCAATAAAAACAATTAAAAAAAAAAGAGGCAAAAAGTATAAAATAATTTAAATCTCTTCTAAAACATGTACTGAAGATGCAGTGAGAGAACTATACAACGCGGGTAGCTACTGTGTCCGGTCCTCCGGGTCAATGTGATTTGAAAACTGAAGGAAAAAAACAAATATGACAGACAAAAGCAAATGTCATGCAGCAACAAGGAAACATACAAGATGAAAAATGATCTTCTTAGAAGTTCTGCCTCCCCCAATGGCGTCAGGATGAGACCCCGAGCCTGGAAACGAAGCGCCTCTCGCTACAGGTCACCCAGACGTGCCACAATGAAATGTAAACATAAATATACAGGTTGATATCTCTCTCTACAAACAGTTCAGTCACTGCCACAGGCCCATCAGCTGTGTGAGTAGTCAGTCTGTATACACTCCTTAGTAGAATATCACTTAGAGTTAAATAAACTTATTTAATATATATATTTATAATAGATTTATTCTTTGCAGAGTCATTTAGCAGTATTTCCTTGTTTTCACCAGTTTGCTCTGGTATTTGACTGAGTGACCACTGTGGCCGACCACGTAAACGTCCAGCAGGTAGGTCTTGCCCGGCTCCAGACCTGTGATGGTTTCTGTAGTCACAGCCTTCTGCAGGTTAGGGCTGTGGAAGTACTTGCACAGGACCTTTTCTGACTTCCTGCGGGTCTCTGGGCCAGCACACTGGTTTTGTTCACGACGACGCTGCTCCTCGCCGTAAGTGTCAGCCACTTCCTTGCGGTAAACACAGTACTTGTTGCGGTCCTGCGTGCCCAGCCAGGCCACAGTGGCGGAGGAGCAGGTGCGCAGCTTGTCGAAGGCCTTAATGCGTGTGTCCTCAGGAAGCGAGGGGAAGGGCTGCTTGCTGCTGGGCCGTGTGGTGGCAAGCACCTTCAGAGTGGAGGCCCCTTTCCTGCTGCCTCGCAAGCGGATCAGATACTTGGCCTTTGGCTTCCCCCGCAGCTGGAACTGCCGAACCCCCTCCACGTTCTGGGAGAGCAGCAGCTTGCCATCACGCCTCACCTGCACCTGCACAGCATCCAGACACGTGTGGACGAACAGAGTGACCCTCTGGTGGGAGGAGACCGGAGCAAAGCGCAGAAACTTGCTGCCCTTTCTCTTGATGAAAACGTCAGATACTTTGCCGTCCTTCAGCTCCACCGTCTTCTGACGAGCTTCCTCTTTAGTGCGAGCGAACGTGCCCACGTATGCCGTGCTGGTGTTGGTGGCAGAATTCACAGCAAATACGTCGAAGTAGTACTGCGTGTCTGGTTTGAGGTCTGACACAGTGAAAATGTTCTTATTGCCAATACACACCTTCAGAATGTCTGAGGCTTTGGGCTTGACCGTGTAGGCCTCGTGAGATCTTGTTACTCGTGAGGCCTCGGTCCTTGCCGCCAAAGTCATTGTCAGAGGGGACAAAGCCAAAGTGAGCAAAGTCGAACGGGCTGAAGTCTCTACCGGGCTTCGGGGCCAGCATGAAGGCATCATCAGCGTTGATCTTAGCTTCAGCAGCACACATGCTCTTGAAGTTGTGCTCCTTGTTGATTACTACACAGTACTGGACAGGCTGGCCCATCAGAGTGCCTGTGGGGGTAGGCTTCCAGGCCAGGGTGACGGTGGTACGGCCCAGTGCAGTCACGTCTACACGAGGGTCGTAGGGCAGCTCTGGGTAGGGCTGGTCAGATTCTGGAGTGGTGGTGGCGTACACCTTGAAGTTGCTGTCTTTCTCTGTGGACAGCAGCTCTAGCTGGTAGAGACCAGAGGGCGTGCTGGTGGCCACATAGGACTCCACATCATTACCCTTGTAGGTGAAGAGCTCTGTCCCCTCATCTACTGTCACCTGCTGCTTCTGCTCATCCAAGGGTTCAGGCTCTCCTGGAAAATAAACAGACATAATATGAGCATCCAAATAGCCCCACACTGATATTACGGAGATATACCTTGACAGAAATATTTATTGAAGACCATCCCAATGTTGTTTCTCCTTTTGCATTTGGCTGAGATGAGAAATAATTTCCACAGGTGCTAAAAATGACCCGTTTAATGTGTTGATGCTGGTGAGGTCATGGTGAAGCTCCGCAAAGCCTCACGGACGATTAGCCCCTCACAAGCCAGCCATGTTTTCACTCTAAACATCCCCAAAGATCACAGGCCGGTATTCACTTGGCCTTTCCCTGGAAGCTGTGCCACAAAGAGGCGCCTTGTAGCTTCTACATGAGAGAGACCAAGGTCTAAGGTCTTACTTCAGCTGAGCAAGAAACCATAATATTATGTTTTTCAACCAGAGAGTGTGCTCAGCGGTGTACTAAAAAGATCTGCTCCCAGTTGAGACATTTAGCAAAAAGAGTAGCAAATACAGGAATATGTGGAGAAGTTCTGTATTTGTGCATTTAGAGTTCACTGTAACCTATGGCTGTCAGCACTGTGTCACTCCACCGACGTGAAGTCATGCGTCCAGCCAATGGCACTGATGATGGTGTGTCCAAATTTGTCATTATGCTTCCAGTGAGTGATGAATTTCTTTCACTTGACTCAAGGTACATGTCTTCAGCAACATAATCACCCAATAAATCATTTAGCAATATTTGATCTGACAAGGGCACACACACACACACACACACACACACACACACACACAGCTGCACATGTATTCACATTCAAATATATGCTCACACACATATGTCTGCTTTAAACTACCACTTTTTTCATCTGGCATGACTGGGTCTGATCTTTTGTGTTGAAAGGATACTCTCCAGATGGAGAAAGGTTTCTGGTGTGTGAGCTAGGAAAAAGACAAAGAACGAAAGAAAGAACGAAAGAAAAAAAGAAAGAAAGAAAGGAAAGCAAACAGACAGACCGACAGCAGGGGTTCCCTTCAGAAGACAAAGAGAGTTTAAGTAAAGGGATGTAATGGCTTTGATTCAGCAGGCTGAGTAGAGTAGCGCCTTTCTCTGAAATTACAGACAGTTTGGTCCAGCCAGACATCATAAGTGGTCAGACTAGACACTACGCCCGTGACATAATTAAAACCCACCAAAACACAAAGCCTAACATCACGGCGTAGGTTAATTGTGTGTGGGGGTTAGTGATATTTCTGCATAACATGTGATTAACCTCTTCCACTGCTGCCTAAAGCCGTTTACCTGATCCTTCTCCGCTGGCCTCTTCTGGCAGTTCCTGCAGCGTGAGTTTCCACTCCAGGGGAGCGTCGCAAGGTGTCACAGTCACAGACAGGGGCGTGTTGTCCTCCTCCACCACAAAGTAGTACCTGTGAAAAGTGAGAGGTGAAGGGACTGATATGAGCACTACTAATCACATGGACTCATGATAGATTTAAGTTACACAACGTGATGTATACCACCGCATCGGGGGTGTCGGGGGGGATTAACTGTGCGAGCAGTTTTGAGCATGCAGAGATATTACTGCGCCATTGACCTTGGTCTCTCACTCAATTACATGAACACGACTTTCTCATCAATTATTTACGTTCGCGTCAACATAATAGTTCATGTTACGGGGCAACATCTGATGTTTCCTATCTATTTACAGTAAGTGGCCACCAACAAGTTTAGTGTTTTCCTCGCTGACTGTTACGGCTCAGTCAGCAGAGTGGAAAGTGGAAGTGCTAGGAAAGTCTCAGAGGAGCTTCGCCCGTGGACAGAAACCCATTACCGGTGCCCGATGACTGCTGACTAAGACGTAGTGAAACCTGATTGATTAAAAAGCAACGTTTACCTTTTGGGTGTGTCTCTGAACAGGTAGCCACTGATCTCCGCTCCATCCGGTATGACGGAGGAGTCGTGGAAAAGGGCCTTGTCTCTGATCTGCATCTGGAACAGCCCTTCGTCTCGCGTGGGCAGCTTCTGGGCCACAGCTCCCACGCCCAAGAGCACAAGCAGGACCGCACTCCAGCCCTCGGATCCTTTACACTGCCTCATCCTGGAACAGATAGAAACATGATTGAAGTCTCGCTCGCGGTATATTATATCCCTGGGAACATTGGCTGATGGTCTGAATCAAGAGGAATGTGCACCAAGCAGCTATTTTATGTGTTCAATGTTAAAGTGTTGGAGAATTTCAGTTTGGCATTGACTGAAAACACAAAATGATGCTTAATGATGTTATTTTATGTCAGCTAGAATTGGAAACAGAGATTATAGTTTTGCTTTACTTATTTTTTTGAACGTTACATCAATACGTTTTCATTCCTAGTTGCAGTTTTTTAGTTTTAGCTTTGATTCACTTTAATAGCGTCAGAACTGGGTGACAGCAGGGGCACCGTCTCTGAGAGAGGGACCGAGAGACGAAATGTAAAGGACACAAAAGGGGGACCCCAGGCTACGGAGAGGGAGGAGAGATTAGATTTAAACGACAAAGAGTGGAGGAAAGGAGATAGTTTCGGGGAGCCGTGCTATTTTGTAGACTAGCTATATAAAAAGTATTAGTACAGCAATCCACAGATATAGCATGTGGCTCAGGACAGACTAGGTGCAGCTGACCGTGGCTGAGAGCCTCTCACATATCCCCTGTCTATTGATTTTGCCCCATTGATTGCAGCTGATGGGAACACCAAATCCCTGGTGATTTAATCAGTGTAATGATGGCAGATTAGCCAGATACTTTACTGCCATTTACTGCAAGCGAGATGGTGTCCTTTTAATGACCCCTCTCCCTCTCCCTTTCCCTGCTCGCCCTCTGTCGTCCTTTATTCTTCCCCCCGATCACCATTTTCCCTTCAACAAATATAGCTAATCTCTTTCTCGTTCACACGTGTACACATATAATGTATATCCCTCCCTTTCTCTGTCCCTCCTGTTAAACGGATTTCTCCCTCCCTCCCTCGTTCCCTCCCTAAAGAGAGGCAGATAAGTAAAAGCAGAGCGGCTGGGCCTGGACGTACCTCTGCACTACAAACATGGCTTCATTACTACATTATCTTCCTTGAAAACACAGGTCAGAGAAAAGCCCTTGACAGCTCCTGTCAGTGTCTCCGTCTCTCCCGTTGTCTGAGCCCGGCCTCCCGTCACACCGCCAGACTTCAGAGGGCAAAAGAAAGCCATGTAAGTGGTACTTTGAGGTTTGACTCACAGAGAGAGGAGATCCTTATCGCCTCAGCTCGTCTCATTCCACTTCAGAAGCGTGTCGGTCGGAACAAAGACATGTCTATTAATACTCAAGACAGCGCTGAGGTGGTATGTACAGAGCTGTTCAGAGCTGTCTTTCATTCCATCCCCAAACAGCCACACAGACGCAGAGAGGCCCCGTCCCCGGCCCCGGCCTACGCAATGGCACTACCACACTGATGTCATTAAATATAATGTCTGCTATCACTCATACTGTAAGAGTTTTATCGCCATACACTCGCTTGCCTAGTTTCTGACACATTTTATATGTTCCTTGTGTGTCTCCAGCATGTGCAATGCATTCTTCTCATGTGATATTACTGATTTAAAATCAATGGCTGACTTTTTTTTTTTTTATCCCACCTGCAATAAATGTTGCATTCTCTGATTCTGATTCAGAATATAGGAGAGTTTTGCTGAAAGATGACACCTGAATACTGGACCAGTTGAGCTGTGGTCAACGTGGTCTTTCACTTGAATATACTTGTATATGCAGGCCGGCACCATTCTCATGCCACAGAGCTCCCTTACCAAAATAAAACATCAAGAAAACTGCATCTGGAACAAATAAAGCCTAATGTTTAATTAGAATGAGGGAGAGTGTATGATCGTAATTTGGGAGGATAATTTAAGGCAAGGTCGCCCACAATCGTGTCAACTTTGTTTTGCTGACGCTTTTCATTCATTTATTTATTTATACATTTATTTTGTATTTCACTTTGACTAGAACGGAACTTTATGGTTCAAATTGGGAAGTTGTGGAAACTGTGTAATGGGATTACAGGCAGAATTCAGCAGTCTAGACTGAATTTCACTGATAGAGGAAATAGTGATGATCTTTTTTCACTCAGAAATGTCTTAAAAAGAAACTAGAGAACGATTATACTAGATCCAAATCACTCCAAACCAATGTAAGATTTACATGCCTTTATAGTCTGTCAATTTCCAGAAAACTCTATCTACTACAACTACAGTATAGTGATATTATCCCCCATTTTACTACAATTTGTGTGTGATTACAAGAATGGCATCCCTTCAATTAAATTTCTACCATAACAACTTTGACCCCGGTCACAGTCAAGACCTTCACAAGCAAAATGGGATATTATGTACAAAGCCAAAACACAATGTTCACACTATGTCTTTACATGTCCCAGATGGACGCAATCTTTTCAATGACATCAATCAACTGGCTGATTAAAATCATTTTCAATCCACTGATGCTAAGATTAAAGCAGAATAGAAACGACCCACAACAATCTAGAAAGCCTATTTCCATCCACCTGATCAACCACTCAACGTGAATTCACATAACACACGTAACAATGAAGTGAGTGATCAGTGTGCCTGCTGTGTGTGTGTGTGTGTGTGTGTGTGTGTGTGTGTGTGTACTTCCAGCCGCCTATGTGAATTAAGGAACACATTGATTATTAGCACATGGATACCATGTATGGAGGTGTTTCTGAACACAGCACTCAAAGCAGAACACATGCATGTACAAACGGAGCGGCTTACCCGTACCACTCATCCACTAGTCCACCCCCGCCGGTTACTGTGGGGGTGCTAGTGTGTGAGCACCAATCTACCCCTGACCTACCCTTTCTACCCTCACTTGGTTTAACCGGTCTCTCTCCTTCCCTCCAGCTCCTTGTCAAGATGGATAAGCCTCCTGCCTGCTACCACATGGAGCTCATTAACAGAACGGGAGGGAATAAAAGACACTTTAATTTCAACACAAATAAAGAGACATTTCAGATTCCACCCAACAAGACGCCTGGCAGGACTCACAGGACCTGGAGCCTCTGTGTGTTTTCTTAAAGGAACTCTGAAGGCAGATTTACGGTAGGTCTTCAGTAGCAAGCTCCATCATCGCTGTCACTTCAGGGCCAACATGGGGATTGGAGTGAGTGGAGGATATGGGGCTGAGAGCCAAGGATGGAACCACACAGGACCTGGACCTATTCTATAGACAGGCCAAACCAAAGCAGGTCTGGTGCTCTTGGAGAGCCAAACAGCTCATTAATGAATTGGTAGAGACTGTGGTAAGGGCTCTAATCCAAGAAAAGAGATTTTATCGTGTGTGAGGGTGTGTGTGTGTGTGTGTGTGTGTGTGTGTGTGTGTGTGTGTCCAAACCATCAAATTCCTCTGCTCCACATTGTGTATAAGTCTAAATCGTCACTCAGGACCTGTCTCCTCGCCATCCACAACATCACTCACAGTTTGAATTTCTGAACTATCCACATCATCAGACCACAAAGACATGCTGGCACAATGACATGATGGAAAGGAGAGCCCAGTTTCCCTCTCGGCCTCTCTGCTTTATAGTCGATCTCTGAAGCGTGCATTTAACACTGCATCCCGGAGCGCTTCGTGGAGGAGAGGGTCAGGTCGCAGGGCCGCTTTCTATTACTGCAGTAAAAATGAGCCATTCAAATGAAAGGGGGCACCTCTGACTGGTGTGATGTCATTGTGACTGAGAGGGTGATCATACATTACACCGCAGAATGCCCCCATGGGAAAGTCATCCACCCACTGCCCGCCATCAAGGATAAGGGCACAAGACGGGGGCATCGTGGGAAATGAGTCAATCATGATCCGCTATGTTCTACTGGGCAGAGGGAAGCACAGAAGCCCCGTTCAGCAGCTCGTCTGAGGGCACTGCCTCTGCTTGTGTCCGTCTGAAGGGAGCATAAAGAGGGGCTTTGCGGGGTGAATGTGCCGGGGACCGGGAGTGGGTGTGGATATGATGAATAATTTAACAAGGAAATAAAAAGTTGTCGCCGTGTCCTTAATCTTCCACCAATGACTCCGGGTTTGACACCCAGCCCGGACAAAGGCAACGCGGAGGAGACTGTATATACACCGCAGCCTGTCACTCCTCGCGACGCAAACGGCTCGAGCAACACTGGCGGAATTCTTTCAGCCCAGGAGTTTTCATATGCTAATCACGGTTTAGTTACGGTATGCGACGCAGACCTTCCCATTTTAAGACTTTTGTTCATGATTCATTCTCCTGAGAAAGTAGAAGGGAGGCAGTGTGGCTTCACCCTGCTACTAAACACAGTTATTCAAATCCCCATTCTGAGTCTGTCTCTCATTAAATACTCCCGGGACTGAAGGGAAAAACATGGGCTCTCACCGTGGACTGGGTGAGGAAAATACCACTCCCAGAATAAAATGAAATACTATTAATCTAGGATCATTTTAATTTAGAAAAAAATAACATTTGAGGTCACAGAAAGCAAAATATATTCCAGATTTCAATGATATAGAGACAGTGGGAATTTTGAGCAGACCTACTTATAGAGCGAATAAACGACTCCAGTGTTAGACGGTCTCATGTTGCTGCCAGACCCCCGTTTAGGACTCTCGCAGGTGCGTAAAGCCACCCATGGGTGACAGGGGGAAACAACCTCTATGAAAATGGCACTCCCGAGTCACAAGCCACGCAAGGCTTTCACACTTCGCATCCGCGGCACAACAGCTAACAGGGCAGATGAGCAGAATAGGCCCACACAGCGCATTGCATGGGACGAGGACGCATATTGATGAATCGCGTGCGGTGGCTTTATTGGGTGCTCTGTCACCCCTGGGAGCATGGGAACCCTTGGGAGCACAAAGCAAAGGGGGGTTTCAGCACTCCGGCTAAAGTTCATCAGTTTAACAAGGAGTATTCATCATCGCCACGCCGCGTGCTGTGAAATACAGCCCAAAACCAAAAGAACCTAAAATTAAAAGAGCATGCGAGTTCGGGCTTGATTGAAATGTGTTTGAAACTTTTAACTTCCCGGAGTTGTAAACCGCAAAACCTCTTCCCCTCTCCCTCTCTCCCTCTCTGGCAGACGTTTCAAAGGCAAGTCTTCTATACTTGCAGAGTCCAACTGTTTTTATTTGGGAGCTTTTATCCAGAGTCAAAATAAAAGCTTCAGAAAAGTTGGGGTAAAGAGTTGTTTTTTTTGTTTTTCCCCCCATGAGCCTACCACTGTTGCAATTTAGCAGACGCTCGCTTCATCTGTAACAGAGGCACCGCCACATGCCACCCGCAAAATCATACGAAAAATAGACAAGGAGACAAGTCTTACCTTTCGGATTTTAAAGCGACGAAGTTGTCTGAAGGATGGTGGTGCTTGTTTTCAAAGCAGCTCTGATATCACCACGGTTAAAAAAAAAGAAAATTAAAAAAAAAAAAAGTACCTTACAACAAATGGAAACGTGACTTGAGGGAAATCAAAATGCAAGTTGTCCTCTTCGGTGTCCCAATAGTTCCCTCAGTTCCCTTCTGCTGTAGGAGCCTATCAATCGGATTAGGCGACTGCTCTGGTGCGTGTTGGCAGTTTTCTTGCGGATTTAACTGGTCTCTAGTGGATATGAGTGTGTGTGAGTGAGTGACTGAGTGTGTGTATGAGTGTGTGTGAGTGGGTATCCTGAGTTGCTGGCAGTGCGTCCCTCCCCTGCCGCGCCGCTACTATTGAAACCTCGACTGGATTGGAGGCAAACTGGTGCGAACTTCTTCTCCTCTGCGCTCTGCAGGGAGAAGAGAAACAGCCTAATACCCCCGCGGAACCAGCCCACTCCTTCAGCACACCACAGCCCCTACAAATAAGAAAAAAGCAAGCAGGGACCAGCCAGAGGCGTTTTTTATGAATGAAAAAAAACGTCTAGTAGACACACCACTTTAAGTCTTTAAATGTTTTAGTGTAATATTTTTAAGTTTAGCAAGAATCAGATTTTTAATTGTTCTTCCAACCAAACTCCTTTCAGTAGACAGGCCTTGGCGCTGCTGAGAAAACACACATGCCTGTTCCAAATCTAACCAGGACATAAATCGCATGCCTCTGTCTCTGTTATTCTAAGCGGGGATCCCCCTCGTACTTCTTATTTGGTAGCTGTTTATCGTGATGCGCTGTGAAAATTATTACTGTGGGCACTAGAACCAATTCAAAGTCACGCAACCCTCGGGGCTACATTTGTGTGTAGGCAAGTTTTATCCTGGGCTCAGATAGCTGGGTTTGCGAAACATGATCACGCCTTTGCCAGAGCAACTTTGACGATGTGAAGACTGGCGCAGCAATGTTTTGATGAGCGGAATGTGGCAGGCCTTCACCGATACACCGAGCTGATGATCCACTGTGGAAATTCCCGACGTGACATTCGTGTTTTGTCTGTTTCTTGGTAAATATTTGTCCAAGATAAGAGGCATTGACTGAATTCTGTCTCTTAGGTGAATTGCACCAAATTTATGACTTGATGGGGGTCCAAGTCTGAAGAGCAGGCAATCTCCATTTAGAGGATGCTGCTGTTTCCTGCTGTTTGTCCCGCCTACCATACCTTACTTATCTTGGTGTGGCATGAACTGGAGCAGGTGTTGCATGCATGGAGCATATTGTAGGTCTTGGGTAAATGACACTATCACCCACACGTTAGATTTGCCCTCAATATAACCTACAGGTTAAAGACTTTTGTTCCCATATTCCAAATTGAGATGTAAAACGTGACACCTACACTTTTAAAACGATTGATGACAAGGAGATTTAAGGAGAGCAGATAACGTAAGTCCCTAGTTGACAAAATAATAAATCTTTGACAGACACAAACCTCTCAGTTTCAGAGATATTGAACAATGAACCTCGGGTAGTGAATTATTTTTTTTCTCCCCAAATTGGATTGGCTTTGGGGCAGAGGTCTTCCATTTCTGGTGGCCTTGGATCGTCATTCATTTACAGGAATAGCAGGTCTATGGGTTGGTAGACAAGCGATAGTGAGCGAAAGTGTTGGTACAACAGCGTCATCTAGCGTTTGTTGGAGCAAAGCCACCCGGGGACCAGCAGTGTGGAAGCAGGACTGCACACTTGCTTTAATTGAAAATAAAAGGTGAGATTCTGGGTCACTACACCCGCTTTGTTCCTAGTTAGAGGACTGCCTCAGGCTCAAGGGTGTGGGTTTGAAAGTCTAAACAAGTCTAAGCACTATTGGTAGGGCAGTTTGTCTGGACTGTTGTAATATTGCATCTTGTGTGCAGGAACAGGTATAGTTATAGTCTCCCCCCAGGGAAAGGCCAGGGAAGCCTTGACAGAACATGCAGTCAGACTAAAATAGATAAGAAAAGAGGTTTGGAGACTGGAGATCAGATCGGCAGCCACTGTCCCTCACCACACAGGGTCAAATTTGGTTTTGAAGGTGAGAAAATGTGTTTATCTGGTTTAGTAATTTCATTTAAGCATCAGTTGGACAGCACATCAGTTACAGTACAATGTATAAAGCTGCCTGTAGCTTTGCATTCCTTAGTACAGGAGGGCACTGTTTGCTTTTTATATGGTAGACATAGGGGCAGGGGCCATACATGTGGTTGCACTTGTAACCTACACACACACACACACACACACACACAAAGCATCACCAAAAAAGAGAGAGGGCGGGGGATGCCTGGGATGATGATTAGGCCACTGTGACTTTCACATCCTTGGGATTAAAATAGATGCCAAATTGAATCTGCTCTTAGCCACACCACCAAGCTGTGAAAACGAATCCACTCTAGGGACATGTACTCACAAAAACAGAGAAACACACACACACAAGCGTGCGCGTGCACACACAGACACATAAACACACACCTCAGCTACATGCCAGAATCTTGAAAATGTATCCACACCAGGGACAATTTAGTACAGATGGAGGGAGGAGGGGAATAAGGAGGTGGAAAACGCTCCTGTAACGGTGATCCCTCTGCACTACTTCAGCTCCACTGCAGCAAAGAAACATGCCTCATTTTAACAGACTGAAGAAACATCACACAAAACTAACCATTTTTAACCTTTATTTATCTAGGGAAAATCAACTAAGCACACATGCACTTTTCCAACAACACCTTGTTTCACATTCACACCTGGGATGCTTCTACTGTTGGCCACTGGGTAGATCCTTCATAGTCTGTAGTTATTCACAATTAAAATCCATATATATATTGTGGTGAGATTCATATTGGGCCTGCAGGGTGGCATAGTGATCAGGGAGAGTCATTCCATCAAACATCCACCCTGTTGAAGTGTCCTTGAGCAAGACACTCCCCCCCTGCCAGCTCCAGGCCTGCTGTTCTGTAGATGACCCTGCGCTTTTATTTTGGAGAAAGCAATCATCTTTTAAGCCCCAATATTCTAGCTAAATAATGTAACATAAAAAATGAGACAAAAAGCTTATTTTGTTTTTAACGTAATTAATAAATTCTACTACACCTACTGTAAGAGAGAAGAAAGAAAACAATCTCATCCACACCAGGTTTTTCTTACCAGTGCTCAGTTACAATGTGGAATGCAAGGTTAATTGAGTTAGTGAGAGTTAGCCCAGTAAACTAGCAGTGATGAATGGTTCATTATCAGTGTGAAACATGATAGTGAGAGGTGACGATTATAGGCTGCTTTGTTTGCTCTTGGACATCAAGTCAATCATTGAGCCAACCTTTGTTTGTCATCCTGAATCTGAGTATCAAAATCAGATTTAAACAAAGTTTTACTAGTTGGCATTGTCTTGCATTTGCAGCAGGTATGCAGCAGACATGATCAAATGTTTTGGGGGTTCAAGATGGTTGAAAATCTGTTTAAAAGAACAAATCTGTTGGCTGTATTTTTGCTTGCCACTGTGTGCTCTCTCTTTCACATGATGCAGTTGCCTCTCGTGCATACTGAGATAAGAGTCATTGTTCTGCACTGGCCTCTGTTTGCTTTGGGGGATGCTGCAATGCTGTCACCAATTGTGGCTTCTCCTACATGGTCTCCTTACCTTCCTAGTGGCTCAGGTAATCCATTAATGCAGGGAGACTGAATGGACGCTCGGGTCAAACATGCCTTTGAAAAGTTCATAAAACGCCAATTGAAATGAAAAACCCGAAAATTAGGTGTACCCTAACTTTCTTTGCACTTCACCCTGTTTAGATTTTTTTCGTTGAGTTGTCATAGATTCACAGGTAAATGTGTCTACTGTCGCATGTTTGCCACGGTAGATGATCATTGGTCGCCTATGGGGTTTCTCTTGATTTCTGGGTGAGAAAAAGTGGGCACTTTTTAATCAGAGCAACTGTGCACGCAGCCTGAAGCAGAAGAAAATGTCTCTGATTGTTCCTCTGTTTATGTGATGGTACATTAGAATTTAAAATAAAACAAATCTTAGTAATACACGTTAACTTGCCAATATGCAATACATTTTTTTAAATGTATTAGTTAAATAAAATTGCCCTTGAAGAGGACCAAAATGCCCCAAAAAATCAGACCAAGAAGGCAAAAACACCCTTTCCTTGATACACACACACAATTATACATAGACCCTGACATCCAGACTTACATCCCTCACATAACATTGATTTAAAGTTATCTGCAGGGCTTTTCGCCAGAGCTGTGGAATGCTACAAAAAAAGGGGATGGAGGTTTCGCTTAGCATGCCCTAATATTCAGTTCATCATTAACTGAGCAGAGCGAAGACCCTGGTCCATGCAAACATCTGTTCTGTAAACATTTCTCACCGTCCCTTTTTTTTTTTTGGGGCGCGAGAGACAGCTCTGACCTAGCTAATGTTGGCGGACACTAGCCATCTCTTCTTATAGTGACACTCGCCAGAATATCCAGTTTCCACACTGGGAGGAATGAAGGAATCATCCCTGAAGAAGAGGCAACAACAAGATAGAGTGGGAGAGGAGAGTGAAGGTTACAGTTCAAGGGAAAGAATGAGGGAGGGAAGGATAGTGATGTGTTAAGGACATCCTATGGTTGTAGCAGGGTAAGTATGGCTCATCGTGTACCCACCTGGCCTGGCCAACAAATACCTCTGTCAGCTAATACAAAATAAACCTGCAAGTGGAGATAGGGGAGGGCTTTGGGGAGTGTCATATGAAACTCATCTCTTCTGTATACTTGAGGAACTTTGCTTGAGGACATTTGGTGCCTTGTCGAGTTTGTGTGGTTTTGAGGCCTTCTAAGAAGAGATAAACACACATAAACATCACAGGGCATTCTGGTGACATGAGCGGTTCATCGTTTCTAAAATTAGTCCATATCTTCCTCCTTCCCCTCCTGCCCTCCCCCCCCCCCGCAACTCTTACTCACTCACTCATTCGCTCTTTCTCTTCAAAAACATCTTCCAGGATAGGAAAAAGACTAAAAGCCACAATTGAAACCAGATGAAAGAGGACAGAGCGAATGTCGTGTCAGTGTCTGACTTCGTCTCATTATCCAATAAGAGAGCAGTGTCTCAGCGTCCAACTTCATCCCATTATCCAATAAGGGAGCAGCATGTCAGTGGTGCCCAAAATACTCAGGGGACAGGAGACATAAACAAAGAGCAAAGTTTAGATTCCCAATCACACACAGGCATATTCAAACAGAAGTCTATCCCAGGCCTTTTTAGTGAAACACTAGAGCCTGGCAGCTCCAGGCATGGTATGTCTATCGTAAACACAGCCGCGAGGAGGCAGAGACAAGTGGAGGAGGTATCGCTTCCCCCACTCTGCATCTCATCTACAGAGGAGGAGGACACACTAGAGGAAGCGTTGCATTACTGGTAACACGTTACACAACTCACATTCACACTTTTCAAACAATCTAATGAAAATGAAAACATTTTCTCCATACACACGGGGCATGAACTCTAATAATTCTATACATGATAATAATACATGTATTATTGTAAAGAGAGACGAGGCCAAATGCTAAAAAGAAGAGTGAGATACTATTGAAGCTTGGTGGTTTTCATAATGTAACTCAAGCTCTGAGAATTGTCCCGTCATGAGACAACGAGGTGTGCTCCACCCTCCTGAGGATGGAACAGCTGCACCCATGAAGCATGCGTGGTTCATACTGTACATGACAGTGTACCAAATGGCCCGAACACATGCTTTTCCACCTCAGAGAGTTAAGAACATGTTTGTGCTTTGGAGGATACTGTAGTGTCATGTAAAACCCTCAGCTGTTTCAGAGTTTGATGTGATGAGTATGTACGCCAAGTAATCTGAGATTTAAACACAATAAATACGATTTGGAAAGACATTTGTGGGTGCTAACTTGGTTTCCTGCAGTGAAAATATATAAATACTGAGATCATTTGAGTCTTGTTATTTTTTTTACTGCAGTTCAGTCTTGAAATCAAACTAGAGAGCTGTGCAGTACGTAATGGAGAAAAGTTGAAAATCGCATCAAACGATGCCCTCTCTTTTTCTCTCTCTTTCTTTTGATGATTTATTACAGTATTCCTGTCACAGCAAGGCCTTGGTACCCTGCACCCGGCTTCAAAGCTGAAAGGGTTGGAAGATTGCAGCGTGTTTCAAGTGTGTCAAAGGTAACATCTGGAGGCAGAGCAGCTCCGATCAATATATCAAGCCTGTAAACATTCTGAGGACAAATGTGTCTGGATGCAACCCCGCACAGAAAAACCTGTGGTTGTACACTGAACCCCTACGCACACATGCAGTAACAAAACTCTAAAATAAGGTTCAGAATTCAGGTCCAAAATACAGAGAATGGAGACCTATCAGTGGAAAAGGAAATTGCCCATCCAGATTTCAGATTTACTTGCAGTTAATCTGATAAACAAAGAGATGTTCCTTTTTATGACATTGCTGTATGAAGCCTGTATTTCTCATCTGTCAACCACAGCTTTAAAGACGCTGGATTTACAGTGATATTTTACGCAACGGCAAAAACAGAAAGCAAACTGGAAACTTACATAAAATATAAATCATGGTTTCCAAATGTGGATATATAGTCATAGCATCACAGCTGTATTGCAGTTTGGTGGCGAGGCCTTGAACTTGTCCTATTCAACACGTCGTAACGATGAACAGAGTGATGATGCAAAGCGTCTGTTGATGTAAGAACCACATTGTTGGGCAGCTCGAGTTTCTATCAGGTGAGGAGAGAATGTTGCAATCATCATAGAGACATCAGAGATCCCAGCGAGGTGCTCAGACTTTATTAGATTTGTTCTGTGGTTGTCAGGGGGAGTTTCAAGCAAAATACTGAATGTCCTCACTGTCTGTAGAAAGAGGTTTTCAGTCAGTCCCAAAAGAGCCTTTACAGGAAAAGACCATAAAATCCTCTCAGAGAACATTCCAGCAACAATATCACAGTCTACTGGAGCAGGCCAAGTTTATAGCTTTGATATGAAATGGTAGAGATGAACGAATTTGCCGTGCACACACACACACACACAACCCTGACACAAGATTCATGGACGTAAAATCACAGTTTACTGGGCTGAAAAACACGTGAATTAAATGCATTATAAAAATATATATCATTGACTTTAATATGGGCACGTAATGGTCAAAGTGCAACTAGAGAATGTTCCAGGAATTCAATCCCTCTATCACTCCCAGGTGTCACGTCTGTTAAGGCAATGTCTGGAGGTGGAGCGAGGCCTTGGAAAACATTAGGAATGGAGACACTGCTCTCTCCTGGCCAGAGCAGCACACCACATTTCTCTGGGATCACATCCTCAGTGTGTCACGCCTCGGTTAGCTGCAAAAAGATGCATTTCAACACATTATACTGGCGGACATACAGTAGTAGGAGTGGCATAGCGGGAAAAGGAATTGTTAACGCAACATCTCCTTAAAGCTGAATTCAAGATTACGTCAAACTGAAAGTAAAAATGATAATCTCATAGTTGGAATAATCACCACACAGATTGACACATGGAAAAGTTCAGATGTTGCTGTGTCATGTCATGTCTATGGAATGGCTTATGGTCCCAGTGGTGGCGCAGCAGAAAATAGTACATTTCTGATCTGAGTGGTTAGACGGCGATCTGCTGTGGCCACAGTGATCCTCTGCTGGGATCAGAGGCTGGTTGAGGCAGCAGGGGAACATGTTGAAAGAGCATGTATTACTACTTATGCAATGCCAAAGATGAAGAATTCATGAAAAATAAAAAGGTAAATGAAAGCAAGTAAAAATGAAAGAAAGAAGGGGATGAATGGATAAATGAGTGGGTGAAGAAGATTACTGAGTTGAACTTCCATAAATCCTCCTTGATATACACGTATACACACATGCAGGGAGGTCAGAAGGTTGCTCGGTGTGCAGCAACCCTGGAGCAGTTTGGGGCACAGTGCATTGCTCAAGGGCAATTCATTCAGTAGATGTAATACCAGCCTTTCTCATGGTATGTCATGGCTCTCTGTGTCCAGAACAGTTTAGGGCGTTTGTGTGACTGCAGTCTTCTTCTGAGTGTCATGAAATAGACAGATCAGAGGCGTTACAATACTTTTGAATCTGGGGACATTTAATTTGTTACAATATCAAATATACTGCCAACACACTTAGTGCTGGGGTTTTTTTCAGTATTGCTTTTAAATGAGTTAAATAATATTTAGTACAGTCTTAATGCACATTTCCTCATGAGGAACAGTTAAATGAGAAAATGAGAAAATCATCCAATACAACAACAGATTGTATATTTTGCTTTATTTTTGCAGTTACCCATACATGAGCGTTTTTTTATGCTTGGCAACAGTCCTTGCAAGTGTCTTGGTTTGTCTGTAACTGACTAACATTGAAGTCAGTCTTGAACTGTGCATGTCTGTATGTTGTGGTAATAAGCTTTAGGGATCAGATGATGGCCTTGTTTGATTGGTGTATTTCTCATGTGTTTGGGTCTGTGGTGATATTGCTTGGTGGCCTGCAGATGGGGCTGATAGACTACTACTAGAATACTATCACCAAGATCGCCCCCTGTAGGCCAATATAGGAAAGGATGTGTTTTATATAGGATGGTAATGGGTTGTACAATATTTCAATAATAAAAGTGCCATTTTATTTGTGTAATTTCATAATAAAAAATAAAGAAGACTTATCAGTATTCCATGTACTTTTTGCAAGGAATCATGGGTAATGTTACATAAAGAAACTCTTTGGGATTAGCTACTTGTGTTCCCAAGCCAACAAATAAAGAGTGTCCATTGTTTCAAACATATTTGAAATGCTATTTTTCCAGGACCTGTAAATGATCAGTTATCTTGTTTTATAATGTCATTACATTACGCCTATTAAATCATTGCTCTTCAAACCTGAAGGCTACTGTATACTACCACTATATAGACCTACCTTTGCTTTAGGCTATGCCACTGTATGTTGGCAGGTGGATTAGCTTGCTTGAGCAGCCCCAGTATTCTGAAGAGGTTGTATTATTTCTATGTATTCTTGCGTTTATTCACACATTCCAGTTTAAAGAAAATTAAATTATGCTAGACATGTTGAGATACTAATGTGCCTCTGGACCACTGACGACTCCACCATATTTTTGTCATTACCGTAACAAAAACACAGGGGGGCAGTCATGACATCCAACCGATGGCAAGGAATTACAAAGCAATGGAGTTGCTTGAACTCAAATAGAAAGAAAGCTGAAAGCAGAATAGTGAAATGTCTATACAAAAAGGATTCTGGGTATATGTGCCTTTTTCTTTGAATAACTCATTATTGCCTTCATAAAAACAAACATAGAAAATGTTTTTTCTTCTTCTTAAAGTGCTTACAGTACACATACACTCATGAACTCATGGTCCTAATACAAAAAAAGATTTTTATCGAGCGATCTTGGAGTCTTAAATAGAGTCACACACATTAAGGTAAATCATAGCTGCATGTCTTCCGTGTGTCCAGTACTGTCTTTGGACATTATTATTGTTATTATTGTTCGTATGGAGCTTTGCAGTTCCACTGTTGCAATTTATTATATAGCAACAAATATATTTATCTTCTTATTAAAATGTATGAAGTCATTTTAGTGTTAATGATTCTTTACTGATAACAAGTAATTATTATCATAAGAGAAATGTTTACATATTATGTTATTAGAATATAAATGTTGCCATATGATAACACCGTGCAGTTAAGATAGATTCAGATTCACATCATTCAGGATTATCTTTTTGCTTGTGTAAAAAAACAACTATTCATTCACTCCTCCTGAATACATAGCGGTGACCTGAGCGACCCTCTCAAAAAATCAATGACAGATCTTTCTATTCATTGACATTGTGTGTGTGTGTGTGTGTGTGTGTGTGTGTGTGTGTGTGTGTGTGTCTGTGTGTGTGTGTGTGTCTGTGTGTGTGTCTGTGCATGCATGTGTTCCTTGGGCTTTGAGTTACCATTTATAATTCAAGGAGAGCTTCAACACGGAGCCTCTATTCAACAGCAGGCCAAAGTATCAACGGTGCATGGAGCAGTGTTTGTCCGGTGCCCTCCAGAAAGCCAATAAGAGGTTTTCAAATGCAATTGAGGTTTAAAACAGCATCATGTTCTTAGAGGGTTTTTTTTCTATTATTGAAGCTTTATTTAATCCGGTAGTCCCACTGAGATAAAAAAAAAATAATAATAATAAATAAATGTCCTTTTCAAGGGAGACTGGTCATCACAAGAAACATAAAGTCATTTAGTTGAAGCAATGACTGCTTTTTTTTTTATCATAGTTTCAATTTGTGTAAAAATATTATCCCAGCAATCATGTCTCTCAGCAATCTAGTGATGATCTATTTTTAGGTATTTTTAGATACGTATCTGATTACTGTTTTTTCAGTAACCTTTGGCAATTACAGTAACCTTTTTGTAATCACATTACTATATTCCCTTTACATTAACCAGCTGTTCCACAGTCACACATATTGCTAATAAGATGAATTTAACCAATTGTACAGAACCTTTATGGAGGATGTCGGTCATTATTTTAATAGGATTTCAAACTGAGCAGCATATATACTGTACTATTCACTATTCATGTGTTATGAACTGAAAACAACGGAAAGCATCTGAAGTCCTACAGAAATTACAGAGATGAGCAAAAAAATCAACAGCACTATTACCCTTAATGTGTAACTAATGATCAGTTTCTATGGAGGCCTGTTTCCGTCCCGGTCCTCCCTACACCTGCTGGTTTCCACAAGGCATCTGGAGCCCAGGGACACCTGTCATTGTTGACCCCTGACCCCCAGCTGGAGCTCTGCTTTGGGGACACATGAGATGCCCACTGACAATGTATGGAAAACACACACACGTGCACACACACACACACACACACACACACACACAAACTCATACAAACACACGCGCGCACACACACACCTAATTGCATTACCTGTAATAATACAATATAGTGACAGACAGGTGCTTTCATAGATTGAATCAGAAAACAGTGTGTGTGTGTGTGTGTGTGTGTGTGTGTGTGTGTGTGTGTGTGTGTGTTTCCTCTTTGTTTTTTGTTTAAACAGCATTACAGGCATCCCCATATGTCTGAGTCTCCTGTTGTCTCATGTTGTGTTTGTCAGTTTGTGTGTGTGTGTGTGTGTGTGTGTGTGTGTGTATGTCTGTATGTGTGTATACATACATGTATGTGTGTGCAAATAAACGAGCTATGGAAAGCAGACGGCTGGAGGCTGTTACCTGTTCATGTGAATGTTTGCTGTTACAACAGACCGCTGACTTCTGCAGCAACCAGAGGAAATTTACTCTGACATTAAGATAACGCCATCTCTTTCTCTCTCTCTCACACACACACACACACACACACACACACACACACAAGCTAGAGCCAAGTGTGGACAGATGTGATGTAGAGAGAATCACTGGCAAGTACTCATGGGAATACTGGGATAGGATTAGTGACAAAAACCACTGATATCAAGGAGAGCACTAAGACAGACGAAAATAGGATGGTGTTGATCAAAGATGATGAAAGAGATCATAATAGGGAACGAGGGGAGTGGAGGACTGAGCTTTTGATTGAACTATCTTACTCTATATCTCTAGATCTCTGATGTACAACCCAGTTTGATGAAGGAAGAACACACCCTACCAGAGCTCTCATATGTGTAAAGCATGACAGATGTGCCTGCTTAGTCCCAGTCCTCCAGCCTCGGAGAAGCCAACCACCCAATCAGTCCCACAAGCCGTCTGCAGCAGGCCATAAAATGCAAATGTGCTCCACTCTGATAGCGACCTAGTGCTCATTCAGTCTCACAGAATAATACCAATCATAGAGAGGAGGACCCTTTTGATTGATTTCAAAGCAGCGGCGGCTGCTCCAGACTTAAGGTGTGGTTGGTGTGACTGCTGGGGGGGCGAGGCTCAGTTTGGATAAGAGATAAGCTCATCAGGACATCTTGTGTTGTACTGTATGTCAATCAGTTTGTAAGTCGCGATCTAATGTGTCTGAAACATCGTTAGTAACGCCTGTGTGTGTGTGTCAGCGTGGTGTGTGTGTGTGTGTGTGTGTGTGTGTGTGTGTGTGTATCTGTGTGTGTGAGATGACTGTTTGCAGAAGCTTTATCAGTCAGCAACACAAAGAGCTATTCAGTGCCCGGAGACACATAACAAAGGGCCAATTTACTGGAACAAAGACATCTCCGTCCTGGAGGCCATGCTGGGTACAAATCAGAACAAAAACCCTCCCATAACCTGCACTAACTAACACTGGAGACGTTAATACAAGCTACATCCTCAGGTGAAATGGCTGGTGATATTTTTGCCCAGGGCATGGACAGACTACAGGTTTTGATATGTGACAAGTAAAATAGAAGATCAATGGTACAAATATGATTTTATTCCACTTAATGCTCCCCATTTGTGCCCCATTGTCCTCTCTGAGCCTAAGTAAGCAGGCCTATAGCATTACTGCTCACCATTCAGTACAATGACATCAGTGAAATAAGACCTCAGTGTTGAGTAACACACGAGTCGCGTACTTCCTGTGTGCTGAGGCAGGAATATGAGAGATGGAACACACCCCGTCAATGCCAGAATAGAGTCATCACACTTGATAGACAGGTCTGTCAAAACAGGATGGGCTGATCAATGCCCTCCACCCAGCCCTTAAAACACAGAGGCTGAGAGAGAGAGCGCTGAGTCAAACAGAGTAATCAAGCAGACAAAAGGAAATGCAGATTACCTGTTGCTATGACGACCGCAGCTGCAGTGTGTCAGCCATTCACTCAGACGGGGTCTAAATGGAGCTAGCTTTACAAACACCATGAAATCTGATGTTGTTTAGGATCAGTGGGCCAGGTGCTTCCTGTTAGCCACCAGTAGCGACATCACCATGTAACCCAGTTAAGATGAAGGGCTACCTGCTTCATGTCTTGCACCTTTACGCCAAAGATGAGTCTGTTTCTGTGTGCACGCGTGAATGTATTTGTGTTATTTGTGCATACAGTATTGATACTTGTGTTTGTATGTGTACATTTTTCCATGTAGGTGCTTCAATGTGCAGGTGCTGGTTACATACATAAATGCAAGAATATCGCAAATCAATAGGTGACCACATAGACGTTGAACTATGCCCAGGTTAGTCATTTAGATTTGCAAGTCACATTCGGTATCTGCCAGGGCAGCTGGGTGCCAGAGAAAGGACACCCCCAGCCAACCTAGCTCCATACAGTCCCACGCCCGGCCCCCACAGACCCCTCCCCCAGCCCCTCATCATCAGACACTAGCAGCTGGCAGCCTGCCCCATTTTAACTCCCTCCAGCACTTACTTTGGACTGGCTAATCACAGCCAATGATTGCTTAGCACCAGCCGTGGCCACCACACCTGCCCCCTCGCTGGTCGGACTGTCCCATCTGGGACCTTATGATGGGGAGTTCTGGGGGCTGTTTTCTTACTTAAAACAGCTAAAGGTGCACTGAGGACAAAAGGGAGAAGAACTCAAAAGAAAATCAAGACATCACGGAACTGGAGCAAAAGCCTGTCATTGAAATTTTTCAGGTTGTGTTAAAGCTATGGATATGTTTCTGACTATGTCCAAAAATGGTTTCACATGACAGGGCAGTGGATTTAAAAATGCATTGTGGCACCAATTACTGACATCTTAAGTGATCCAAAAGAGAAACCTTCCTGTTTACATGCTTGGCAGACTCCCAATGGTCATCATGGCAAACGTTTTTTTATCTTTAGTCTAAAAATATTAGGTGGGGTCATGAAGTTACCGTTGCTCTTGTAATCCAGTACTCATGATCAAACAATGCATTGCATAGGTGACAATGTGGGGCGGAAAGCTGTGCATAGTATGTGCTGAGATAAGCCATCATCGTTAAGCAGGGACCAGATGGTAGGTTGATCATGCACATTTCAGTGCCTCTCTGGTATCTGTCTTCCTCATTAGAAACCTCTCTCACTTTCACACACACAGAGACATGCAGAGATTGTAATGAAGAATTTTGCTTCAATTCTGAGAAAGTGTAGCAGTATGATCTTCATCTGTTCATACTATAAAACACATAAGCCTTTGTGTTCACCCACTTCACTGATACAACCATGCAGTATACATTAATATATAACTCTGGCTTCAACCAGGATTTTTTTGTGTCATTATCAAGAAATTGAAACTACAGTTTTACTACCCTCGTTTGCATTTCCCAAATTCCCAGTTGGTATCTTTCATAAATTCAAATGCACAATGGGCATCTACTATCCATCTGCTGAGGGAAGAGATAGATATGTGCCTAGCCCTCAATTCCTTTCTCCTCTCAAGCACACACACAAGAACAGTCACCGACGTACTCAGTTTACACACACACACACACACACACACACACACACACACACAGTCTCTCTCTCACAATCTCTCTTTTTCATAAGTACACACAGATATGATTTTGCCAGTAGTCATAATGCTGATAGTGGCCATTTATGAGGCAGAGCATACGGCAGAGTTGCCTGTCAGCTTCGGGTTCAGTACAGGCGATGAATGCTCATCTCTTTTGACATGCGCTGACATACAATGCTATATTTAGCTCCCAGCATCCTTGCGTAAAGTGACGCTGGAGCCGACGCACGCACCGCGATTGTGGAGTGAATAAGCACACGCTGAAGCAAATCGTGCCACTCTGCGTAGGCTAGGTAGGTTCTAGCTTTACTGAAAATATTTTTGATGAAAGTTACACAACCCGGAGCCTTATGTGACACGATTCCTAATTGTGTGACATGGCAAGTAAGGCAGCTCTGCTCTATCATTGTATGACTTATAGGTTTTATAAAATACGTTTTTAATTAAGCCCATTAATCTGTTCATATACACTTTGGTTGGTGGGGAGAATGGAATCTATCTGGTCAAAGAAATGTCTCTGATAGCCTGAAGGGGAATGAGTGCTGTGGATGTGCCCCCTCAGTTCATGCAAAACCAGCAGATAATAAACACCCTGACAAAAGGATGCTATACAAAGATAGCAAAACTGTAAGTTCCTATAGGAATATTGTATGAATATTAGGCTGTAATGATACCATATGAGATGGGGGGAAACATAAAGTACTCTAAAGTCGTTATTATTATATTATTATAACTTATTATGGGAAGAATGGTGGTTTTTTTTGGTTGGGGGTGAGCCTACCATAAGTCATCTTACTTTCCGGGGCTTCGTGAGTATGTAGGCCTACTGCACTTTATGAATAATGAAAAAATGACGTAAACAATGCGGTCTTCTTTGCAGCTCGGGCTTGAGGCGGGCGGACCGAGGCGTGATGCGGCCGTGACGTAGATGGAGTCGGAGATCTTTAATCCTCTGCCGCAGCCGCACAGCCGGTAACCAGAGGAGGGGGTAGCACGGTCGGACAGGAATGGACCGCACAGGCTAAGCTACTATAAGGCCGAAATAGCTCGGTCTTTTGATAGATGCTAATAACCAACGAGTAAAACGAAGAAAGAACATTTATAGAAAAAGCCGGCTATTATTTGCTTAGGCCAGACCCCCTCCTTCCTCTCTCTCTCTCTCTCTCTCTCTCTCTCGCTCGCTCTCTCTCTCTCCATATAGCCTATTCTCACAGACTGTCCTATATTGTTCCAAAAAAAAAGACAGAAATTCGGAAACGCTGCATAAGAGATATTTTCAAACGCATATCTTTTGCTCCAGTAAATGGGTGATTACGGTTGCGGCTTGCTGGCAGCGAATATAAGCACTCTCCTTGACGGATCCTACGCCTTGTCCTCTCCGGTTTCCTGCGGCCAGTTGCGCCCCGGTTCGCCCTTCAGCAGCGCCGCCGCGTCCCCGCTGTTCCTGTCAGCTGCTGCGCATCAGCAAAACATGCAGGATGAGCCTGTGGGGGTGACAACCACGCAATTACCCCCGTCAACCGAGGAAAACAGCAGCAACGCCAATACGATCAGCAAATCCGGGAAGCCATCAAACCAAACCGACTACCGCGGCGGTCAGCTGGGCTCGTTCACATCGGACTTCAACCGTCTAAACCAGAATCGAGATTTTCCTGATTTCGATCGAGATCATTTTTGTCCGACGCAGTCTATCTGTGACCTTCAGCACAACCGGAAAATACATCAGCAGTTAAGTCAGCACACTGAGTTTAGCTCCACAGAGTCGCCCCCACCCCCGGGACAATTCAGTCACCTGCCGCAGAGGAAACCCTTCACCAAGCCCGACCACAACGCTGACCCCTGCGGCTCTCCAGTCGAAGAGTCTGAAGCCGATGCTGCGTCGCCATCGCCCACTTCCGTAAATCCAATCAAGATCCAAATGGACTCCCCCATCACCCACCATATAAATAACGGCAATGGCAGCAGCACCGGCAATATGTTGTCCGGAGGTCTCGGCGCCGGTTTCCCGAACCTCCAAACCCAGGAGATGCAGAGTGCCAGTGGGGGCTCGTCTTCACCTCCCCTCCCCGGGTTCGGAACCCCGTGGTCCGTCCAGACCAGCTCCTCACCACCTCCCGTACCCAACTCAATCAACCCCATCCATGCAAACGCGATTAACCAGATACCCAACACGGAATCTGACAACAGCTTCTACCCAGGTATCCCCTCCTCCATCAACCCGGCCTTCTTCCAGAGTTATTCGCCGGTGTCAGCTAATCCGTGCGCCGGGATTAATGTGCAGGGCTTCAGCGGCCCTTTCTCGCCCCAGATAAACGTCCCCCCACAGCCGCAGAGTCGCAGATCTCCGGTCAGTCCCCAGATGCATCCCCAGCAGGGCGCCTTCCTGCAGCAAAGGAACAACTACAACCACCATCAGGTGAGCTAAGGGAGAAAATTAACCACATCCAGATGATTGTAGAGAAAAGGAGAAGGGATGGGAGACAATCTTCTGTCATGTTTATCCTTCTGTTGCTAAATTCAATAAACTAGGCCTGTAGGATTTATTACCCCAGTATAACTCAATTCTTTGTAGCCTAGCTTGTGTAGGGTACCACCAGGATGGCCTAAGGTTAGGGTGTATCTTGTGACACTGCAGAGATAAAGCATAGCCTCAAGACCTCAAGACCGTGTGTGTGTGTGTGTGTTCATTCACTTTGAACCCATGGTACTTAAAGGCTAAGTAGGTTTGGTTTTTTTTTAATACTGCATTTGTCATGTCCTCTGTAAGGGCTGAAGTCATTACTCTTGGGGCAAAGGAAGGGAGGGGTGAGTTGAGGGGAACAAGGGAGCATCACTGAATCTGACTGTTGTTCTCTGCTCGAGGCTGGCACTGAGATGCAGTCACATGGCACTGGACCATCCTTGTCCTGTGGTTCACTCAGTGGGAATACAAAGGCTTGCAGGGTTCGGTGTCCTAAATGGACGCTTATCTGGCTGACGTGTGTGTGTATGTGTGTGTGTGTATGTGTGTCTGTGTCTGTGTGTGTCTTGGGGCAAGAAGGTGGGGGCGGTAGGATAGAGGCTACAGTGAAAAGCTGTGTCAGTAGGGGCACACAGGAAAGACACACATGAAGATACACATGATGCTCTCTGGACCTGTGTGTGTTATTAGGCCCTGCTTCAGGCTTGCAATGTGATTAATCTCCCATTTGCCTTGCGTGTGTGTGTGTGTGTGTGTGTGAGAGAGAGAGAGAGAGAGACTTTGTGTGTGTCTGTGTGTCTGTGTGTATGTCTGTGCTTTAAGTGTGTATGTACTGTGTTGTTGTGACCTTTAACCCTCGTGTGAATGCTGTGTAAATGTTCCATTCAACCTCCAGAGACAACCAGCTCCACTGGCACCACATTCACAAATGCATCCAAAGATCCCACAGAGCTGTTTGCAATTAATACAGATGAGAAAAGGAATTGTAGTTTATGTATTGAGTGTGCAAGAAACAGGAAGATGATCACGTGCTGTAAATGATTTCCATGTGAAAGCATTAAGTAAAGTATGATGATCAAGATTAAGTATGATGAGATTGGACGTAAAACTGGATGTGAGTTTCAGACAGAGAGAGAGAATGTGTAATATGCACTGGTGGTGTCGCAGAGCACGGGATGCTTAGTGTTAGTCGTAAAGCCCTAAATCTTCTTACCCACTCACCCACCCTGGAGCAGATCAGACTAGGCTGTGGCCGAGAGAAAGAAAAGACAGGATAAAAACACAGGAAAGGATAAAAAGAAAGTCACCTATAGGAACGAAAACACACCCTCTCATGCTTGGTGTCTAACCCCCCTCCTTGATGTGTGTGCAGCCCATGGTGAAGCCATCTCCCTGGGGCAGTCACCAGGGGAGTGGCTGGGGCTCCGGGGGGATGTCCTGGGGCCGGGACCACCGCAGAGGGGGAGGCATGGGCATGCCCGGCTCAGTCAGTCACGTCTCACCCATGAAGAAGCCTTTCTCCAGTAACATCATCGCTCCTCCCAAGTTCCCACGCTCTGGCGGATCACTAGGGCCTAAATCCTGGATTGAGGAGAACATGTTTCGCACAGACAGCAACAGCAACACCTTGTTGCCTCTGCAGGTATGTGTTTTGGTCTGTGTTTTATGTGTGTTTGCATGTTTGGTGTTCATGGGTTGGTTGGTGGTTGGTGGGTAACTGGGGTTTACACTGTTGTGTCTTTGTGTTGCTATATTATTGTTTGCATCGTGAGAAACGTTGGTTTTAATGTTGGGAAAGAACCAGGAATGGAGGATTACTGAATCATCCCTGAATTAGATAGTGGATGAAGAGAGTGAGAGAGAATACTACCTACCAAGCTAAGAGAGAGCCGAGCTGGATTAAGAGTGCTTCTGCTGCTGTTTTGTAGTACAGTGAAGAATAAGCTAAAAGGGAACAAACATTAGTCTTAGTAATGGAGACAGTGAGGTCAGAGAGAGCAAAGGATCCTTTAGCACATAGTAGAGAATAAATATAAATTCCAAGAAGGCTTGGATAGTTAGCATTTCAATCACATGGGAGTGGTTTCAATTGGTTCAGCTCTGTAGTTTTAATCAGAGGTGTCACAAAGTGGGGGCTGAGTTGAACTCCAGCTCAGGAAAGTTTAAAACAACATCTTGCGGGTGAGATAGATCTATTTCAGGTATCAAAGCTGCAGAAGCTTTTTCTGTGCACATCCAAAGCAACCAGCGACTAATCTCATCCCATTTCATTGTGCACCCAGTTGTGGGCTTTCTCAGGAAGGCGGTAGAGGATAACAGGCCCATAAGAGCGATCTACTGGTGGTCATCAAATCTTACCGGGTTGACAGACATGCTTATGATTTTCCTGTCATAGCGCCTTCCTGTCACGGCTCTGCAAGGCTCTACATGGTCACCATTTGGTCATGTTTTGCATCTGGTCGTGTTTCACCGATTCACAATTTCTTCTTTGATCCTACGATGGAAAATGTGCCATGTTTATCACAGTTAGATTCATAATTTTACAGGAGGAAAACTACTGATGTTTTCTTTACTTCAGTGACTTGAACTATTTCTGACTTAGTCCTTTTCAGAATTACCTTACTTAACCACGTACTCTCCCTTTGTGGTTTATTAAGTTAGTTGTAAACAATGTAATGAATGCAATTAACCCAATTTACAAGTTAGTTGATATTTGCTCAACTATACCATTTCAATGCTCAGCCTGCACAGTCCAAACTACATGCATGGCTTACTGGCAATAAATATCAAATACATGCTGGTAGTAATGATCGGTCTTGGTGATGATTTGGGCAAAGAACACGATTTTAAAAGGTTCATATCTTTTAATGTGGAGCGTTTGGTCTTGGATTTCCTGAAAGACCATCGTGTCGTTGTCTCAATAGCCTAGAATTTATTTTCATACAATCATTTCTGAATCGCCTTCTGTGTTCATGTGCAAGAATCAAACTACCAGGCTCTGCAATAAATAATGAGCTGTTATTTTTAGAGCTCAATGTTGTCGGTTAGGCTGTAACGAGGTGTTAATTCTAATGTGGAAAAAAAAAACGTCATGAGAGACATGTTGCACGTGAGAGGTGAAACGCGTGTTAGATTTTCGTTGCTATCACATAGGACAGACGGAATTGGTTGTCTAGACATCTGTTCTGGAAAACAGAGAGGTGCATGTGTGTGTGAGAGAGTACAGTTCATCATTTGAGGCGTACCTTAAGGGCTTCTACACTGATTCAACACTTGATAACACCAAATCCCAAAAAAATTTAAGCAAGTGTGAATTTACCTGGTTAAAATATTTCAATACCCCGTACTTTAGCAAATTCTATTTTATCAAACCAGTGCAGCACAATAATTCATAAACACAATCACATATTTTCTCTTATTATGCATTAGTGTGTAGTGCTGCTCTGAACTCAGTATCAGTGTCACCAAATGATGTACTGGTGACACGAGCTGTGCTAAGGAGCGCTACTCTTCCTTTTCCAGGAAACAGGCCCGACTCCATGGATTGTTCATTTCCATAAACAGTGTCCGACCCAGAATTCCTCAGATTCCTTTTCTTTTCCTTCCTTCCTTTCTGTTTAATGTTTGGCAGTCAGTGACACATCTCTGCTGTGTCATGTTTTTAACATCACCCTAGATTTAAACAGAGGGAGAAAGGAGAGGGCCTTTTTCATTTTGGAGTGAATATTGTGCCTTTAGTAGATCCATTTACTGAACAAACCTCAACAGGCAATGTTAAGGTTTAACCTCCCAACCATATCTGTTTCCCAGAAAATACCCATAATACCAGCAGTAAACTGACTGGGACCCTAGCTGGACTGAAATAATGGGATATGATCCAACGGGATCCAACGGGTGGCTTCAAGTCCTTCTGAGTTACTCTGTCTGTCATCATAAATGACTCATAGATACACCAGTGGACTGGAAAGCGTGATGCTACGATGCTAAAAACGAATGAAGAAGCAACTCAAAAGGACTTTGAGCCACCTACTGTCCTTTACGTGTTGATCTTTCTCTTTCATCGTGATGTTAACGGTGTGGTAGGTTTTGCGATAGATGCTATTCGCCAGAACATTGCCATTTGGGTCTATGACGGTCGACCTTACAGGAGGGCTTCCTTATTGGCCCAGCGATGAGCTCATAACCTCCATCCCAGCTCTCAGGCTAAATGCCATTCTTGGATTTAGTTTCCATTCTCTCCGTCTCTGGGAACTAGTCCAGAGATCCTGGGGAATCCGTCGTACAGGCTGCTCACAAACATACCTTCGTACCCCTAAAGTGAATAAATACGGAAAGAATGTTAATCCAAGCGTGTGCCACTCACACGCCTAAATCTCTTAAATGTTAAGCCAAACACCCACACATCTGAGGCTTTACTACCATAAGCCAAATCGCGAAAGTGTGTTAAAAACACGATACTTAGTGTAATTATGAAATGCATGTGACGTGTGTTTGTTTTGGCAGCTCGGCTTCATCATTTAAAGTCTGGATGATATAAACCTCATACCTCTGTTTCTCAGGACCGCTCCAGAATGTACGACAGTCTGAACATGCACTCTCTGGAGAGCTCTCTGATCGACATCATGCGAGCGGAGCAGGATCCAATGAAGGGTAAGATTTTGCTTTCTCTCCCTGTCCACATTTGGGGGGTATAGAGAGGTGAGGCGTGTTCAGGTCTGGGTGTGTTACAGGGCAGTGACAGGCCCATGGTTCCCAGAGCTACGTTGTTTTGCCACAGGCCAGATTATTTTCTCCCTGCTGAGAGCTTATTACTTCTGCCACCAGCTGCACATGTACATGACCTTCCAGCTCTGGTCCTGCTGCTATTTAACCTGGGCACACACAGCAGAGTAGAGAAGCGAGGAGAGACGAGGCAAATGCTGTATGATACACCTTCCAGTCCCCAAACATGTATCACACATGACTTGGGGCTTTACAATAAAACCTATGGAAATATGATTGAATTTCTTATCGAACCTTTCCTCATGGGCAGCACCAAGCAGAGAATGTAGGGTAACCCAGACAGGCTGGCCCAGGCCTCCTGGGCTCAGCTGCTGGACATCAGAGGAGCAGTGTCAAATGACTGCACTGCTCTTACCATCCTCCCCCAGAGAAGACAGTTTGTAAGTCAGTTACAAAATGGCAGGCCAGCTATGTTTGAATTGTATTTGGATGGATCAACACTTTTATTTAGGATGTGACCTAGAAATATTGTAAATAATTCTTCAATGAGACAGTTGTTTGTGTAAATGCTAAACCCATGTCACCTATACAGTTGTCAATTGTTTGTATTATGTGTATCAGAATAACTCAGAACTCTTTTGTGCATTATTGTTGCACTTGCACCTTAAACTCTTGTGTAGATTCAACACCAGGCCCTGCTAGAGCTGGGACTGGGTGTCGACCTGTACTCCTTTCTAGGTTGAGCTTCTTGTTTTTCCTGCAGGAGCAGATGGAGAGGACATGGGCCAGTGTGCACAGCAGAGAGAGAGAGGGAACTAGACTAATTTTAGATGTGATCACACTTTCACACACTGTGTGTGACAGCCAAGAGCAGAGGAGAGGAAAAGAGGGCTTGGAAGGGTGGGCTCTGCCATTTATAGCCTTGCCACGACTAACCTAACAGTGCACACTGGCTAGTAGCTCCAAACTAACAGGACTTAAACAAGCATGGTAAAGCTGAACCAGGAACAAAAACACGTATTAGCCAAATTGGCAATAAAAGCAGTTCATGCAACATGCAACTCACACATTTAATGCATTAACCTTTATGGAGCGGTCAGGTGGTTCAGTAACCTGACTTGCATTCTTTGCATTGACACTGTCATGTTAAAAAATAATAAACATGTCTTCCCCCCACGATTGACGCCCCTTGGCCCAACCAATAACAAGACACATCAACCTTTAATTATAGCGCCCCCGTTAGGCCAATCAGTGTGCTTTGTAGATGCTAGGATACAGTGCAAAGACGCATCACCCCTCCATGTTTTGTTAAAATCAGATCAGTGGTGTCTTAGATGTCACCTGACATATCACAGACAAAAACAACATTAACTGCTTTCTTAGAGCCGTAAAGCCAATGATTAGTGTTGTCTAAAGACCGCTGCCAGGCTGTCTTCACGACTCTCTGTAGCTTTACAGTAAGCGAGCTTGTTTCTGTTTTCTCATTATGCCAGCTTGAGCTATCCTTCGGGATAAATAGAGGTTTTGTTCTTCCTGACCGTAGGTGCTCAGTGTGGTCATGTGACAAGGCTACTGCAACACACACACACACAGGCAGGCACTGAGTGTGTGAGTGTGTGTGTGTGTGGTGTGTGTGAGCACGCACGCCCATGTACACACATTGGCCTCGCCCTGTCCTCCCCATCTGCTCTGTGTCTCATCTCTATTTGTGTGTGTGTTTCTCATGTCAGGCCGTGTGGGATGCCCTCACCCTGGGGCCGACGGCCTGCTCATGCTCAATGGTAATTATCTCTTAGCACCGTCTCCCCCTGCTCCATTCATGATGCTTTTACTGTTACTCCTCATTAGACAGACTCATTCGATGGGGCAGCAGTATTACACTAGGTGAGGTGTAGCAGCTCTGGTGTGTGGGATGAGAATATCTATCAGTGTTTGTTACTTTTAAATACATTGGGAGTTATATTTGTATGAGTCATATTGTGGTCTGGGACATGCAGCGCTTTATTCAACTCTGGGCTCTACACACATTATTTATTGTTTTGTGTTGTCAATGTTGCATCTTCAATGCTCCCAGAAGCCACTGTTGACTATGTACTCTAACGTATTTGATCAATCCAAACCCAATAGAGATTATTACTCCCATTCTCCTGAGGTTTATAGTGGTGCTCACATGATATGTTTCCATTGTTAAAAGTCACATGAGAGGCTAGAATGCACCACAAACAGGTGTCAGCACCTTTGGGTCCATTTATACAGGCGGCCTAAACCCCATTTAGAATAACCGTAGCCCTGCAGAGCCTTTTTAACTTTACACGTGGACACACATCATGGCGGTGACAAAAATCATGTTTTCAAGCAATCAATTCAAGTAGCATTTGCAAATAATTGTGAGCGTGCATTTGAATGTGAGTGGTTGTCAGATAGGATGTTTAAACTATTTATGAGTCAATTTATTGTGATCGACAACTTATCTGACATTATCTGAATTGGTTGCATGAACAGGTCATGAGACCTCTGCAGGTTAAAGTCTATGGAGGTTAGTCCTGTCCTCTGAGAAATGTCTGCACAGCTGAAACTCTGTACTTTGTTTACATGCAGCCAGGAGCTATGGAAGACGTAGAGGTAAACTCTTTCTACAACATGTCTGTGTTCTTGTGGCTTATTCTACTATGGCATGCTTTAATGCTTCAACAGCTACCAAACCACCGCCTTAGCTCTGGATTCACAAAAACCTACAAAATAAATCAAATAAATCAAAAAAAATAAATAAAACGAAACAAAAATTCCGTTGTGTTTATGTCCAGACATGCATGATGCCAGGGGTTTCAGGTTTGGTCACGTTTACCTGGACCATTATGTCAATTGTGCCTTTGCTCCGCTATGTTGTTAACAGCTTTGTCCCACACAGCCTGCCTTCCACACCTGCTTTATCTGCTGCACTGCTCAGAGTGGAGCATACATGATTGCGTGTCCTGGACTTGGACCTATAAATGCTAGACTGTACATAATCCTCCATCACGTTAAGCTTGTGCTTTGACTCACAGCCCCCGAGTATAAAGCTGCAATGGAAGTGGACACGTTATTTTATAGACAGCTGTTTTGTCCTTTCATAAAAGTCCAGTTGAACTCCTCACACCCAGAAAGGAGAGGCGTGTGAAATGACTGTTTGTGAATGTGTTTGTGAGTGAATCATTATTATTAGTTTGAATGCTTGACATTTGCTTTTGGCCTTACCTGTTTCCGTCTCTCCACCAGGCCGCTCCTCCCTCTTCCCTATTGATGACAATCTCCTTGATGATGGCCACGGCAACCAGGGTGTCCAAGGAGTCCTCGGCGCCCCCAACTGTTACCCCCACCAAAACGGGGAGCGCATTGAGCGTTTCTCCCGTAAAGTGTTTGTGGGCGGTTTACCCCCTGACATAGATGAAGGTGAGAGGAAGACCATAATGCAGTGTTTTCTGATGGCATTATATTACTGACTAGGATGCCTATAGTCAGTTTGGTCCTTCTATTTGTTTTTGCCATTCATCATCTGACCTCCTTTTTTCTGCCTTGCATCAGATGAAATAACCTCAAGCTTCCGCCGCTTCGGTCACCTGGTGGTAGACTGGCCACACAAAGCGGAGAGCAAGTCCTACTTTCCCCCTAAAGGTATCGCCAAAAGCAGCCAGCCTCCATAATGTCAATATATAAATGTATCATTACTATTAATAAGTATTAATAATAAACCTAAGATGATCATAAATAAGGATTCATTTGAAAACGTCCTGATAAACCAAGGTTGGAACATATACCCTGCGTTTTATATATGTGTCATATATGTAGCAAGTGTGTAGTTAGTGTACCCATCCAACATGTTTCTAGATCGTATCTCACTGAGGTGTGTGTGTTTCCTAGGTTACGCCTTCCTGCTGTTTCAGGAGGAGAGCTCAGTTCAGGCTTTGATTGAAGCCTGCATGGAGGAGGATGGGAAGCTCTACCTGTGTGTCTCCAGCCCCACCATAAAGGACAAGCCTGTGAGTTCAACAGCGCCACTTCCCTGTGGGGGAAGTGCTACCACCTACAAAGACAGAATATGTTCATTGGCTGGAGTCAGAGAGGTGATTAAATATTAAGTTTGTCTTTGACTCCAGGTGCAGATTCGCCCTTGGAACCTGAGTGACAGTGATTTTGTGATGGACGGCTCTCAGCCCCTTGATCCCCGCAAGACCATCTTTGTGGGAGGTGTTCCTCGCCCCCTGAGAGCAAGTAAATACGCCTGTGTTGTTATTCTTATCTCTGTTTTTCAGATGTTCTTGTTGCTTTGACAGGTACATATTGCAGTAGATGATCAGCTTCCCATCCTCAGCAATTAGTCTGACAGCCTCCCCCCCAACTCTATCTTACCTTCTCCCCCATCTCACCTCCTCCTGTCACCTCCTCATCTCCTCCCACATTCTTTTTTAATTAATTCTCTTGTCTTTCCTTCCTCTGTACTTTATCTCTCTCACCAGTTGAGCTGGCCATGATTATGGACCGTCTCTACGGCGGAGTCTGCTATGCGGGAATTGACACCGATCCAGAGCTGAAATACCCCAAGGGGGCGGGGAGAGTGGCCTTCTCCAATCAACAGAGTTACATTGCTGCCATCAGTGCGAGATTCGTCCAGCTGCAGCATGGAGACATTGACAAGCGGGTACATTTCCCCCCTCTCCTTTCTCATTAGCAACAGAGCTCTGTTTGAGAAATCCTCCCTGTGTTTTTCAGCGTGTGTGACTCCTCATTAGGATGTGTGATTTAAACCACGCTGGTGTGTGTGCCATCAGCATCATCAAACTCAAGTAGTCAGTGGCTAGTTGCTATGGTGAGCCACAAGCTTATTAGGGCTGATTGAATTAGCTTCCTTCCCTGTGTCAAGCTACAAACCCCTCCAGTCTGAATACTCTGTTGTACATTTTTTCTGTATAGCTACTATATTTTGTCCAGTATGCAGGCAGTATTGAAACTGAAGTCCATCCATAAACGTATTCCTTGTGCACTTTCCATATCTTCTCTCATGTATGTTCGTGTGCAGGTGGAGGTGAAGCCCTATGTGCTGGATGACCAGCTATGCGATGAGTGCCAGGGCGCACGTTGCGGAGGGAAATTTGCTCCCTTCTTCTGTGCTAATGTCACCTGCCTGCAGTACTACTGTGAATTCTGCTGGGCCAACATCCACTCCCGTGCCGGACGAGAGTTTCACAAGCCACTGGTCAAAGAGGGGGCTGACCGCCCACGTCAGATCCACTTCCGCTGGAACTAGAGATGCGACCACAGCCACGATGACACGGTCAGAGGGGAAAGGAAATAAAACACTGGCTAACAGGAAAAAGAGCATCGCTCTGCCTCTCCTGCTCTCCTAAGCTATCAGTATAATCGAGTACATAACACTATACAGTATATATATACATATATCTATATATCTTTTGTAGCAGCCAAACACCACAAGCCTCAGTTTTTCACCAAAACCCCCCTCACATCTCAGGCTCTGACAACTCTACAACTCTTTTGTGGTACTTTCATGTTTTCTAAGAGGAGATTTAAAAAGAGATTGATTTTTGTAGTTTTTTTTATTATTATTATTTTTGTATGTGAGATTTAAAGTAGATATGGGAATGTTTTTGCATGGGGGCAGCTTGTCTGTCTGTTTGTCTGCTGCTAGCCACCCCACAGTGCGTATAGCGCACACTTGTTTCTGGGAAAATCTTGATTCTCTAATCTTGACACCTGCCCCAGGTCATTAACCAAAGGTAGCAAAATGATAGGAAGCGTAAAATTGATACATTTCTGCCGCAAAAACAAACTCTTATTTTCTAATGTTGCTATGTGCTCTTTCTTCTTGTTAGGAAGTATATTGAAAAAGATGATAGGGTTATTTCTGCGCTCATACTGACCCATAAAATGTTACCTCAAAATACAAAATCTGGTTTCTATTAACTGTATTCAACAATAACATTTATAATTACAAGCTATATTAGAAGCTTTGCTGCTATATATACATATATATATATATGAATAGATGTATAGGTATTATATTTAATGCCATCTATAAACCAGAATCATGAAAAATGAAATGCAGTCTGCACTCAACCTTTTGTGGCCCCCATTGCCGTGGAAAAAGATAAAGTGCATGTTATGTCAATAGGCTTAGCTACACAAATTGCATGCAGGATAGATGTTGAGAAAAATCACTTTGCGAAAAAACAAACCACTGAAATTATTATTAAAAACAAGACATACAATTCTATGGTGAGTAGCATGACCAACAATTACAGATGCCTAAGAGAGAGAAAAAAAATCAGATGAAGACAAAGCGAAATAAGTGGAAAGAAAACTTATTTAAACTTGCATGCATTGATGTTTATCTGTTGTTTGATCTGTTTACATACTTATGATACAAAAAGCGATATTGGTTCTACTGTAGACTAGTAGAAGCCATCATTTTGTGACACGGTGGCTTGTATGGCAAAAAAAAAAAAACCTGTTGAGAAGCAGAGTGGTGTTCAGTGGTTTGTGTTTGTGTCGTCTCTGTGCTGTGTGACCCTTGTTAATGTAGACTGAGGTTCTAGTTTAGTTAGAAGCATTAAGATTACGTAGAGGAGAAGAAAACATCAAAATACTCTGCCTTCACCCTTCCTGTCCCTTATCTTGTACGGTTACAAAGGTTATTTTAACGTAGCATCAGCAGACCAAATTCAGACAGACTTGGCCGGCTTGAAAGACTTGATCAGCATAGAGTGCCCTGTGTGAACCTCGTCGGCCAACCAACACCACTAGTCCAGTGTTGTTAGGGAGAAGGTTATGTGAATGAGTGTCCTTAGAACGTGGTCACTTAGTTTTATGATTTCTCTAAACTGTTCACTTTTGAAATACTAGTTGAAACAATCAGGCTCTGGCACTGTGTGTTTGCGGCTCCATGAATCCAGAGAAATTCTGAGCCCAGTTTTATGTCCTTTTACTGGAAGATGAAAAAGAAAAGCATCTCCTCAATAAGTTATCGCGACGACGATGACGACACTCGGTCCTTTGACATGCTAGATATGAATAACTGTTTGTTTGTTTGTCTTGTTTGTTTTGGAGTGTGACCCTTTAAGCATGTCACTCTTAAGTACTCTTTAGGGACAATCTTTCTGTGAGCGAAAGGATGTTGCTGGTGGCCCAGACGTCCGTTTTGGTACTGTACAAGTGTGTATCTCTGCAGTTTAGCTCTGGTGTCATTGTGGTTTTGTGTCCCCATGTCCTGGTGTGTGGCCCTTGGTGTCGGTGTTCCAGGCATCACGTGTATACTGTTACAAAACCTTACTGGAGATGAGATTTTCAGTTTATTTATTCCCACTCTTGGATCATATAAATTAATGAATTTGTTTCTGTCAACTTGTGACCCATCACTGGCCCTTCACTATCTCCAATGTCCCTAATAATTTTTTATAATATATTATGCACTACTTTCTCTATATTCCCCTCATTTCTGTCCTTGCCCCCCCCCCCCCCCCCCTTAATAATTAAATGACTTTGATGGGATATCACCTACTTTGCTACTATTAGGTTCTCCAAGACTTCTACCTATTTATAATTCTACAGATGATTTATTAAATTTTTATTTTTTCATGATTACTTATTTAAGATGTAGCGTGAAGCAGTGGTCTTAAGTTATCTATGTTCTGTATGAATAAAGCATTAATCCCATATTTTCTAATATATTCTGAGGTAGTCTTGATGTTATGAGAACTGGGAGTCAAATAGACACAGGGTACTGCGATGTGTCATGGTCGGTTCTGCAGCGTGACAGCCAAAACCAATGAGCAAATGAAAGCAAATGAATGACGTAGTAGCTCCCATCGGTGTAGATATGTGTTCCTGTGGCTCTATTTCTCCTGGTGTCGTACTCAGAAGAGAACTTGTTTGAATATCGTCACCTGTAACACTTGACTCGTGCTGTTTTGTGAGGATTGTGTTCTATTTTCTATGTTGAGCACTGTTACTTTGTTCTCTACGTGTCTTTGTTTTTGTAAAAATCATATTTATTTCACTATTTTTGTAGACAAATAACTATTTGATTTTGATTGTATTTTTCTATTTAAATAGGACTATTATATGTTTTATTTCCCCCTAATGCTAATTATGTCCAAAAAGCTTTGTTCACAGACAAAGAATCACGTCGTTAAGATTTTAGTAAAACAAGTTTTGATATACAATTTGGTTAACTGACTATTATTTTAGTACACATTACGCATTTGATTTGAAGGAAGGAAACATTGAAGGTTCTATTATATTCATGGAAGACACTTGAGATTCTCCCCTGTTGCATCGAGGCCCCAGCTGCCTGTCCTCGTAGATGCTCTGAAACTTGAATATAACACATTTTGAAAGGCTGACTAACCTCGAATCTGTGTTGTGATGTGCAATACTGTTTCTAATGTTTGTATAAAAGTAAGAATTACAGTGTAAACCTTTTTAATGCAGATTTATTTTTTTCATTGCATATTTTGCAGATTTCTGATCCACAGTGTCATTTTTTACTGTCAGAAAATAAACCCCTTTTTTTCATTGCAACTATTTTTAAATCCAGATATCTTTGTACTGATGTAAATGATTGTAGTTATTTTGGATAGTGTTTTGCTAACAAAAGGAGAGACTTTTTCATGCATATTTCTATTTCATTTCATTTCATTTTATCCCGTAATTTTTATTTCATTTAATATTAGCAAAATTCTTGGAATAATTTTTCATATTAAATGTCATTGGTATTATTTTGTATTTTTATGTGGAAATACAGTATATATAATTTTAAGATGCTAATTGCTAAGATATTATTTTGAGTTGAATTATTTTTAAAGCTAAATATTTGTAATATTATTGTTAAAGTAACTAATTTCTAAATCAGAGTTTGTGTATAGATTCACAAAAGTGGTTTATGAGGTGTTTGGATTGTAATTAATACTGAATGGTTCTTTGATATGCAAAATGAATATCATGTTGATTTTTATTTTTGTTGGTTTTGTATTTAAATGGGGTGTTGATTACAATCTTTTTTTCTTTCACTTCCTGAATAAAGACCCATTCTGTTTGGACACAACACGCTGCTGTGTGTGTTTTCTCCTATTCCTCTTTGGATAGGGATTTGCAGTAAATCCAGTTCTGCTCTGAGAAACAGGATTGTGAGTGAAGATAGAAGAGTAGAGATTCAGACTGAGTGACTTTTGAGATTCATCCTGATACGTGCAGCTATGACAATGACCAGATTTGAACATCTTGACTGAAGACTACTGAAATCCTCTTTTTTTCCCACATAGTGTCTTTCTGAGAAGGAAGCAATACAATAAATCCCTCAACTACCTAGCTACACACACACACACACACACACACACACACACCAGATTTGGCACCATCTAGGGGCTTATTGTCAGAAGTACAGCTGAGATCAACACTGGGGTCAACAATGCTGTTCTGAATGTGGGGCAGCCATGGGTTCCTTAAAAGGGTAAAGACACAAATGGGTCTTCTCAAAGAACGACAACCTTGTTTTCCAGAGAATAAGTTGTAGAGTCTCATATGTAAACATGATGAGTTCATTCTTTATACATACTATCCATGAGTGGATGATAGTTGTTTTGCCTTGGGAAGTTATGAGGCAGGCAGGGCGAAGGGAGTGGATAAGGGGAGAAGGAGGGAGGGTTGGATGGAGTGACTCCAAGGAGGCTGCTGTTACTCTAAAAGACGCTGACAGAGAGGCAGCAGCTGAGTTCCGGACGCAGATGTTTGAGAGGACAGACTGAGAATAGCAGAAAAAGATGAATAACATGTTAACCGAGGATCTAAATCACCAAGGAGACGGGACTAACCAGATAGGATAAAGACATTCAGCGCTCGAAACCTTGATCAAGAGTTCAGATGAACGGCTGCCAGCTGTGGGGTAAGAATAGTGGTCAAATCACTCTGCGTGTTCAGTTTGTTCACAGGATATCACAGTGCTCTGCTCATTCAGATTAGTAACAAAAATGGTTGACACTTTCTTTCACATTCATATTATTATATGCATATTGTCTTTCCTATTTAAAGTTTTTAAAAATAAAGTGTGTACTAAATTTTTCCAGGAAATGAACTGCCTTTTGAGTGTGTGTGTGTGTGTGTGTGCGTGTGTGTGTGTGTGTGTGTGTGTGTGTGTGTGCGCATGCATGCATGATTGTGTTCACGTGTTCATGCATGCCCTCAAAGTGTGTATAAATATAACTCACCAAATAGTTCCCCAAAGTACTGACGACTTCACACTGAAAGAAGTTAATTGTCTACAGTCAGTGAGCAAATTGTTCTAATGATGTGCAACTCATGAGAGATTTGTTCATTTTTCCAGAATGAATTTGGGGAAATTGATTGCCTCAATGACATGTGAATGAGGAATTGAAGGAGAGCTGTGTCTGACATCAATTAGCACACTTACAGCATAGCCGACAGTATCAATGCTGGAAATGGACACAGATGCTTTCAATGACGGAGAACCAAACTGAACCAATTCATTTTTGGTCAAAATCAATTAGAAGAATCTAAAGATTTAGTTGTTCTACTGAATGAGCGTGAAAGGGCCAATTCTGGAGGGTCAAACCTCCGTTTCCAGAAACTATGACTTTACTGTAATTATCCACAAAAATGTAGTCACATTACAGCCACTTTGAAATAGTGATTTAACTATTTCAAACATGCATTTGTGTCTGTGCATGCACATGTGCCTATGTGTACAAGAGGAGGATCAATTATTTGATGATAGCCCTGCTGACATCATTGCTGTAGAGCGGAAATGGCGGGCGGGGTTTCTCTCTCACAGGACATCACACTGGCTCTCTGGCCAGGTCATTACCCTTAAATGAAAAACATGCTACACCATAAGGAGGTTGTCCTTCTATAGCCCTAATGGGACTCCTCCCATTATTAGTTTCACATTGTAGGCTCAGCTTGTTCACAGCTGCATATGTCTATATGTGTGTGTGTGTATGTGTGTGTGTGTGTGTGTGTGTGTGTGTGTGTGTGTGTGTTCACTTGCACCTGCCTGCTTGTTATCCTATGGCACACATATAATTTATGTCTAGTGCACCACCCCTGACATCTTGCTGCACAGCACTGGCATACAAACCAAACGTGTAATGGAAAGTAAAATATATTTATGACATAAACAACACACTCATCATTACAGAGAGACAAAGGCATGACCCCTCTCTACACCGCCCCACACTATGGCCAGAGACACCCAGGCAGAGAGCAGATGTACATAGACATGCAAACCCACATTCTCCCACCCATAGAAGAAAACAAAGCAAATAACAAGCATGTGTGTAAAGTCTTTCTGTTAAACCTTTCTGAACATTTTGTCTTGAGGGATTTACAGCATTACACACCGACCGTTACACACAGTTTATCTATTGCAATTAGATTGTGTTGTAACTAATGATTAAACAAGCCTGTCTGAGATGTTCTTGTAGTAAAAGAGGTTTTCTTTTGGTGTGTGGCTAACTGAGTGAATATTAGCCAGTGTGGTTATATTCCAAATATATCTTTTGTGTTTTTGTGTTCCCTCATTCTCCGTTGCTCTATCATCGATGATGTTGTTATTTATCCAAACAATACTTGAACTGAAAGAGTTAATAGGGTAGTGAATGATGAAACCATCTCTCTCTGTAACATAACTATGTAATGTTTCTGTCTGCTGAACAGGCCATTGCTCCATGATTAGGTTCCCTTGACACAATTGTGCTGGATATTATGTCATAACTTTGGAATGCTTTGGCAAAAAAAAAAGACTTGGAACAGAGACAAAGGTTTTGTTTGAGGTCTCTGACATGCAATTCTGTAGTGGTTGACAACAGAGAACATCGATGTGTGAGAGTCAAAAAATGATTGCTTCTCGTTACTAGACTCACATCTGGCCTCACGCTGTATTCTATCACAATTTAGAGATTTGAGATTCTTTTTTCTGTTTGTCCCCCTGACAAAACTGTCTTTTAAGTGTTTTATAGCATGATGAAACCTGGTAACTTCAGAACCCATTCCTGTTTGAGTTTCTGGCACCACAACAAGCTTGTCTCCTTATGGTCCCCTGTTTAGGCTCTAAATATCTGGAGCATAAAATGAGTGTTATTCAGCCTAAATGTCAAGAAAAGATGCTCATCTGTAAAACCAATCTGGAAACAAACCAGCGATGTTTTTAAATACATGCCAGTTATTCTTAAAGTCCACTGAGGTTTTGTTTTTTTCCTTTCACAGACCTGAGGATGTGGGCATTGATGGGAGCAGTCTGTCTATGCCATTGTGTCTTTGGGCAGCTGTTGGAGGCAAAGGTGAAAGGAGCACCACGTTTGATCTGCAGTGTCCCAGGGTTACCAGGCATGCCAGGAAAACCTGGTGCCAGCGGGCCCCCAGGGGCTGAGGGGAATGTGGGTATCCCAGGGAGAGATGGCAGAGATGGCAGAAAGGGTGAAACAGGAGAAAAGGGAAATACAGGTATAACATAATATATATATTTATATATATATATATATATATATATATATAAACATTCAACATGACATCATCATAGCAATGCTTGTGCCTCCATACAAATCCAATCTTTCAGTCTTTCCAAACTTAGACATTTTGTAACGGCATCAACAAGGACTACAGGCCCAACAGTAGAGGACTACAGATCCCATAGTAGGCTGGGTAGTAGGGAAGACAAGACCGGCTCTGATTGCTCCAACAAAGAGAGATGTCCAGAGTTTGGTGCAAGAAGAGGGAGAAGGCAGTGACTCTGCTAGGATTACTTATGAGTTCAGGAGAACTACTGACTTTTCTGTGGTTAACTTGTTTTATGTTTACATTCACCTTTTCGGGCCATTTATGTTGAACTGCTGCTGGTGTATGAAACCAACGAAAGAATGCAAGCCTGAAAGAAACATTGCCTCTTCCTTCACTCACCAACACCCTGTAGAAATCCACACCCATCCTCTCGTGACATCATAATATATATATATACAGTATATGAAAAATATTTGGAAGAACTGCATCTGTTACATTCATCCAGCAGAACCATTGCATTTGATACCATCCTGCAGTCTGAACCACAATAAATCTATCAGCGATAGATGTCATGCACCCGTGGTTTCCATGATGTGTAGAAAAAGGAATTCAGACACTCACCTTCATCTAAACATGCAACTACATACTCAGAATAGCTCACCCTTAACACAAGCTGTGCTTGCACAAACATGCATCATTCATTCACTCTGTTTCCTAGCTCCAGGATAGTATTGTCTGGTTGGATGCTATTGGTTGAATAAAGTTTGGCTGGAATAGGAACCCATTCAAACCCACATGGCGCTGTCCAAAATGTCAAGGCTGTGCTCCAAGGGTGACTTAATACATTACGTTGGGTGTGGAGCTCTGTGTCTTTGCTAATCCTTAAATGGTAGGGTTGAACAAGTGTAGTAAAGAAACCTACTCATGTTGCAAAAGCTTGATGAAGGAACAGTTATCTCTATCAATCAAGTATGCATGTCTGTTTCAGGGTTAAAGGGGAAGGTTGGTCCAACAGGTAAAATTGGAGAACGAGGTGACCGTGGCCCTGGAGGCAAAAGAGGCCCCGCAGGAGGGAGTGGAGATGTGGGCCTACTTGGTCCCCCGGGGCGCCATGGAGAAAAAGGGAACCAAGGTGAGCGAGGGTCACGAGGAACTGCAGGAATCTGCAGATGTGGCAGCCTGGTTCCTAAATCAGCCTTCTCTTTGGGAATCACCAGCAGCTATCCTGCAGAGAAGACCCCCATCAAGTTCAATAAGGTCCTATTTAATGAGGGTGGACACTACAACCCACAGACGGGCAAGTTCACCTGTCCATACCCAGGCATTTATTACTTCTCCTATGACATTACACTGGCCAACAAACATCTGGCCATAGGGCTGGTGCACAATGGCCAGTACCGCATCAAAACCTTTGATGCCAACACAGGGAACCATGACGTGGCGTCTGGATCCACTGTAATGTTCCTGAACCCTGAGGATGAGGTGTGGTTGGAGATTTTCTTCAAAGACCAGAATGGTTTATTTTCTGACCCAGGCTGGGCTGACAGCCTGTTCTCTGGCTTCCTTCTCTATGCTGACACAAACTATCTTGACACACTAGCAGAGGACTATGCATAATACTCAGAAAGAAAGCTGTTAATTACTGTTGTTTTGTAGTTTTATTACACTCACAGTATGTCAAATTATATATTTATAGTAAATGTGTATGTGTATGCTAGTTCTACTATTATGATTTCAAATATAGATTTTTATGAAACTTGACTACCTTTCAATGTGTTTATTTGTGTGTGTGTGTGTGTGTGTGTGTGTGTGTGTGTGTGTGTGTGTGTGTGTGTGTATGTGTACCCACTGAGGTCTTCATGTAAGAAAGGGCATTAAAATGATTATTGCTGCCAGGAGTTGCATTGAAGTTTTTTCTTGCAAAAGCCAAGACTAATAGTTGGTGTGAGGCAAAATGAAATACCATGTCGAAACATAGCCCCACACTTTACCGTCAGATATACATTTTTAAAAACGCAGTTCGTACGCAAGCCTTCCGGATGCCGTAGTAGGCGAGTCCATGACGTCACCACGTCAGTTGATTGACAGTCTCTCTGACGAATGGTAATCAAAAGCTGAAAAGCAATCCAAGAAGTACGGGAGTACGGCGATGATTTTTTTCAAGGTAGGTCGAGAAGTTGTTTGCATGGTTACTAGGCAGCAGTAACGGTAAGCCGCTTACATTGTGTTGAGACAACATTACTTGTTTTGAAATGTGTCCGAGTGAGAGAGGAATTTTACACTGCAGGAGTGGTTTATATTACAGACAAGTCCACAACAATAGCCGTTGTCGAGCGACTTTCTGCTCTATAATCATATCATAGAGTTTAGACACCGTATCGTTTACATTACACGGTTTCATGTTGCACAACATTCACTGATTTAACGTTACATTTATTGTAACAATTGCTCTGTTATTGTTATGATCGTAGACGACATGAGTATTCTGTTACGAGTAGCCGTTCCTGACTACATGTTACGTTACATTACAGAGAAATCCCCTTGTTGGCTAAAAGGATGATGTAGCCTAATTGTTGAGCGTGGGTTGGTGGATTAAGAACTGGGTCCTTGTGTGAGAACTATTCATCTTTACCATGGCCTCCCCCAGGTAGATATTCTCATCATCTCGTCATCACTTTAATGTATGTCACTCTGAGATAAGATTATCAAATCTATATTGGCAATATATTAAAATGGCATTCTAACTATCACTATTTCGTTTCTAGTGATATTCGAGAAAAACTGCGAAAGAAACGGCGTGCTTTGCAAGAATCATTGGTGAAAATAAAAAATGATGGGGACACTCAGGTAAACTTAATTAATGTTACCATAGATGTATATGTCGACATTTTTACTGCACACTTACAGTAGACCCATAAAGGACATCTGTGCAATAGACAGGCCTGAAGTGCATCCAATCAGAGCCCTCATTGACAAGACTCAACAAGACCTTGGAGGAGTGACTCATTTTCTGCACACTCAAAGCCAAAGACAGGCAGATAACACAGATAAAGGAAGCGCTGATCACAACCCAGTAAATCTAAGCATTACTATCTACCTGGTAGGCTCTGGTTCCATCTACCAAGTTGAGTGAGAAGAGAGGACAAGCGATGGAGGTTGGTGTGTGTGTGTGTGTGTGTGTGTGTGTGTTTTCCGGCAGCCTCTCTACATATTAGCTTAGCCTGTAGACTGTAGTTGCTTTGAATGCTGTGCGTGCTGCTGACTCCTCAGTACCAGCCCCCTGCTCTCTTCACCCTGTCAAGAGTCGTGTTCAGACAGAGTGCTTCTCCTCGCTTTGCAGAGATCGCCGCTGTCTGTGTGACATAAGCTTTCTTCCACCTTTCGTATGTGAAATGGCAGTGTGGATGTGGCGTGTCTGTAGGAAGTCTTGGTGTTGCTATTTGTTTTAAACTGTGTGCCTGTTGCATCAGGAGCTGACAGGTGGTGAGGAGGACCCCGGAGAGACACTGAAACGCACGCTAAGGGCTCAGAGACAGAGGCGGAAGAAAAGGGTAGATTCCTGTCTTCCACCTTCAATTCTCATGCTGTAGTTTAACTAGTAATTGTTTCAATAGAATCACTTATCAGGTCTAATAGTATATGTTTTTTTCCCCTTATGCATAAGCTGGAACAGTCTTCAGCCCAGGAATCACATGAGGACAATGTGGAGGACATTTCCACCGTTCAGCACTACAGTGAAGATGAGAGATCAGTGGAGAATCCAGCAGAGCCAGTGGTCTTGTCTAGGCCACCGACTGGTTCTCAGAAAGGTCGGCCTGCCTGTCCTCACTAAACCTGTATCTCCCTGTATTCTGATTGGCCTAGGGTATATACTAAGTAATACATATAATGTAATAGTTGTTTCATAATGTGCTTTGTCTTTTAGGCCTCTCCCCATTGTTCTCAACCAGTACCAACTTTTCAGAGAAAACTCAGCTTCCCGCCGGTCATAGCAACTCAGAGAGACCTCAGCATGCTCCCAGCTCTAGCCGTTCAGACAACTCCATGAGACAGCGCATGAAAGAGAAGCTGAGAGCAGCCAGAGTAAACCCTTTATTTATTTTTATTTTTTCTGAACAACCTTGCTTTTTGGCTTGAGCATTTCCTTTGCATTAGATTTTGAAAGCTGTCCTATTCAGAGGTCTCCTTGTTTTACATAAAGGTATATTAATTGTGAATCCTGAATTGAGGCACTGAGGTCAAGAGATATTGATTCATAGTGTAAAAAAATATATTTTTTTGCAGTCTAAAGCAGAGAGCCTTCTGCAGCAGGAGGCCTCTCTTGAGCCAGCCAGTCGCCTGCAGAGCCTCCGAGACAGAGACACTCTCACAAGGTTTGACAGAGAGGTGAGCGCCTACCTCCATCCACCCTGGCTGCAAAGATGGTTCTATAATAATCATTGTGCCAATGTAATACAATCCAGTGGTGGAGATTTAATTCCCATTGTTTTACAGGTTGATCCAGACAGGGCAGGAAGACAGGAAGTCCCTTTGGCCCTCAATACCAGGGTCAAGTTCCGAGACGCAGCAAGACGTGTGAGGCTTGATACAAGAAAGGGAATGCACACTTCTTTTACGCTCATTGTATCATTTGGGTAACTCATCAAACATCTTTTTTTATTGCAAATATAGGCAGAAAGCGGCCTACCGACTACTGAAGAGGCCTACAATTTCTTTACATTCAACTTTGAGCCAGAGCCTCAAGATGGGGCTGACAAGGTTAGGAGGAAAAAACAAAAACAGACAAAAACAGCTGAGGAGGATGGAGGTGATGCAGGAGGGGGGGAGGTGGAAGAGCAGGAAGATGCTGAAGTAGACAAAGACGAAGATGGCGAGGATGAAAATGAGGAGCGGGTAAGACACTACTAACCTAACTAACTAACCTTGCATGCATTAAGCAAGACAATATATAGGGACACAGGGCTTCCATTGTAACACTCAGTTCAGATCATAAACATTTCTGTTATTGGACATGAATCCAAATGTGAAGGCACGATATGTTTGTCAAAAAAAATACATTTTTCCTTTAGATTTGGATTTTGGTCTTTGGCTTGTGAGTAACGGATGATTGTCTTTCACTGTAGGCTGCATCTCTCTTTGCCTTTAAATGGCAACATCAATCATAACACAGTGAATGCAGTTGCATAAAAGCCAATAGAATCCAACTAAAGTCTCCCTTTCTTTTTGGCCTTAGAGTGAAGAAGCTCCTCTTGTGCGAGATGAAGAGGGGGATTTATTCATCATTGAGCAATCATCTCAGGACTTCCTGGAAGTGAAGAGAACAGAGTATATTGGATACCAAAAACGGATTCAGCGAGATAGTGAGCTCCTCTTTACCCCAAGTTTTTTAACAGGTATACTACGTTCTGCAAAATCACCCGATTCACAACCACAACTTTCACATGCTCTAATGTGCGCTGTAATATAGTGTGCAGTATACTGTGTATCTTTATAAATCTCAGTATAGGTACTCTTAAATCAGAAAGGTCCTCAGTTACAGATGAGATTATCATGTCAATCAGCCAGAGCAGTTTGAGATAGAAGTCCCATAGAAATCCATCCAATACACAAATATGGCCACCCATCATGTCTGGCAGACTCGTCCCTGATACCCGTTCATGTGTAGATTAAGATTAGATCAGCACATGGTGTACTTTGGCATTGACTATCTTTATATCTCATTGCCACAGTCCCAGCCTCCAGCAAACTGCCTGAGAACATGCAGCCCCGCTATGTGGAAGAGGAGGGGTTGTACGTAGGGGAAAGACCCCCCATATCGCTGACCAATGAGAACATTCTAGAGAACCGCATTTTGAAACAGGAGGAGGTAAGGTCAACCAACATGCTTAACAGCCCACTGTCACTGGCTTTGACCTTCATCCTTGGACTTGTTTGGTTATTTTCTGATATATGTTGCTTTTTGTTTGTTTAGGGAAAGAAATGGTTTGGACATGATGGCAGGATCATGGCCCTGCCTGACCCCATAAAGGAATCGTCCACAAGACCTCCTCTCTTCCACATGGAGGAGGACCTGGACCCTGCACTGCACACTGTGTACAGGAAGGTCAGACACACACCCACTGCACTTCTCACTTCAATTACCACATCCGTATCCCACATCTAAAGCACTGTGCACATTCATGCATTGAAAGTGTTATGGCACCCTGAGATTGGAGTGTTCTCTACTCCCTTTGCCATTTTGAAAATAGCAAAAGGGCAGGTTGGCATTTGGTACAAAGGAACAGATGGAGGGAGCAAAGGCTTGTTATCAGAGAAGAGCAGGGGTGGTGGCTGCCACATCTATTACATCATCTGTACAGTACAGTACACAATTACATCAAAATTCCCAAGGGACACCGGAGCCACTAGGAGAGGTAAAACAAGCTGCTGTTATCTTGAAGAGGAATGCCTTTGAATTTCAGCTTTAAATATGTTCTCATTATCTTCTAAGGCAGGTATGTAGTAGTGAACCGTTTAAACTATTATCAGTATCTCTGAAGTAGGATCACATGATAGAATGCCTTCTTTGTGTGAAAAGTTTCCATCAGTGTAGTGTACAAACCTAAGAGTAACAGGTGAAAGTGAAAGAGACTCCCTGGTTACCGCTAGTTAATTTACCCACCAATTTATAAAGGATGGTTAGCTGTGTGTGTTACAGCTCATAGAGTGCAGTCAGAAAGTATTTGAGCAATCAGATTGCTTGACTGGAATTACTCATTGTATATATACCATCTGTTAACAGTAGAGACAGCCAAGTATTTAAAAGCTGACATGGCTGACAAGGCAGGATAACGTGTACAAGTGCGAGCACAAGTGTGTGCCTCTTCAGTATGTGGTATCTGTAATGCCCTTTTCTCCACACTAGAATTTGTATTTAGTAGGCACAGCTGTCAGCTGAGGTCCTTGAGAAAACAGGGACTTTATTGTAGTTGAATCGGATGTTTATGGTGCATCGCTGTCATGCATGACTTTTCATTACAGCAGTTCCCGATGGTACTATTAATCTTGCTAACACTTTTACGCTTACTTACACCATGCACACATATTTAGAGATGTTGGCGAGCACAACCACTGAATTTATTTCATAGTGATTATTCTCTCCAGAGCACTGTGTGATGGATCGTGTTGCTTTATCCCCCCAGGCGTTGAAGTCCAAGTATGCAAACCTGTACATAGCTGGAGCAGGGGACCCCGAGGGAGACTACCAGCTTGATGTTGACGTCTCTGGGCTTATCTTCTCCCATCATCCACTCTTTAGCCGTGAACATGTCCTGGGGGCCCGTCTGGCCCAGCTGTATGACCAGTACCTCACCAGGCAGCACAACAACCTCACAGGACACCTCACTGACAAGGTTGGTTCCACTAGTCGGATCTCTCCCTCTCCTCAGCATGGTGCAGTCAGGGTTCCTGCAGTCATGGCAAATCTGGAAAAGTCAGAATTGGAATTCAGAAAAATATTTTTTTCCCAAACCAGACATGTCCAGGTAGTATCGGTCCTAAGTGATAGCTGTAGCCAGAAATAAGACCTGGGACATTCAGATCAGATATTCAACATAAAAAATGTGACATTTTCTACATAGACTGACAAATATTAGTCATGGAAATTGTGCTATATGCTATGGAATAGTCTTGAAAAAGTCATGGAGTTTGATTAGCAAAGGAAGAAACGGAACCCTGCACAGTGTTCCTTCATCTTGCCTACGTACTGTTCCCCCCTGCTCTAGTTGAATGGGTTGAGGAACGCCCTGCGGAACATGCTTGAGATCCACGGTGGGCAGGCCCTCACCCAGGTCATGCAGCAGAGGATATCTGAATACAGTCTGGAAGTTAGGTGAGTTGGATCCCATCCCAGTTCTGTTTCATTTTGTCTACAAAGCTGTTTCATATGGCACTATGACAAGCAACATTGCTGCTGTATTTTTCCCCCACCTCCCATAGGAACACTCGGCAGCTGCGGGACAGCGAGCAGGAGAAGGACAGGACCCTGCTGAAGAACATTGTCAAAGTATGGAAGGAGATCAAAGCCCTGAGGGACTTCCAGAGGTTTACCAACACACCCTTCAAGCTCTTCCTCAGAAGGTAACTGATGTGATTGTGGTGATTATGAAGTGTAAGTAATTGAAGATAGAACTCCTCAGGGTAAGGGAATAACTGTGTGACTGCATACGTTAGCATTGTCCACAGTGACCATGGTCTGGAATAATGCAATAAATAAAGTGTGTGACTATGCATCAGATAACAGTGCAGCTATATACAAGGTTCTATTAAACATCTCTTTGTAAGTAAATAAATCCAAGTTGTCAACAGAATTACCATTACTGCAGAGCATCAGTGAAGGGGTTAAACTATACTGTATAGTCTAAGGCACACTATAGTTTACTACACTACACACTCAGCACTACCCCCAACAAATATTTGTATTTACACCTGTTATAATGTTGCACAGAGTATTAAACCCCTGTCATTTATTTTATTAACACTTGTGCTGTGTTGTCCACTCCTGCTGCAGAGAGCAGGTAGAGCGAGCCTCAGATGAGCGGCAGTATGAAGCTGAGATCTTGGCGGAGGTGGTGGAACTGGAGGCAGAAAGCGATGAGGACTACCAGAGAAAGCTCACTGAGTACAAGAAACAGCTGGAAGAGTGGAAGGTCTGGAGGAGGAAACAGGTACTTGTTTACCAGCCTTGGCTTCAGACTATTCAATTGTACATGATATTGACTATACAAGCAACTCATTTTGTCTGCATACGAAAATAGTGTACACAAATGATATTATCCATTTGTCTAATGTTCTCAGCCTTCCACATATTATCAAAAATGAATTGTTCAGATATTGAACATTCAAATATTTATCCAATATTATCTCTCATCATATTACAAATATTTTAATGCTCAGTATCTGAAAAATGCATTGCAGGCTACAGCATTTTCAATCTGGTATGAAGGTTGGACATGTCATATAAGCTTGAAATTCCCAATAGCATGGTCTGTACTTGGACATTGCCCATCAAACACATACTTGCATCTGGTACGTAGTGTACATATTCAGTAAACACAGGTATTGACGCACACGCATCTTGTGTTCACCATATTTAGAAAGCCAGAAAGAAGAGGAAGAAGAAGAAGAAGAAAGGCCAGGCTCAGGATGAGACAGACGAGGATGATGATGATGACCAGGAAGTGAGTGAAGCAGACCTTGAAGAAGCCCCTCCAAAGCTGGAGCCTCCAGAGAAGCCAGACTTCGGGGCTATAGAGGAGCAGGTCAGAGAGAAAGCCTCCAGGATACGCAGGAAACCAGGAGAGTCTGTCCTTGTCCCCGAGTTGTCTGCCTCTGGAAGCATCACTACCAATGAACTGTGCCCCAGGTATGAACAAATCAGAGTGCTTTCAAAACTGCAAAAAATCAAGTTTAGAAATATGTGCCAGAAAGGTCAGATGGTTTCACTTGTTTAAATGCAGTTTCACTTTTTTCAAGAATCTTCAGTAAACAAGTGACACAATGTTGATACAAGGCAGATTACTCAACTAATATCAAGATAATGTTACTCGATATGGGAAATAAGAAATTATCCCACCCTATTGGCAGATTTCTTTTTCACTTGCTTCAAGAAGATATTAAAACCAGATTAAAGCATTGTTAAAATGGATTTCTTTGGAGTGACTTACTATCTTGTTGATGTACAAGATGTTCCATACCTGTTTGTTTGCTCCTTGTTGTAGGGTTGAATTTGCTCGAAGAGAGGATGTTGCAAGGCGTTCTCTTTTCATCAAGGTCTTATATAACGACAAAGAAGTTTCCCGGACAGACAGCCGCTCCCTGAACTCTGATTTCAGAGTCCACTTTGGCCAGATATTCAACCTGAAGATAGTGAACTGCCCTGAAAGTATCAAATTGCAGGTACAAAAATGTCTTGTGTGCTGCCACTGTGTCTAAACCACATATCCTTTTGATATTTGATCAGCGGAGTGTGTGTGTGTGTGTGTGTGTGTGTGTGTGTGTGTGTGTGTGTGTGTTTTTTGTGTGTGTGTGTTTTTGTGTAGGTGTTTGAGGAGATTGGTTCATCATGCTCCCTCTTAGCAGAAGTGTTTGTACCTGTGCCAGACCCCTCAGTCGTGACAGGCAGTGCCCCTGCTGAGGAGTTTGAGTTCAGCAGCAACCAGAGGGTCATGTTCGACCATGAGGGTGTCGGCAGTGGTAAATGAAACACACAGTCTTCACTAACAACTAACACAACCTAACCCATGAATACAGACCCACTCCAACAACATCACATATATTTCACATTCATAAAAAACATGATTTATATTTCATCACATTTGTTTGACTGTGACCTGTCTTTCCAATCATCTCTCTCTCTCTCTCTCTCCCCCTCTCTTTCTCTCCACTGTCTTTCTCTGCCTCGTCAGATGTGCCCTTCTCATTTGAGGCTGATGGCAGTAACAAACAGACCCTGTTGACCTCTGGGAAGCTGTCCTGCTGTGTGTCATGGGGCCTAGGGGAGGATGCGATACCCCTTGCCCCACCCATGTCGCAACAGCCTGGCGGCATGCACAGGTAAAATCTCTTATATCTAACCCTTAGGTCTGTGATCTGTATACTTAGCAAAATACCCAAGAGCACCGGTCAACTATTGATTTTCAATTATCCCAATCTCTTTCTTTCTCTCTGTGTAGTGGCCTGAAACAGCTCGATGCTGTCACAAGTATTGGGGCATCTGGGCTCAATGACATGAAAAAAATTGGGGAGTGGGCCACAGAATCACGACTGGATCCCAACGACCCCAAAAATGCCTCCATCATGCAGCTGCTAAAAGTAGGTACCAGAATACAGTGCGTAACCAGGAGGCCTCAACTCGTTGCAAATTTCCACTTTTGTAACACAAACATGGCATCTCTTTCTCTGTCTCTTCTCCAGGTGGCCAGTAGCGGAGAGGTGACGGCTCCAGAATACTTCCGTCTGGAACAGCTGCAGGATGAGTTTAACTTTGTGAGTGATGAAGAGTTGGAGAGGTCCAAAAGATTTCGTCTGCTCAGGCTGAGGAACCAGGAAGTTTTAGAGTTCCGCAATTACAAGTGCGTCCCTGCTCTGGACAGGGAGGTCACTGATAAGGTGTTCCAGGTAAGGCTGTCCAGTATTCACTCTAAACATGTAGCAGCATAGTATGGGTTTAAGGAAATGGGGATTGATTAGCCATGAATGAGACAAATTATTAATTTTTTTTTGTTCAGGAATATGAGAAGAGACTGAAGGAAGGGGAGATAATTGACACTAAAGAACATCTGGACTCACATAGAGCTTTAGTTGCCAAATACCTTCAGAAGGTGAGGAGACATTCACTTTGACACGGGGGTCTAATCTGTTACTTGTTCATCTTGACGCTCATCTTTATCACATGAGAACACTAAATACATCATCTTGGCTTTTTCTCCTAGATCCGAGAGTCAGTGATCAACAGATTCCTTGTTGCCAAGCATCACTACCTCCTGTCTGACTTGGTAATAGAAGAGGAGGTTCCAAGCATTGGGTAAATACACCTCTGTCTGGCTGAACGGTCTGTGTCACTTCTAACTCACAGCTTTCTTTCTTTCCCATGATCATTTGTGTTATGCAAAGATATACAGTATATATATATATATACATATACAGCAAATATGTCTCCATCTTTCCAATCACAAACTACTAATCCAAGCCAATACCTACTACTTTCTGTGTTGTAATTTCCCATCTCTGTATATTCTTAGCTTATTCCTCTTGTCAAATAGATGTGAAAAATTACAAAGAGGTCATGAATTCCCCGCTCCAGTTGTAAATTAAAAGCAGAATGATTTAGGTTATCTTGAACTGTGGTATCAAACTGCCAAATAAACCTGTCACAAAGACTGACAGGCATTATGTAGACCACAGGATGATGTCAGTCTGTTGGCCTGGTGTTGCTCCAGTCCATTTGATCTTGAACTCAATAATGCATTCCCTTGGCTGCAGAGATACTCTCCTGTGGGCCCTTTTAAGGCAGCGTTTTGGAGCAGTTCTCACAACATGTGGACATGATAATGGAAATTACACATTCATTTCAGCCTTTGCTGATTATATTTGTGCAAATATATACATCATATCGTGTATCAACCCCAGGGACCTTGTACAATGTTACTTTGCATATATTGTATTTGTTATTGAAATTTTGTTCTCTTATGTTCCATTTTCTGCTATGCATTGTTATTATCAGTGGTGCAAGTCCAGGGTATGTTCTTATAGTTTCTTTCTTTTTCTCCCGCCCTATGTGTCTACGTGTCTCTGTTTAGTTTGAATCCTGAATACCAATAGTGTTATTAGTCTTAGTTTAGTATTCAGTCCCCCCAGAATTTTGTGAGGTTTTTGTGATTCTTGCAACCAAAAATAGGCTACTTGTTTGTGGCTGTTTTTCTGAAAACTGTGATGCAATTGTTTAGGTGTTTCTGTGCAGTAAAATTGCAGAAATTGCAAGAATTGCAAGTCAAGGAAAATGGTGCTAAAAATGGGATTTTTAAAAATCCCATTATTGGAGGGGCTGAGTAGTGTTGGTGGTAATACTCCCATCCCCAACTTTCAATAAAAAATATTTGTGATCATTCAAATGAATCCATGTTCAAGTCCCCTATTTGCCTTTGAGCATTTGCAGTCCTTGTGGATTGTTGATTAAATGACAACTGTTTGTTGTGATCATCAGGATTTTGGGACTTAATATTTTCAAACTGGCTGAGCCCAAGCGACCCCTGAAACCTCAGAGGAAAGAAAGGAAGAAGGTGACAGCTCAGAATCTGTCTGATGGAGACATTAAACTGCTGCTCAACATCATCCGGGCCTATGACATTCCCATCCGCAGGCCCCACACCAGGTAGGACCTCAGTGCAGAACGACAGAACAGCTACAGTATCACAGCTTATTCTCATGTCAGATGGTCCTGTTTGTCACCGTTATCTGAAATTCAGTATTTCTGAAGGTTTTGTCAACCAAGATCTAAGGTTATGGTTATATCAAAGGTTACCCTTTGAAAGTTACCATTAATTGTTTGGTTTTGTACTATCGATCAATTAAAAATAATGTCACGTTTTTCAAATGGCAGATATCTAAAAAAAAAAAATCGGTTCGATTTTGCACCAATTTCTATACACCTGACAGTACTGACATTTTTGTTTCCATGTGTTTGTATTTCAGCAAACCATTGGCCTCTAAGTCAGGCCGTTCTTTCACTGAGACATTTGCTGCAGGCCAGTCATCTCAGAGTGCTATCCAGGGCAGTGATTGGCTCCTCAGCCAGGTACAATACACATGCACCAGACACCATGGCAGCTAGACCTTCACTGAATCTGATGGTCTCTGATGGTCTGATCTCATGCATGTGTTTGTGTGATTTAGGTGCAAGTGAGGCCTTTTGTGGAGGTATCCTTCCAGCGCACAGTTCTCCAAACTACAACAGCTGATGGACCGAACCCCTGCTGGAACGAGGAGTTGGAGCTGCCTTTTAGGTTAACAACTGTGTTCATCTTTGCTGAGTGTTTGCTTGATGTGTTTGAATTAGACAGAAATAATTTCTTTGCACTGAGCTAAGGTAGTAAAGATAGTACTGGTACCTCCAGTGGCAAACAATGTGTTTCGATCTACCTTGGACAACTAGTTGTAATTACTGTCTCCTCAGAAATTAATAGCTCCCAATTATTTTAGAAGGTGTATAAAACAGGCTTTGATGTATATACATTATCAATCATTGGGGTAACCGTGGTCTAGAATACTCAAAAAAGTGAATCAGAAATGCCCCAAGCCACTCCAAAACTGATGATATGAGGTCAGTTTTGCCATTTTGCTATCCAATGTGTGCCAGTTGAAACCAATTGACCTTAAGTGCTGGTAGCTCCACTTCCTTTCTGAACACCTGCAAGTTACCATATTGCAAATTATTGATTGAATTACAATGCACACACACAAACTACAGCGCACACAGATTCCTGACTCCTTTCAGATAGTTAGATGCAGTTATCTAAGTGAGCCGTGTTGTAGGCACAACCTGGTATTGAAACATTGACAAGTAAACTAGCTGAAGTAGTGAACAAGCATTAATGCCCTCCCTCTCCAGTGCCCCGAATGGTGACTACAGCACTGCCAGTCTGCAATCAGTCAAAGATGAGGTCTTCATCAACATATTTGATGAGATGGTTTATGAAACAGGAGTGGTGAGTAAAACATAGCATCACTTTCTTTCACCTCAGGGTCACAGTATCATTCATATGAGTTCATTTCTCATGCTTTGCTTCATGATTAACTCCTTCTGCTCTCAGGATGACAAAGACAGGGGGAAATCAATACACACTCGGGTAGAGAAGCACTGGTTGGGCTCTGTCAAGATTCCCTTCAGCACCATTTATTCTCAGGCCAGGGTGAGTCTTTTTCAACAGAGATGTTTACTAAATGAAAGAAACACTGACTGCCTGGCTGGCTGACAGATTTGTTTTTCCAATTCAATCTGGCAGATTGATGGCACATTCAAGGTGGATACGCCAGCGGTGTTGCTGGGGTACAGCAAGGAACGGAGCCTCGGGAGCGACGGTGGTTATGATGCTGTACGCAGCCTGAGCGAGGGAGCGTTTCTCACACTGTTCATCACTATCGAACCCCAGCTGGTGCCAGGAGAGACTGTTAGGGAAAAGGTAAGTCCTTTCCATCCGTCGATCTCAACGAAGAATTCTGTCTATCTGCTCGTCTCTGTCCATTCTTCCACTCTGTTAGCTCGTTTGTCTCAGCTCAGTGTTTCCTCAGATACGTTTCTTTATCTATTTTACCGTTGTATCTTAAGCCACGGCATGATCTACATGGGAGTGATGGCACTTAATCATGTCCAATATAAGACGTCAAAAGAGTACATAAGTTAGGAAGTCACCTCAACTATTAATTTATTATGATTTATAGTTAATGCTCTTATCAGTGTATTGATTTGTTCTTACGTTTTCATCTTTTTATGTCTTTTTCTTTTTCCTTTTTAATCCGCTGCTGCTTATCTTACTAGCTAAAGGAAGTGAAGGTAACTACTGGAATAAACCAGATTATATGACTAAACACAGTGACTACAGTTTGTTCTCCAGCCAAAGCTTCCCCTCACCAACATCCCTTCTCATAAAACAACCTCCTTCTACTGATCCCACTCAACCATTCATGGCAATCTTCTTTCCCAAAGGCATATTCTCTTGCATAACGTTGACCTCTTTTTCTCTGCGATGACCTTTGACCACTGATGCAGTTTGACAGCCAAGAGGATGAAAGCTTACTGCAGGCGTCTGAGAGATTTGAGAGAGAAGCAGCACAGGGCTACCGAGACCGACCCTGCCTCACCACCGTCATAGACATCAATGGGAAGACGGTGTTCATCACCCGCTACATCCGGGCGCTCAACCCCCCACAGGAGTTACTGGACGTATTCCCCAACAGCCCTCAGGAGGCCACGGTCAGTCTCGGGTCGCCACCATGATCTGACTTACGTGTTGTGATGACCCCTATCTTCTCAACTTTCTTTGATGCCCATGGCTTTTTTTCCCCCTGATTTGACTGGATTTTGGTTTCACACTCTTCCTCTATCTCTACACAGGAACTGGTTGCCAGGTTTGTGTCGCTCATCCCCTCTCTGCCAGACAGCATTTCGTTTTCTGGTGTTTGTGACCTGTGGAGTACCTGTGATGTGAGTGAACCCTCTCTCGCACACATTGGGATTGGCATTGTTAAGTAGAGGGAAAATGCCCATCTGAGCTTGTGCTTTCTCTTCCTGTTTGCAGCAATTCCTCGCCCTCCTAGCTGGTGATGAGGAAGAACATGCTGTACTGTTGTGCAACTATTTCCTGTCTATGGGCAAGAAAGCATGGCTCATGATTGGCACAGCTATCCCTGAGGTGGGTAACATAAAGTTGGAGGGGTTTTAAATGTATTGATTGCCAGTGTATGATATTGTGTCACAACAGGACCCTTACCTGCGATGAAACACAACAAAATTTGTCACTTCTGCTGTGATTTTTTTTTTTCTCAAGCACTATTTTATTAATATGAAACGAGAGAAAATGAACATGATTGGTATTTCAAAAACCAAAGCTCTGTTGCTGCAGCACTAATAGGTCTTGGATCTCTTTACCTCTCAGGGACCCACAGCCTATGTCTTAACCTTTGAGCAGAGCCGCTACCTCATCTGGAACCCCAGCAGTGGTCAGTACTATGGCCAGTACGACACCTTCTGCCCACTACAAACAGTTGGTTGCCTGGTTAGCGCAGATAATGTGAGTGCTTTGGCGTCAGGATGGTGCAACTCATTGACATCAAATTAATGACTAACAATGCAGCATTTAATTGGATACTTTAGTCAGTAATTTACAATAGTTTGCAGCAGATTGTTCAATTGTTGTGTGACTGTCCCTCAGGTGTGGTTCAACATTCAAGAGTATACCTCCCCAATGAGGACGAGTTTTGATATCACTAAAGCCAATTTCTGGAAGCCCTTCTTCTCCCGATCCTTCTCCCACCCTGGCATGTCCAGTGTACAGGTGAGTGTTCAGCGTTTATATATAATCTTATATGTCCTGTAGTAACGTCATCTTATTCTCTACTTTCATGTCTCCTTACGTATTTTAGCCGGAGGAGCTGGTGTATCGCCGCACAGACAAAGCAGCAGCTGCAGAGCTTCAGGACAGGCAAGTGCTCAAGTGCCCAAGTAGTTATTTCTAACATCTTGTCAGGCTGTTGATACGGTTATACTACAGCAATGCAGAGGACCAAACAGACCACCCACATTTGCCACCTCACCCTCCATAGGATTGAGAAGATCCTGAAGGAGAAGATCATGGAGTGGCGCCCTCGTCACCCAACCCGCTGGAACCGCTATTGTACCTCCACCCTGCGACACTTCCTGCCCAAGATGGAGCTCAGCGTGGGGCGGGACGTAGCAGACGAGCACCGCCTAGAGTTACAGACCCTGCTGGGAGACTACAGGGTAAGTCTGAACTGGCTGTGACTGGGAAAAAGCTACTGCAGGCTATAAATCACCCATTAAGTGTTCCAAACAATGAGATCATCTGGGGTGCCTCCCACTTGGGAGTTTGTTTTCCAATGATGGAATATACTGGTCTCTCAAAATGTCAGCTTGTGGAAAGCACACAGTCTCGCTTACCTATATTTGGCATTTGTTTCTTTTATTAGATTGCAGGATTCCCCCTTCACTTCCCATTCTCTGAGATTCGTCCCATCATTGAGGCAGTCTACAGCACAGGAGTTCACCATGTGGAGGCGTCTAATGTGGAGTTTGCCCTGGCTGTCTATGTGCACCCTTACCCTAATAATGTCCTGTCTGTATGGGTGTACTTGGCCTCACTCATCCGGACAACCTAACTGTTCATAGCAGAGACTCATCTTTACTGCTTTTGTATATGGGCCTTTTTGTTTCTGCACTCACAGTATTTGTTTGCATACTAGTGTAAACATTGTAAAGGATGGATAATTCCTAAATATATAATGGGTTCTTGAAATTTCTATTGTACCAATGTCAATAAAAACTAGACGCAACTACCATGTCGTCATAAGACTTTATAATAAAATGCTTAATTGCTTGTATATTTCCAAGATTTCTCATTCCTTTCACTTAAGGACTCTCATGTTTATACTCGAGTCTTAAAAAGACCAATAGTAGAACTTTAAACCCCAAGATACTTTTATTGTTCTGCTTCTGAATTTTACATTACTAATACAACTCCTCATGCAAGACTTTTTAACAAGCAAAGAATCCCGTCTGAAAACTGATTTAAGATGCAATACAATCTACTGAATGTTGACCAGAGGACACAGCAGGCTAAATTTGATTCTTTTAAATTCACTCTTAGCTATGCTACGGTATGAGATGTATCAAAATAGTCTCTTATGAGTGGTGCTCCATTTGCCCATTAAATCGGAGTGCTAAAGGGGGACATTTCGCTGAGACATAAGCAAAAATATGTTTCTCAACAGCGAACAGTGACAATGACCATTAGCTGTGATGTAAGACTATAGTGCAACATCAGATACCAATTCCTATGCCTGCACAGCCTGTACTTATGTCTCAGTAACTCAAATGATGCAGTATAAACAGTGAATTGCCAGAGTAATAGACATTGGAGCCTGTGGGGGTCAGAAGTCCTCAGTACTCTAGAAGTATGTAGATCCCTCTGACCCTTAACCGTCAGTAACCTAAGCCATCCAAGTCACTTCAACTTAGGAGGCAACAATCAACTCAACCATGCTTCATTTTCCACACTGCACTCCATTAAATGACTGTGTGTGTCACATGAAAGTGAAAAGAATATTAACTCTAAAACAGATCGGTACATTGCTACAATCAATCAGGTTATGCTATGGTATAGATGGTATATGGTGTAAGTATAAATGAGTGAACTAAAACACACAAGTGTAAGTGGGAGAAGGGGACCTGGCCAGTATAGCTCATTAGTTAGTAAATGGTTTAATTTACTACAGAAAACAGCAAGTACTTGGTGCTTACGTTTCTCTAATTTTTGGAACTCAAAAACATAAAACAATCACGTTTTCAAAACCAAATAAGGAGCCAGAATGTACAATTGCAGATACTTCAAATCCAACAACCAATAATATTTTACTTTTCCAAAGGAGTTTTTCCTAGAAATACAGATGTAAATGCCTTGAACAAACTTTGTTTTACAGTTTCATCCAGAAACATTTCTGAGTGACACAAAATACAGCGAATGGTATTCCCAGGTTAAAGTGCAATAGAAGGAGACATGACAGGGTGGGAGAGCGGCGTTAGGCAATATCACTCCCCAGAGCGACAGCAGGCCCTGAAGCCACACTGCAGGTTCTGGCAGCCGCTGGCTGTGTCTGCATGGGGACCTGGAGAGAAACACCACAGTTAGAGTGGTCATCCACTGAATCATATGCCACAAGACAACAAGCTTTTGTTGAGATTTATGGTCCAAGGTGCCCTTGTATTCACAATCTTCACTGATATTAGAAAATTAAATATTAGGATTTACAGCACACAACTGGTTACAAAAAGCTGTGACAGTGAATATGGAAGGCATCATACTGGCTACTATAATGCCTACTTACCTTCTGCAAGATCAGCATCGGTTACTTAAGGCACTTACACTAGGACACATGCTATGTGGGTGGGGTTAGTAATGTTTGTCAGTTATCACACATCGTAATAGGTCTGTCAACAAATCTACCTCACATTCAATTTGACATTCTTATATGCAATTTAACATTTAACACAGGCCTGTTTCAAAGCATCCTGCAAGATCATGAGTACAATTTTGGCATCGGTCTCAGTGGGAATCAAAACCCTAACCATGGCAATGTTAATGCCATACTCCACTCACTGAGCCTCACATACACTCATGAACAATATCCGTCACCAACATAAACTATTGCATTTCTGTGCGTTACCGTTAATGTTGTCGCAGTAATAGAAGTACTCATCATTGAGGGCAGGACAGGCAGACACCAGCTCCTGCAGCCCCACCTCAGTGATGAAGAGGCAACCCGACAAGTTGAGATGCTCCAGGACAGGAAGCCCTCCACGCTGAGACAAAGCCCTAAAACATACACACAACCACACTATTAGTGTACAGCATCATGCACACCAACTAAAGACAGTGGATACGTCTACATGAACACTAATAACTAATAATATTAGCCTGATAAAGGCAAGTAAATGCTCTACTCAACTCTATGCTCAATTTTGGATTATTTGAAGGTTTATCTTCTTACATTAGATAATGCAAGTTGCCTATGGGCACTTAACATACTCTATGCTAACATGTTAGCATGTGCACAGGACAGAGATCTCTACCAGAGACAAGACGGGATTTTGGTGGTACTCCTATCATAATATATATAAAAGGGAAAGTTGACCAACAATAATGAACGGTGTAATCCTCTAATCAGAATAAGGTCATAATTTATGGAAGCCTAGTCTGATTAACACACCTACATTTCTATTTGATCTTTTGATTCATTTAGCCATGTAAAAAACAATTTCTGCATATGTGAAAAAGTTGCAGTGTGTTCACCCAGATGCAGTGTCAGGGTGTTTGCACAAAAACGGCAACACTCATATGCCATATGGTGTATTACACCATCTTGTGTTCTGTAAACACAACACGATCTGATGGAACATTATGATATTTTGCACTGCATTACATCAATATCTGAAGAAACTAACTAAACTATTAAATAAATCCATGTAAATGTTATTTGGGGAAATTGTGTTACTTCAAACCACGTAAATGCTTTAGTCAACCTATCACCTTAATCTGATTATTCTCAATGATCAGTGTTGTGTGCATATAAACACACCCAGCGTGAGTGTTACCAAAAAAGGAAAATCCTTGTGGTTCGTTTGAAATAAAGCAAAAGATGATTTTCCTACCTCAAGCCCAAATCAGTGACTTGATAGCATCCAGAGAGACTGAGAAATCTCAGTGAGTGTTTAGCCTCTGACTGGTCAGTCCTGTTTCCATGCTGGCCCCCAAAGGAGCATTTAGTCCGAAACTCAGCAGTGCTGCCCCTGGTGGTGCCTGACTCACAATTGGGCCCAGTTAAAGTCCTGAGGGCCATATCGCTAGTGCAGCAGGTGGAGTGACCACAGAGCATCTCCCCAGACATGGCATACTGCTGATGCAAATAGGAGGCATTAAAGCCAGTCCTGTGCCCACGCCTCCTACTCCTCCTGCAACAGCATGAGCTTCCCCCAAACTGTGTCTCTACAAAGCTCTTCCCCTCAGAAACAGACACTCCACCACGACGGCTCCACTCCACCGCATCCTCAATATCAGCAAGGTCTGAGGGGTCCAGAACCCACACTTGGGTGGTGGTGCAGGCAGTACCCCGGCGGCCTGCCCTCCGTTTGAAAATGATGGCCTGCTGCTTCCGCCCTACTGAATGTAGGTTCCTTTCATCCAGTAGAGTGATGGGCAGTGGGTTACTTTTAAGGGGCTTGGCTCGTGCTTGGCTTAGCCCAATAGACAATTTCTTCAGGGTGTGGTCAGTGATCTTCTCACACCCCTGACAAATCAAGGTGCTCCAAAGAGAGACAAGCCCTGAGAGATGACCAACTGAGAGAGGGGGGAAGACAAGCACAAAGTGATGAGTACTAAATGAGTTTACATAATAAAAAAAAAAGTGTAACCAAATAATATTTAGCTTTATGCTGCTACACAGTAAAGAGACTTCAAGAAAATTAAACAGAAAAAAAAGACTGCGGATTAAGGTGGAATAGTTACCTGTCAAATGCAAAGTCTGTAACATCAGTCTGGGTCAAGTCCAGGTGAGTGATATTAGGGCAGAGACTGAGGATCTGACGCACCTGAAAGGAGGACAAAAATACAGTCAACACTCCTCTTGGTGGGGTGGAGTCAGTTCAGTCTAAAGAAAGCTTCATATTTAGCCATTGTGTGATTACGGTGACAAAAGGGAGAAGTTTTGCACTGTATACCATTTTGCTGGAGACTGTAGAACTGTACGCCAGAACAATAGACTTGACAGAAGGACCCACAGCTGGCAGAAGGATCTGGATAATCCCATTCAGAAGCTTCTTCTCCCTCTGAGCAGTGCTAATTAGGACGCCCTCCATGTGCCCAGACACATCTAACACAAACAAGTGTAAGTAATACAAAAAGTAACTAAAGTTAGAATTGGATTTGGTTTAATAATACAAATTAATAAATGTATTAACAAATGTAATAATACAATTTAGAGAGAAAGAAAGAGAAAACATAATAAAGTGTGCAAACTTGAACACCACAAAATAAAAGGTGGAAGTAAAAGTTAAATAAACAACAATAGAACAGGAGAAATAAACACAGATACCAATAAAAGGCCTTTTCATAAAAAAAGGAGGGAAGACTGATTTGACAAGCCTCATGGCGTTCCAATGACCGCCTATAATGCATGGTCACCCCTAGCCACACTGCAGACCTATTAGTTAGTTTGATCCAGGAGCCCTCTGAAGGTGACCGCACTTTTGCCATCAGGGCCAAACTGTGGAACTTGAATCACTTCTTAACACACTTTCATAGACTTGATTACATGCAATGTTTTTTTTTTTGCCCACGTTTAATCTGATGTTTTTTGTTATGATTTTATTTCTTCCCTTAATCACTTTTCATGTGAACGCAATTTGTTCCTTTTTAGACATTTTACACAGATTCTTTGCTATATATGACGTTTTCTGAAACACACTTCAACTGAGGTGTGCGCCTCACTGAAGTTCAAATCTCACCAGACTCATCCACATCAGCATCCTCATCCCATTCCTGATAAGCCCGACCCTCATCCTGCCGACTCTTCACCCACTCCTCATCCGGCTCCTGATCAAGATTGCCAGGAGGGCCACTGTAGTAATCCCCTGTTAACACACACACACACACACACACACACACACACACACACACACACACACACAACTATTAGCAGGCACACCACCACTGCATAGCCATAATGAATATGCTAAATTCCTTACGTGTATAAAGCACTTGTCACATAAAGGTCTGATTCCTCAGGAAAAAAAATATGAACATTATTAATAATATTGCGTTCTTTAGGGTAATCAACTATCAGCAGCCTACCTCTGGCCCAGCGTACAGGGTAGAGGTGCCTCCACAGGGAGCCAGCCTTCGCCAGCTCTGACCAGGTGGTGCACACTATACTACAGCGACACAAATCTTCAGGGCCCAAGTAGAAGAACAGCCTCAGCATGATCTCTGTAGGGAGCTGTGAGATGTGGGTTGAGGAATGTCCCTTCTGCTCCAGTTCTGCGGAACAACAGAAAACAGCTTTGCCTGGTAACTAACTCTCAACAAGTCAAATTTCAAATATACCTCAGAGGGGCCATGCACTAACTACTGAAATATTTAGACAGGCAGTCTTCCTGAACTGTTATCTACTGTGACAATTTCCTTATAGAGATGGTAAGTTAGGAGTGTAATTTACCCAGGGAATGTATGCTGAACATATGTGCTCTTTTTAAATAACACCTGCTCCACAGTCATTTGCCTAGGAGCTGTCCATTACAACTCTTTATTGTCCATTACAGTCTTTGACTGTTTGGCACTGAACAGCTACACTGGAGGAGTTGGCGCTGAAGTGCCTTGCTCAAAGGCACTCCAATGGTATTTTTTGAGGAAATGGCAAGCTTTAAGCCTCTTTCAGACATACACTTTGGATATTCTCCGGAGAATCAGGTCTGCACTTTAACCGGATTTGCCCTTCCACACATATAGCACACCACCGGAGAATGTCCGTTTCAGATGTGTTCACAACAACAGAAAATATTCCTGGGTAGAGCGTGCGGGAGACAGGACATGACGCAAAAAGTACGCTGCGATTTCCGCAGCTCTTTAACCAGGGGGCTGGGTGGGTAAAGTCTGTTTAATTTCCAGGCCAACTGATTCGGACATTTGCGTTCACACATACAACTCCTCCGAGTAATATCGTAAGTAATGTAGATAAGTTCAGGGTTGCACTGCATGTCTGAAAAAGGCTTTAGACTTTCCCCAGTTGGTCGATGAATTCAAACCAGTGACCTTCTAGTCACAAGCTGGATTCTCAAACCTTTAGGCTGTCACAGTGATACTGTTTTAAACCACAACTATTTTGGAAACACTTAGAGATTACAATTCCAGATTGTAGGTGTAAATAAAGGTTTAACATTTGTGGGTAGACTCACTAACCATCATCTGTCTTCTCGTGATCTGCATATTTGAAGGCTTTCTGCAGCTCTTCTGCCTGGCTCCACAAACTGAGTCCCTTCTGGCTGCAGTGCTGCGCTATCACCTGTTTCTTGATGTCCTTGAGCTCCTCATAGGTGAAGTATTGCATCAGCATGGGCTGAAACACCTGCAATAGATCTTAGTTTAAAAACAAATGCTAACAGTGCAATACATTGGGCTACAAATATGTTTTTCACAAAATTCCTGGAGTGCCCATTGTTCTTTATCTTTTAATTAAATAAATATTTTATTTTATGTAATTATTATTATTTTTTTTTAAATCAGACATTTTAATGTTTTATACCTCTTCTTCTTCCTTCATGTGGGGCAGAAAGTCCTGTGTGAAAGCTTCCAGTCTCTCCTTCAACTGCTGGGCATAGTTAAGCTGCTCATATTCACTCTAGAAACACATCAACATATTATTTATTTATGTCACATAATACAAACATAACAGCCAAGAGTCATTCACAATCCGTCCTTTCATACAACAACTACACTACTATAACACCATGACAAAAGTACATGTGGCCACGTACCACTATGTTTTTGTAGCCAGTGAATTACAAGGCATGGCAATATTGAAAATTCTAACCCTTCAAAAAATGTTAAAATAATTTACAAGCTCATGAAAGAACTCTTGAATGGCCTTTTTTTCCCCATTAATAATATTCTCAACTACCACTTTCACAACTGACCAAATAAAAACAAGGGTCCTCCAGCTATTGCTTAACAAATATCTTAACACAGTATTATGTCATTGTTTCTCTCAGTTGAAATGAAAACATTGTTTCTCCCAGTTGAAGACAGAGTACAGTATTTCCACATTTGAAGGCCTGCCCACGGAAATGGGCTCTGTTTTTACAAACTGATTGGTACAGAGCGGACGTTAACATTTACACAATTGCATCTTTCTGGAAATCCCATTTTTGGTTTGCCCAAGGCTGGAGAGAACAATAACTCTTGTCTCCTAACACTGTTAAGCAGATCACAAAAACAATCCTGCCTCTATTATACAAATCAAACTCAAATAGACCAACACATCAGCCCACTTCCTTCCGCAAAATGCCTCTTTCTCAGGGCATCCTGGTGGCTCAGTGGTCTAATATTTAAAAAATATTTTTAAGATTAAGTAAATAATAGTCTGCACTGTTTGATAAGAAATTTGCTTGATGCGAGACCATCACAGCGTTATTGTCCAACTGCTTGCTAAACCCACCTGTGCAGAACCCATATTTGTTGACATAGCCTGTGATGCTAGGTGATTTTTGAGTGGCTAACCTAATAGTTATACAAATAACAGAGTGTTACAGTGGTCATATAGCAGCTGAGTCAGACAATAACAAATGTGACAACACATTTTGGACCACGCCATATTTATGAATGTTGCTCTTTATACACACCTTAACATTATGCAGCCCTTTCTCAAAAAGGGATAGCATGTCTGAGAGTTTGTTGTCAGAATGCACATCGTACACAGTACAGCTGCGTTGTTGCAACTGGTCGATAATGTACTCATTCTCAATCTGTTCATGCATCTTGAACTCCTTAAAGGTGGCACACAGTGACTGAAGAAATGAGCGGAAATCATTGTTGTTGGAGAAGTTGGTTTTTGACAGCTGTGGGGGAAAAATAAAAAAATGTGTATCAGAATATTTTCTGTAAGATGTACACGTTGTTATTGACGCTAACAAAATGCTAAATGTTAGATACTGTTTTACTGGTGTCTGAGGTCGGCCAGAGAGCCAATATATTTGATAAATATAAATATTAGCTATTCTGCGGGTAGGATTACATCAGAATAATTGGTAGTTCCTCTCTACCCCATCAACAGCTGTGGTATGGCAAGATAGACTGTTGAGCCAGACAGCTAAAGTTAGGACTAGCTTAAGTTGGTACAGCCTTTATGCATTACCAAGTGTAAACGAACATATAACGTTAAAAACCAGGAAGCCTGAGTACCAATATTGGACAAGATTTGAGGGTAAACATTTAGAAAATGTGGTGTAATACTGAAGGCATGTTGCATAACAAGCTGCGTTAGCTTGTAAATTAAGCTAACGTTAAGCTAAATAACATTAGATAACAGATAGCAAGCGGTAGCTGGCTATGGGGTGGGTTAAGATAATGTTACAGGGCCTGACCAACAGACCATTAACATACTTCACTTGGCTGGACAACCAAACACAATACAATGTTCACGTAGCTAGCTAACGTTCGCAGGCTAGCGGTGAAGGGTATGAGACAAACATCCAACGTCTCATCAGCTTCGACTGAGTGAAAGTGCTGCGTATACTAGCTAGCTATCTCCAGCTAGCTACCATGAGTCAATTTAAAATCTAGCTGGCGTGCTCTCGCCAGTTGGTCATGTACCGCAGACATTAATTTGTAAAACTCCAACTTAGTAGTTAAGATTTACTCATACACACCTTCTCGCAATATAGGCCCACCAATTGCTTCATTCGCCAATGTGGGCCAGTAAAAACATCCACCTCATCTGGAAAAGGAGCCATCTTCACATACTGAACCTCAGTGCGTCATTTGCATGGCGATACAATCAAACAAGGAGGCGTGTGCAAGTGAGTCACGTGACTACAAGTTATATATTTGGGCCAAGGTTCCGAGAGCAGACGTACTGATCTGGGATCAGTGATTAGATAAATGATGATATAACCTTCACTGTAACTCCAGAGGAAAACCGGTCTCAAATCAGCACGCATATTCTCAGACGCTAAACTGGATATTTTCTCCCTATTCCTGATACACATATGCTACTTGATGCATGCGGTTTTATTTGCGAAAGAATCAAGCAAGACAGTTTATATAATTATGCACTTGGGCTTTGCACACTGTCACTTTTTCTCTACATATAGTACCTCCACCCGGACGTTTTCATAAGTTAGCAACGCACATATCCAACACCAACATCAAAGGTTTACCAAAAAGGTTATACATTTGAACTGTATAGTGTGCAGTCCCGCCACTTGTGCTGTGCTCGTAAACTGCGTGTGGTTGCTAAGGAAGATGTTCACAGCAACAGTCCAAAAGGGTGGAGACAAGCCCCGTTAGTCATAATAACGGCTCCACAAACCTATTACCGTGCGACAAAAATATCGTTGACCAATGATAATGCAGCAAGGGGCCGATGTAGTTAGGTAGAGAGCGCGACGAAAGAAATCAGTAAGAAAAGCAGTAGCAAGTTGCAGAACCTCATCCAGACAGCAGCTAAAAAGACTGATGGTAAGCCAAATATTACCTACTATTATTAATGGACTGCAACGTTAGTTAGATATCCTCTTCTGTCAGAGTTGCACACTCTCAGGGCAATGCTTTAAAGGTAAATATTTTAAACCAGGGGTTTCTTGGTCACTGGCTTAAGCTACAGTTTAACGTTAACGTTAGCTAACGTTATTTTGCTACTAGATATTGTGTGTAGTCTTGGCATCACAGCCCGTCTGATCCAAGATTGTGTTCTGTTTGACAGATTGAGCTTGATCGAGCTTTATAAAAAGGTTGACACGCTATCATTATTAGATAGCCATTAAGTTTAGATGAAATTAGTCCCTTCTGTAAACACCCATATGTTAACTAAGGTTACTGCCACTAAGCCCTTAGCTGGGAAACAGCCTCATTTATAATTCATGAAGACCAAAGCTTTGCAATATGTGCCTTGATCTCTTTGAAGACCCAGCACGAGGAGCCAGCCATTTCAGTAACATGGACAATTACGAAAAGGTGAAAAAAATTGGTGAAGGGTCATTTGGGAAGGCCATCCTTGTCAAATCCAAGGAGGATGGACACCAATATGTCATCAAGGAGATTGGCATATCTAGGGTAAGTTCATAAAGTAAACATTTTCTTGACTTAATTATGTTATTCCAGAAAGTCCACATTTAGCTCTTGATGTGATCTACCCTTTACTGTCTCACTTTCACGCATTTCTCTATCCCTCTCTTACGTTGACAGATGCCAAGTAAAGAGAGACAAGAATCTCGAAAAGAAGTTGCTGTTCTTGCCAACATGAGTCATCCCAACATTGTCCAGTACAAGGAGTCTTTTGAAGGTAATCACACCCCAAGATTTCAGTCGTCAATCATACATTTTTTGTCTCTACTGCAATATAACATGTAAATGTCTGCTTGAGTATACTCTATGCCTTATTTATGTCTTTTAGAGGGGGGGTGTCTTTATATTGTGATGGACTACTGTGAGGGTGGAGACCTCTTCAAGAAGATCAACTCTCAGAAAGGAGTACTTTTCACAGAACAGCAAGTAAGCCACTAATTCTTGGAGCCATAGTAGCATCAAGACAATCAGAAATGTTTATGATATGCCACATGTTGACCTAGAGGCTGAAATAGATTATTACAGGTTGATAGAATTGAACATCTAATCTGATGCTGTTCCTATCCTGGTTCCCTTATTTGAAATACACTTGGACTCTTAATCACACCAATAATGTGTAGTGTGGCTTTACTCTCTTCTGTCTTTTCTAGATCATGGATTGGTTTGTGCAGATTTGCCTGGCACTGAAGCATGTACATGATCGGAAGATCCTCCACAGAGACATCAAATCACAGGTATAGTTCTCTACAAACTGCAAACACAGTGATGATAAGTTGTTTATATGCCATGCATTGCCTCATAAAAGTTACACTGTCATTTCAAATTGTCTGCATAGAACATATTTCTCACAAAAGACGGGACCATACAGCTTGGGGATTTTGGAATCGCAAGGGTGCTGAATAGGTATGTCAAAATCACATTTGAATAGATACACAAATATCTATAAAACAGTCAGGAGTAATAAAGCATACCATGGTAGAATTTACATTACTTTCTTTCCTCATTTTCAGCACTGTAGAACTGGCAAGAACATGCATAGGAACACCATATTACTTATCACCTGAGATTTGTGAAAACAAACCGTACAACAACAAAAGGTACAAGCTGATCTGGAATCTGTTGGGTTACCATGATTCCAGTGTTTGTCTTGTGTGTGGTGTAGAATTAATAATTGCTAGTAACAAACCGAGGTGACAAATTTTCTGCGACACTCATTCTAAGTCATGCAGGATTTCTGTGGTAGTTGTGTCATTGTGGTGTCTGCTGGGACTATGTAAAGGTATCATGTCTCCTCTTTATTGAGTGAACTAGCTGGTGTAAATCCATAGCAGGAAGCTAGTATTGATTCTCTCTTAAAGTATTTTAAATATATATGTAATCTAATCCACTTTAGTTACATTATTCTCAAATGACTACACTGAGCAGCTTCACAATATTCAACCTTACATTTTCTCAGCGCAACAAAGTATTTCTCTCCATTTTATGAAGGAGAAAAGAGAGGGCTCCCCAGCGACTGTTGATCCATTACTGTATGAATGTAAACCTACCCCAGAACTCCTGGCCTGTCCATTTGTATGCTCTTTCCCCTCACAACCCCTTCCTTCCCTCTTCCTGCAGTGATATTTGGGCCCTGGGGTGTGTCCTATATGAAATGTGCACTCTTAAGCATGCAGTAAGTATTCTGTGTGTGAGTGGTTTAGTAATCAATGTAGGTTCAGTGTGTCTTAAGCAACATTACAGCAACATTACAGTTACCTGATCACGTCCTGAAAATGTCATATCCAAATCTACTCTCAGTCACTTTATCTTATTAGGCACTACTCTACTCCATCATTACTTTTGATCATGTCAGATTACATTGAATGACTCTTTTCTATGTTTGTTTTCAGTTTGAGGCTGGAAACATGAAGAACCTAGTTCTGAAGATCATCCGTGGCTCATACCCTCCTGTGTCGGTTCACTACTCCCAAGACTTGCGCTGTCTCTTGGGACAGCTATTCAAACGCAACCCCCGAGAGAGGCCCTCAGTCGGCAGTATACTGGACAAACCCTTCCTCTCCCATAGGATAGTAAGGTTCCTCACACCACAGGTAGAACACAGAGCTTGTTGTTGTCCTTGATACAGTATAAAGTTACATAAATCACATTGTCTTCAGCAAAAAAATACATTCTTCTCTACATTCCAGATAATTGCTCAGGAATTCAGCCATACGTTTCTTCACAAGCAGCCTAAAGTGGGTGTTGCACAGGGGTCACCAGGTAAAGAAACTTCCAAATTTGCTGCTGCAATTTGAAATATGTAATGCTAGCCTATCTTTCTATGCCCTGAGGGATAATGCCACATTTTTACATTTTGTAGTGTTACTACTGTTATGGCCCAAATGCACTGGAAGCAAACATTGATGCACACCATTTGATGCTCATAATTTGATGCTTCAGTGGCACACTGTAAAATAGAAGGAACAAAATTAACATTAAATGTTTTTATATTTCTAACTTGTGTGACTAGCCAAGCGTCCTGCCCCTGCTTCCATACATCTCGCTCCAGCCCAGAAGATTACCAAACCAGCCGCCAAATACGGAGTGCCTTTAACCGTTAAGAAGGTCTCAGATGGAGCCAAGAAGCCTGCGGAGAGGAAACCAGCTGTAAAGCATAAAGCGGTCAGTAGACTGTTGATGAGATTAGCCACCAGGGGTTTTCAGCTTCACTAATGTGGTTTCACTTTTTTGTGTGGGTGTTGAAGAGCTCTATTTGATATTAACCGCCCAGTCTGGCATGTCGGCGGCCTCTCCCATCTGTGTGTGTGTGCACGTGTGTGTGTGTGTTTGTTGTTGTAGTATGTGTATGTTTTTACATCAGTCTGTGTGTGCAACCTCTGAACCCCAGTGTCATATGTTGCTCAGGCCCCTCTCCCAGCAGCCCCCCAGAGAAGAGTGAGTCGAGTGGAGGAAGAGAGGAAAAAATATGAGGTACAGATGAGAGCCCCTAATAACTTGTATTAACCAATGGATTCCCCTTCCCCTTTCTCTTCCCATTTACTCACACACGAAGGTCCTTTCCTACCAGCATCCTTAGTTTTCCTTCCTCTCATTACCTTTGATCGCTGTCTTCCCCTGTTTTCCTATCATGGCCTGAGTGTTCTGTCTGATTTAGCTTCCTCTTTCAATCTACCCAGAGACTAATTTATTTCCCTCCTCGCCTACCTCCTCAACGACTGAGCAGTCCTACCTCCTGTCTCAAAGCGGGTTCTTTTAGGATAGACTATTTGAAGATGTTTTTGTCTCATATTACAGGATGGCATCAGAAAGAAAAGGATGGAGCTGATAGAGAAAGAAAGGAAACAAAGGGAGCAGGTGAGTACATTGACCTAAAAGTCCCTGTGTTACATTTTTGCGAGGTATTATGCCTTCAGCTGTCTTCCGATCTGTCTCTTCTTCAGATGTTCCTGTTGAAAGCGGGGCAAATGAAGAGATATGAAAAGGAAAAGGTGGGTAGTAAATATATGCAGTATGAGTGTAGTTCTTTTGTACATTATATCAAATAAAGCATTTGAAAGTTGCTCTGTATGTCATCATCTAGCACTGAAGTGCTATGAACCTGTGAACTTTGACTTCTAGATCAATCGTATAAACCAAGCCAGAGAGCAGGGTTGGAAACATATCCTGAGTTCTAGTGGAGGCAGCAGCCCAGAGAGGAAGGTAATGGATGACCTGACCCATTTTTATATCTGAATATGGTATTCAATGCCCCGAGTATTAATTTACAGTAGTCCCACAATTTATAGATTGCATCAATATAATGTGACGCAGGTCAATTCCATTAATGCAACACTGCTCCTCCTCTTAGTTCACAACAGACTTTTGTGTTCTAAACCTAGTGCTTTAGAGATGGTGGGAAGAGGGCAGCAGGTGTTGGTCCTGGCCCCGCTGGGCCTGTCCTGTGTCCTGTTCAGGGTCCCACTCCAGCTCCAGTCCCCAGCAGGGGCCTGTATGAACACTACCACGCTGCTCTGGACCAGATGGCTACGCCACAGGCTAAAGAGGTCAGCAGGGAGGGACCCTCAGCAGGAAAAGAGAGCCCTATTCGGTAGGTTTGCATGTCGGCCTTCTTCCAGTCATTTAGGTCTGTTAAATGGTTGATTTGACGGCGTTGCCTCTCTGTGTAAGGGGTGTACCTGCTGCTGCTGGACCAGTGCTACCCAATGGCTCTGCCCAATTCCCAAACCCTGATGCAGTAAAGAGAGAACTACAGAGACTGCATTATGTCTCTAAACAAGCTCATATTAGTAGGTCAGTGAAGTAGCCATCCCCCTAATCAATGTCTCTGAACATGACACAACACAACTGGCTTGAAAGCTCTGCATATTTGCACATTTTCCAATGTGGGAAGTAATCAGAGTATTCATTATTGCCATCTTCTGTTTTCAGGCAACGTGGTCAGGTGGCTGCTGAACGGGCCTATCAGGTCGAGGAGTTTTTACAGCGCAAGAGAGAAGCCATGCTTAACAAAGTCCGCGCTGAAGGACAGCTGGTGCGTAGTATGACAGTGTTTTAAAGTTAGCTCATGTTGTATTAAGTTCCAGTGAAATAGTACTTAGCCCTGTTGTTATATTACTGACCCTTTTCATCATAAGGCTTATGACTCCTGGCAGACTGGGGTTGGTTTGGTATGGACAGAGATACAAAGCAACACTGATGTATCTCTTGTCCATATTATGAATCATCTCCTGGTCCCAACTCATGACCATTGTGCCAGTTAGATGTAAGGGCTGCTTCCGTCTAAAGTGTGGTTGAATTGAACGGTAAACAGGGTGCCCGGCAAAACTTGACAGCCATCTATGGAAGCCGGGCAGGTTCGGTTCGATGCTGGAGACCCAAAGTCAACAAAGAAGAGGAGGTAGGAGCCCAGTGGCCCGAAATGCTCAGCCTCACACTCCACCTGATCCTCACCCATGCCACACCTGGTTTTGGCTTATCCGTCTTCATTTGTGTCTGCACAGCACTTGGACGCCCCCATAATGTGACCCGGCAGCTCAAACCCATGCCTACTCCTTGCTCAATGTGATGCACGCGCTTGTGTGTGTGAGAGAGCTGATTCATTATTTGTTTGGCCTCCCAATAATGGCTGTTGTTGTTCATGACAGACAATATCATTGTTATGTTTGGATGTTTATTGTGGATTATTTTGACCCATTTCAAATAACCACACTACCTCTTTGAGTTGAAGGAGAATTTTTTTTTTTCTTGCACTGTCATGCAAGAGGACATATGGCTGTTACCTTATATATTTGTTTTGTCTTTATTTTTTAATTCATGTGTGTTTATGTACAGATGTCAACATGAGTTTGTGTACTAAGTAACTGTGTGTGTGTGTGTGTGTGTGTCTGTGTGTGTCTGTGTGTCTGATATAACATCTATGTATTTGTTCTCAGGAGTATTTGACACGGCTGAGGCAGATCCGCTTGCAGAACTTTAATGAGCGTCAGCAGATGAAAGCTCGACTCAGAGGGGAGAAGGTACAATCCTCAACTCTCTCTTATCTCAGAGCATTCTTGATAAAAAGTATTTTCAAGTTTCTCTGACATGTTGTCTTTTGGTTGTTTGTTGGTGTATGTTTTAGTATGATAGTGACGGTTCAGACAGCCAGGAGTCCAGCGAGGAGGCGGAGCTCAGGAGAAAGAAAATAGAGGCTTTGAAAGTGCGTCTGCGGTTGGAAAATAAAGTCGATATATATGATGAATATTTTGCAATAGTGAACATGTTATATCCTATTTGGTCCATCTGGCTTTAGCCTCATTCTTGACATGGAACTATTCTGAACAACTGTTTGTATATATTCCTACCAGGCCCAAGCAAATGCCCGTGCTGCGGTGCTGAAAGAGCAACTAGAGAAGAAGAGGAGAGAAGCTCACGAGAGAGAGAGAAGAGCTTGGGAGGATCATGTACCTTCTTACGTTCTTTGTTTCACACACTATTCCTTAGTCATTGCCATTACTTGGCCTTACATGTGCTATATTATCTGTGTAACCTAATCGTGACTATTGTGTGTTGTGGAAGCTTGCAGCTCGGGGGGTGAAGGTTGGCATGGCAGCAGCAGCAGCAGCAGCACCTACCTCTGAGACTCCTCTTCCACAGCCCAGCCCCTCTCAGCCAGAGCCAGCCGCTAAAGCTCTGGTGTTGCCTGCATCAAAACCCTCCGCCCCAGCCATATCCCTGACAGCTGCCCTGAAGGATGTTGGCGCAGTCAGTATCCATCATTTACGGTTTACATAGTTGTGTAAATAGATCCTACATCACTCTATTTGTATTGCTTGGCTAATGGCGGTAACAATTTTGTGTTGTTTGGCAGAATTCCCCCATAAAAGAAGAACCACAGACTGATTCTGTGATCCAGGTGAGTTTATCAATAATCATTTATTGCAGCATCAGTGATCTAACATTGATTTCAAATCCTGCCTGTTGGAGAAGTGAAAGAAAGCGAAGGACAAGAGCGTACAACATCAGTGTTCATTTTTGTACCTCGATCCTTAAAAGATAATGCTACTTCATATCTGATTCTTTTTAATATCAGAGTGAGAAAAGGGAGATTCTGCGCAGACTAAACCAGAACCTAAAAGCCCAGAGCCCAGTGGAGGAGTCAGGCCCACCCCCTGAGGAACCACGCCCCCAACAGAGCCAGCCTGTCGCAGAGAAACGGCCAGCTTTGGGTGGAGACAGGAAGAAGTGGGAAGCTGCAGAGCCACCTGTCCTTTCTGTGGCCCAGCAAACCTTAGAGGAGACCTGTATCACTGCAGTTGGTGAGTTGAGCCTTCACAGAACAAAGCTTTCCATCCAATACATTAACAGATAACAGCAAGCTTATATTTACTATTATGCTTGTTCTCTACACTGGGGAAGTTTACATGGTGGAACACTTGGTGCTGTAGTCTAGTCCTCCTGTAGGCTTTATTGATTACAGTTGAAAATCTGTTCTAAGTGCTCTTACGTGCCCATTCTCATGCTATAAAAAGTTTGTGATCACTATTGATGCCCTTAAACAAGGAATTGATACTAAATTGTGCTTCTATTGAAATGGTCTTGTGTGAAACAAGGTTTTGCAGGAAGTTATGCCCTGATTTTTTTTCCCCCCTCCAACATAATCTCTCCCCAGCCACCCCAGTGTCTCCAGAAGATAGACCATATTCTGGTGGAGACAGGAAGAAGTGGGAGGCAGGAGTGCCAGTTGTCCTCTCTGTAGCCCAACAAACTCTAGAGGAGACCGTCATGAGGACCACTGGTGAGTTACTTTGTCCCTCAGTGAGAACATACTTATAGATTTATTGAAAATGGGCCCATAAAGTCTGTGTGTCTGTGTGTCTGTGTGTCTGTGTGTCTGTGTCTCAGAGCAGACAGTGGGTGAAGTCATTCAGATGGGTGTGCTGCAGGAAGAAGGTCCTAGGAGGGTGTGGGGGAGGAGTCCTGACTCTCAGGTGCTGAGAGTCCTCCAGGAGGCAGAGCTTCAGCCTCTCACCCAACTGCTAGGGAACATCAGCATCTGCGAGGGCAGATTTTCTAGCCCAGGTTAGTCATCAGTCCAACTGTAGTTATCATTTAATAATCCTCATGCATTATCAGGCAATGTCTTGAATTTCATGTTGTATGCTCAGAAGTACATGGATGCAATGTTAGCCTTGAGGGTTAAGAAGCAAGTTTGTTATCAAAATGAACAAAAAAGTATAAATAAAAAGATATAGATGCACATTTTTGACTTACAAATGTTTTGGTAAAAGTTGTAATGATCCCAGCACAGTTTTTAGAAAGCAAAACAGGAAACAAAATGTCTTTGTGGTTAAGAAAGAAACAAAGCCTCGTCTCCTGCATGACGGACTATCATTTTACCTCTACCACTAGAGGGAGTATTGAGCCACAATTTACTACTTTACTTATTTACTAATACTAATTTATCAAAATTTGTCTTTCACTATTATTCAGTGATACACACTGGTTTTAAGCTGAGAATATTACACTCTAATACCCCTTGAACACCCAATTGCTCTAAGAGGATTTGCAAAATGTCAAACAAGGCATGTATGTTGTGAAGCCGGGCATCTTCCAGGTTTGAATGTGTGTTATTACTGTGTGTGCGTAGCAGGGTATTGCTTGAAAACAGCTGGTGTGATCACACTCTAGGTAAATAAAGGTAAAAATCACTTAGTCCACAGGTGTCATTATATGGTTATTATTATATGAGAAATTAAAAACCTTTTTGTTATACAGTTTCATTTTCACTGTTTAAAACATGGTGTCCTATTTCAGAGAATTGTTATGACTAACCCTACTGATGACCCCATATTCTCCCAGACAAACCTAATCAGACAGCAGCACCTGAAGTTGTGAGGACATCCAAAGAAGAACTACCCTCTAAGCCGAGACCATCTGCTACGATTCAGAGCCTTGAGGTCAAAGGTCAGGAGGAGGGTGCACTTGCAACAGAAGTCTTGGATCAGAAAAGGTCTGTGGCCAGTGCAGAGGAAAAGCCAACACTGCCATCCAACCTCACAGAGATTCAGGGTTAGTATGTCACTCAAACTGATATTGATCAGATGTTTCAACTGATCATTCAGAAATGTGCTTTCAGTACAACAGCATCACATCTGGCCTGAACAGTTGCAGATCCAGCAGACTTGGAGTCAGTGGTTTTGGAAGAGTTCCCTAAGCAGGCCTCACATCGCCCAGCTAGAGTACAGCAGGCTTGGGAGCAACAGGTCCAGCAGCCAGCGTGAGTCAGGTCTATCGGTCATCTTCATGAACAAAACTGATAGTTCTCTTAACGGAATAGTTCCCCCATTGTTATTATCTATTAACTGAGCTATTATCTACTCATCCTCATGCCAGTCGAAACTTGATTGAAGTTCGTAGGACCACCAAACACACACGAGTTAGCCTCTATAGCTCCATCCTCCCAACTTAATGAAATCAACAGGGCCATCTTCTTACAGCTCCAAAAAAGCAGAAAATGTCCATTGAATTTCTCATGCAGCATAATCCAAGTTTTGTAGCCAAATGATTGTGAAGGTCCAATCTTTACCTCATTGTCATTTTATTTTTGGAGCAGTGAAAATATGGCCCCATTAACTTTGATAGTTTGGGAGAGGGCTGTGATGGAACTATAGCTAACCTGCTGTGTGTTTTTCGTGTCTTACAAACTTCAGTGGAGTTTCGACTGACGTGGGCATGAGTAGATAATGGCTGAATTTTCATTTTGGGGTGAAGTAGTTCTTTGTTTGTGGAGCTAAAGTGTTTTTCACCTTTTAGGCCAGCAGAAGGCATTACAAGACCAGCAGAGACCAAGGAGGCTGAGAAGAGTGCAGAGAAACAAACGGAGTCCTCCGGTGAGCTGAGGGTGATAGAGGCTCAAAACTTTTTTTCTTTTGAGGCTTATCAGTGTCTTAACTTAACTAACCCTGCTGCCCCTTCCCCCAGGTTTGGTACCCTGTGAGGAACCCTTGTTTACGAAGCTGTGCTCCCCGGCCCACAGGCGCGCTGCTGCTCTGGCAATCCTTTCAGCCCAGTCCTCTATGGACGAATCATCCTCCTCTCTGGCCTCTCGCTCACGTTCGGTTTCACCTCTCCGCTCCAAACACCACAACGCCCTCTTCATCGGTCTCTCTACGGGCATGTTTGACGCCAATAATCCCAAGGTGAATGTTGGGTTGAGCGTGAATGAAAAACAAAAGTTCTGTTTTGAATGGAAATTAGCTCCACCTACTTAGTCCCAGGCTCCCAGTAGTGTGATGGCTTAAGTGCAGCAAAAATCATGTAGTATATGAGACCCATGATCATATTGGACATTACAGTGATCTGGTGAACAGCTTTTTCAGAGGTTGAGGAAATTGTACAGTTGTCCTTGTGCCTGGTGTTATGTAGAGGTTAAGGGGTATTTTTAGATAGTCTTTCAGTCTTCTTTATAAATGAGGGGGGGCTGGAATGGAGCCAGGGCTATTAATCATATAGTCTGGACCTGCAGAGGGTTTGATAGGAGAGAACGAGCATCCATCATCCTACATCTTTCACAACTTCCATCAGGGACACTGAAATGCGCAGAACTTAGCTCAACATTAATTATATTATATATATATATATATATACACACATCATATTTGTTGCACATACTCAAACTTTCACATCCACACCAATTTCTCCTCAAGGATTGGCAGTCACACGGTTGTCTGAACATAGTCACAACTTTGACCATGTAATTGACAAGGATTTTTGAAGTGTTTCTTGTCTTGCCCATTAAAACACCTTGTCTGAGGCCCACAAAAATGCTGTATGTGACTGTATTTGTGTTGTGCTGTCAGATGCTGAGGACATGCTCTCTACCAGACCTCAGTCGTCTCTTCAGCTCTCAGCAGGACCCTGCCATTTCTAGTGAGGCTGTTGCTGTCCCAGACAACGACCTGGAAATAGAGGACCTGGATGAGGCAGCTAAAGATGAGGATCAGTCAGAGACTGAGGAGTAAGACAAACATATACAAACAAAATCTCAAAAGGAAAATGCATGCACGTTTCACTCTCAATTGCCCCGTCCTTGTCAGGTGGAGGGCTGTACTTGAGTGTCATGTTGAATGTGTACTTTGTTCAGTTTGACAGCAAATTAAAGGTTGCATTGCAAAATACCATACATTATATCCATTTTGGAAAAAGTTGCTGCCTGAAATTACTCAGTTAATATTTCAAAAACATAGATGATTCTATCCTTAAAAAACAAGTCTTAAGATGCCTCATGACTGTAATAGTGACCCATGGTGTGCCTGACTTTCATGCTAACGATCATTTTGTTAGCATGTGAGTCAATTTTCTCAAATGGTGGATTTTTTGTTTTGCAGTGGCACTCTAAATACAGCAAAGGGGTTGTCATACTGTGTGTAATTAGAGTATGTTGTGTTCCCAGTGCATATGAAGATGAAGACCTGCAGGAGCTCAGGGCCTCCATGGAGAGACTGCTGCAAGAGGAGGGAGACTTAAACCAAAGCCCTCCAGAGGATGAAGCAGGGGACTTCAATGGAAACCCTTCAGAGGGTGAAGACCTAGAGCCTTTCAACAGGATAGCTGCTGAGGTTGAGGAGGATTACCCCCATCAGATGGCTGTAGATGATGATGATGAGGAGGAGGAGGATGAGGAGGAGGAGGATGAGGAATGCTCCAATGAGAGTCCTGGTGATGAAGAAGCCGGCGAGCCGCTTACCAATGGTGTGGGGGAAGAGCACCACAGCAGTAACAGCCAGCTGAATGAAGAGTGGCATTCAGGTAAGAAGGATGCTGGAGTTATCAAGTGTGTGAGATCATAAGAATCATCCTGCACAGCGAGGTGTGCAGTTATCGAAAAATAATACACAACGCCTTTTATCACGTCAGCATAAAACGTCAGCGCTGTTAATTCATCTTTTCTAGAGTAAAATATTTGTGCTTTGCTCACTGCAGACTTTCAGAAAAACAGTCTCTATGTTAGCCACAGCTAACCTGATGCTAGCATGCAATAAAATATCAGAACAGTATTGTAAGAATTATCATCCGACTGCACCATAGATGGCAGTGAAGAGGAGCTGGGTGGATTGGTTGAGCATCATGACAGCATTTTCAGTCGTCTGGAAGAGCTACGCTTCAACCTAGAGCAGCAGATGGGCTTTGAGAACTTCATTGAGGCCTACAACAAGATCAAGGTATAGAATGTTTCTCACTATCTCCCTATAAACTGTGAGGTTGTCTGTGCTGCATGGGAGAATATAAGACTGATTTGTGTTTGTGGTTGATTAAGGCTATACATGAAGATGAAGATGAGAATATTGATCTGGGCTCCGGTTTGGTCTTGAGCATTCTGGGAACTGAGCACCAGCATCTGTATCCCAACATCCTTCACCTAGTAATGGCAGATGGCGCATACCAAGAAGGTTAGTGTTAGTAGTTAGTTGTTAATTGTAGGTTGTTTTATCTTTTTTATTGTTTTCCATTGTGTCTCTGAAAAGCATGCTACCCTTCTATTTCATTTGAATCACACACTTCTTCGCCACACTCCTTTCTCCTTTTTTTTTAGTCTCACTTGTGTAAACCACAGGAATACACATGTACCTGTTTTTTAGGGTTTTGTTCAGCAGCTATGCTGAATTGTCCATAACTGTTTTCCCATAGCGGAGAGTTGTGTGTGTGTGAGCACAGAAAGCAGTTTAATCTAATCTGCCAAATCCTATTCTCTCTTCACACTCTCATGGCTTTACCGAGTTGTGTAGGGACTAAGTAGATGTAAAACGCACCCTTAAGGCTGTCTGTCTGCACCCTCTTGCTCTTTGCCAAGTCAGCTGTCAGGCGAAGGCCACAGCAGATAGGAGGGCGGGAAGAGTATTTCGCTCAGGACAGGAGCAGGAGAGTATTTCGCTCAGGACAGGAGCAGTCTTTACACAAAGTTATCTCTCACTGAACTATTCCATTTGACTGTTATGTATTTTCTGTTCTTATTTTTTCACTAGAATGAAATTAATGATGTGAAAGTCAAATTCCTCTCTCTAGAACCCTTCTCACAATTTCTGAAACATGTCCCTATAATTCCCATTCATTCAGCATTAACAGTTGGTTAATTTCCAGATGTTTATGTGGCGATTACCAGAGAACAAACCCATGATTAGTCTATAGATTACTGTCAGCCAAACATCTCAGTCATCTGAATGTACCATATAAAAGCAAGACATCTCTTATGTTTGGACCAACTTTGCAGTACATGCTGCTCAAGATTTATGTTTTGAGGGTGACAGCTATGCGAGAGTCCAGGGTCAGTGTTTAGCTCCTCTCCCATCACTTCTGATTAGGAGAAATGATCTGACCACTGACCTCTGGGGTCTTTCTGTGTACTACAAGCACTCTGGCTGCTGCGTGTCTAATGTAGTATTCTCGCTCTCTCTCTCTCTCTCTCTCTCTCTCTCTCGCTCTCTCTCTCTCTCTCTCTCGCTCTCCCCTTTTAGATAATGATGAATAGTGTTTTGTGCAATGAAGCCGCTTGCAGCTCTGACAATCTGCTAGCCATCTGATGTCTTCTCATGGCACACATCATGTGGCAGAAAGATCTATGCATGAAGTGTGGCGGTCATGCATCTAACAGTGTTTCAGGCACACTTGCATGATGAGTAACTATTACTCTTATGGCTGTATTTTGTGGTTTGACTATCAGCACCTGATACTATTTTCTAACCAATGTTCATACAGAAGTGCATTTGTCAAATACATGTTCTTATTAACCAAAGTTAATGTCAAGGTTTTGTCAAATATATATGAATGTGTGTGTCCATAAATTATTGAAACACATGTATGTATGTATTATCACTTTTGCTGATTGCAAAAACCGTGTTCTGTGTTTCGTGGTTCATTTGGAGTCCACAGTGGCATTTCATTTGATGGCAACATTTTGGTGGGCAGGGATCTGCCCCCCTCAGGTGCTCATTCTAATCCAGAGGGTGGTGTCACACTCACCGTATAGCTTCAAAACATAAACCAGGTCAACCTCAGAAATATATGGTTACACAAAACCAATTGAACCTCCTTTTCTTACAACTTTTTCATCAAACAAATAGTTAATTGTTATCTAATGCATTTTTTCATTTTTCCTACCAATTCAGTTAACCCACATTAGTTCAAGGGGAAAATGACATTTTGTGTGAGACTGGTTTATCTTTCCATGGTACTGTAGCAAGACTGCTGCACAAGATTGCTGCTGGTGATATGTGTCAGGTCAGATTAATATTCTGCACAGAGAATTGTAATGATGAAAGCAATGGTGTAGATGTTAACAATAATTAATATTTGATAACTAAGTAAATATTGTAAATCTTTATATAAAATAAACACTTTTTTAAGAGCCGTATTATATTTTCCTTTTTTTTTCTATATCACTGCCTGGTGGACTTGACTAATGTGTGCCTCAGCATGGACACATCAAAGCTGCAAAGATTTCAAAAGATAAAATATTTTATTGAGGTCTTAAGTGTGTGGTGGCCTCTGTTAACTATTTTTATTATAGACCGTACAAGAGACCACTCAACCCTCTGTCAAGATTTATGTGTTGCCCTCCCTTTGTAAAGGGGAGAGCATCTAGTGCTCTAACACCACATCTGATTTAGGATGGCAGGAGAGATGCGGATGCAATTCCTCTGAGTTAAACCATGATCAAATAATTGGCTGCAGCATCCCTCCAATATGAACAAATGAAGACATAATAATTAATTTTACGGTGGGTTTACAGTCCCGTCTCATGTTAATAAATGATACTGCATGCTTGTGTGACTTACATACCGTAATATTTAAAGAATTTGTAATATGTATGTATATGTAGGCTAATGTACTTCAATCCAGGGCCAGAAAGGACACTGGCTCCCTGTAGCAGCACGCATTCCAGTTTAAGACCCTGGTGCTAGCCTAGGGCAGTGAAAGGAACAGCTCCTTCCTACCTCCAAGCCATGGTCAAGCCTTACACCCCCGCACGACCACTTCGCTCTGCTGCCTCAAGGAGACTGGTTGCCCTTAGCACTGGTTATGCTCTTAGATGCTTGTTTGGGGAGGAGATGCACTCACCATTTTTGGTGACTAGTTCTCTTGCCTACCTATGTTGAATGCACTTATTGTAAGTCGCTTTGGAAAGAACGTGTCTGCTAAATGACTGTAATGTAACCTGTAATATAACACCTATTGTCCTTATCTGCTGTATACAACAAAGCAGTGCATCCAATATTTATGGTGCATGGTGGTGTTGTGTTTGTTGTTCCATTTCTAATTTACAGATTCTGTTTTATGTCCTGCTATCTGAATTGCATTGTGCATGGTTGGTTGTTTTATCTTCAGCAGTGGGTTACATTTTAGAAGTTGAGAGGAGGCATATACATGAAGGTAGGCTGCTGCCTGTTCATATGCCAGACATAGCAGCAGGGGGTGTTTCTAAAGGGAGCGCTTTTATGTTTTACTTTGAAGAATACATGATGAGGAAGGCACCTTGTAGGCCCAATCTGGAACGGTAGCGTAGCACTACCTCTGGCTTTGTTCATGTTTATTTCATTAGATTGTTAACTTTTTTTCACAAGACAGATTTGTATTTTAAGTTACAGTGGAATCATAAAGTTTCTGAGTGGCAGAAAATCCTGCCACTCAATAATTTATATATACAAATTATTGAGTTGGTGCCTACTGGCGTTTACCAGTTGGAACCCGAAGGAAAGGGAATCAAATGAATTAAGTTCAACATAATTTCACCTGTATTTATAACAATAGCATGCAGCAGATATCTTCAATGCTTTGTTGATAAATTCTCCTATTTAAGCAGACTATTCCTCTGAAGGGATTTGGACAATTGCACTAAAATTAGAGCTGGCGATGAGGGGATCAGAGACGGATCAGAAATGGATTATGACTAATAGGTTACAGTTTCATACGCTCTCATCCGATTTTTGTGGTTGACATACTTGGGATGAAATTGATTCAATTCTTGGTTTGAATTTTCCACAAGGCCTGTAGTGTTCTTGATCTCATAGGGAAAATTACCCAACAGAGACATGTATGCACTCACCCATTATCAGACAGCATTCATTGACATTCAGCTATGGTCCCTAATCTAATTTGAAAGCAGTTTGCCTCAGGGTGAGATAGTAGGTTTTAGTCTTATCAGAAGAATACAAATGGAGATCACTGAAAGTGAGTGTCCTATTCTTAATAGTGCATTAAGCCTAAGAGATTTTGGTCTGGTTTCAATTAAGCCATCATTATTTTAAGCATGGTTTATGTAGTGCCGTCACCTTGTCATGTTGTGAACAAAAATGACACAATATAAATCCCTGTAATGGGCAAGTAGAAAACAAATTGATTCTTCTTCATATTGTGTTCTAGTATTTGCTACAGTTCAGCACCATGCTTCTTGAAGGGATGTTTTGCTGTTTATTGCACTGTACAGGAGAGGGCAGTAATGTCAGGGTTTATTTCTTCAGGGGAAAATAGGACATATGTCTTGCCCTGTCCTCTCCTTCTTTCCTGTTTATAGGCAATAATACAACTGTCACCTCCATCATATCTGTGTGTGTGTGAGTGTGAATGTGTGAGTGTGTGTGTGTGTTTGTGTGAATTGAACTTTTTTATGTTCTTGTGTGCAGTCATTGTGAATGATTATTACCTTTCAAGGTCTACAAATCACTCCCGCTGCTTTTCTGAATCACAGAAAATAATTCCTACTTCAGGCTTTCACATAACATTGGCTGAATGTGTGCAAAATATGATTATGGAGTAATACACAGGGGTCCTGCAGGAAAGGAGGGCAGGGGCCATTGTCTCAGCTGAGGTTGTGGGGGCGGAGCAGTGCCTCTTCACAGGAGGAAATATGACCTGAGGGCTCCTGCCAGCTCCCATGGGATCATTGGTGACAGAAAAGGGCCACCTCCATATAAATCTCCCTCTTTATTGCTCTTTTCTTTCTCTCCTTCATCTCTCTCCCTCTTGCTCAATATGCAGTGACCTCCAAACGAGATAAAAATAAATCACATTTTTGGTTTGCTGTGTGTCATTCTCCCTCCTCTCCCTCAAGTAGTTGTTTTGCTGTGCCTTTGCTGTTAAGGTTCTTACGGGTCAAAGGTCTAGCACTAATGTATTCTTTGTAATAAAAGCAGTGCCTTCTGAAAGTGCTCTTTATCCCTGTCTGCCTGCCTGCCTTCTCTCTCTGTGTATTAATAATACACAGATAATGGTTTTACAGGTCCATCCATTTTTTTTTCAAGAAAAAGTGCTGCATATTCCAGTCCATAACAGAGCACATCTTGATGCAACTTGTTAAAAAAGGATATTCACATTTTTATAGATGATTAATTCTAAATGAGATGGGCTACTATGGTTATTCACCTGAGCTAGTTGGTCTGTTTTGAAACACATATCCAATCTGTTTGCTTTCACTACTAGTGGCAACAATAACCTAAGTCTTATCAACCAGCTGTTATTACCAGGGGCTCAAAGTACTGTAGCAATATGCAAACACATCATGAGCTTGGAATTATAAGGTCTGGGTAGAATTCAGTTCTGAGATATTGAGCATCAAATATTTGACATACCATCTGGCAAACCTGTTATGTACTTTTCATCTTTTTCCAATATTAACACCCCCCCCAAAGGCTCTTTAGAAAAAATGACACAAGCATAAAGTGACATTCAAAGATCATTAATATGTGGATAACACAATCGTGATTCATTCGCACATAAGTACATTAAGATTTGAAACATGTAATGGAGTCTCTCATTGAAAGAATGTCGTAGAGTGCGATTTTTGGTGATAATAAATAATGGGAGTAGCATGAGTGTGCTAGTTTTCAGCTAGCCGCAAAATAAGTAGATAGAGGGAGCTAAATAATGGTAAAAGGGCGTTATTCTTTCCACTGCGAGCGGTTACTGATGTTGCAAGGGTTTTTTGACACATCATTAGACGATTCACGCCCTCCTGACAAAAGGAGATGCTGCCTTCCAGTGCACTTCGTAAGCTCCTAGTTTCCCGGTTGGAAGTCGTAAATACGCGCATTTGTCGCGCATTCAAGTATTTTTGGTAGGAAATATTGACAAAATAGACCTTGTAAAAAAATGTTTTTTTTCTGGTGACTATTGTTTTACATTAGAAATCAATCGACACGAGCCCAGTTTGAGCTGCAGTGCCAAAATGAAAAGGACACAATACGCGTCAGGCATGTAATTAATGTTTTAATTAATTTCGTAGCCAAATATCGTTAGCACTTTTACTATACTATCAATTGACAATCCTACCACGCTCTCTTTCCTCTCAACCTCACATCTCAGCTACTCGAGTATTTTGTTGGGTCATTCATGTATACTGAAATGCCAGTAAGTCCGACAGCATCTGAAGGCCACGCCCCCCCCCACCCCCCCTTCTGCTTGTTTCCACCAACACAGTCTAGTAGTAGTACTCGTCATGGCGCTTGATGCGGACGGCAGCCAGAGTTCAGTTTTCCCGTCTCTACCTTTTTCATATTAACTTGTACATAAGTCTCCCATACAGCTGCATGTAACTATACGTCTTCCGTATCTAAAGCAAAACTACTGGAGGACAAGTACAGTATTTGACCGCTCAATATTCTTGTTAAGTAGCCAGTACATTCCAGCTAGCTTGCTAACAAGTAGCAAAAAGGCAGATACGGGGGAAGAAGAGGAGAGGAGTCCTGTTTTGGAAGAGGTAAGCGAAATTCTATTTCTCGGGCGAATAAACGTTATAGATAACTTGCGTGGCATACGAGTAGTTATTAGAAATCATTTGTTGTCTATTTCGATCATTGTAAAAACTTCTAAGTCACTTTTAAAATGTCAATATTAAAGTAGCCCGTTAGCCCCCTTTGCTAGCGAGCGATCTTGTAAACTAATTTGTAAACTTGTAATGTTGACTAACGGCCTCTCTTAAAAGACGACAGTGAGCTGACTATTTCTGTTATAAGAAATACTATCACTAATAGTACACGTGATGTCCAATGTTATTAAGTATTACGTAATGTTGACAATATTTCCCCGAGTGCAAGTGCTGTACAAGCCTCAAGAATACGCTGTTTGGATTTCCTTAATGAAATCTTTGCTAATTTTCCACTGAATATGCCAGCATTCACAGTGTAATCTAAGATCCAAGGATCAACCTCTGTGGTATAGAATAAGGATAAAAATACGTCAGGATATTTTACTGTAGCTATTTTTCAGATTCCTGACAAAATAAGCCGGCAGTTAACAGTTTTAGTCGTGATAAAATCCTCCCAATGTCTTTGCTGCTCAGAGACAAATCACAGGCTGGCTTTAACTCTTTCCTTGCTGCTGCACCTCTCTGTGGTCGCACTTATGGATTTTTGACCGTACAAGTGTTGAAAATATGGTGCAAATTCTCGAGATCACAACGTCTCCTGTATCCTCATCTGTACTGTGGGCTACATTCGATACACTTGGATTTCATTACCGCAGTGCTTGATCTCTTCAAAGAAAATGGGGCAATGTAATTGTGTGTCTTCCCAGTGTTGTCAGCCTGCCATTAAGCCACAGTGTTACATGTGGTGTGTGACTTTACAGGACAGAACTTTGTAATGTTCCAGTGTTGCATTTGAAATTGAACGTTTCTCATGCTCAACAGATGAAGCAACGCTAGACAATTTCTTAAGCCATGTTTCATCTGTTGTATGAATACCATGACCTATGTCTTGTGTTTACAGCTGAGCGAATTGCATATGTTAACCCTCTTTTACAGATGATGTGGACGCCATGGCCATAGGCGAGGCATGGGAGTGACGTGACAGTGCTGGTCCTACTTCCAAACAAAAACCTTATCAGCACCATGTTTTTCTGCTGAAGTAGAGGCAGAACACACAGAGAATGGACGAGTCTGTGTTGTTGGACTTACTTGAGTGCCCTGTTTGCCTGGAGCGGCTTGATGCCTCAGCAAAGGTTCTTCCCTGTCAGCACACCTTCTGCCGCCGATGTCTCCAAGGCATTCTTGGCTCACGGGGAGAGCTGCGCTGCCCAGAGTGCCGGACACTGGTGGAATGCGCCGTGGACGAACTGCCCAGCAACATCCTCCTGGTGCGCCTGCTGGATGGCATCAAGCAGAGGCCTCGGAGGGCTGGTCCTGGGCCAGGTGTCTGCACCAACGGTGCATCTGGAGCTGGGGCCAGAGCACAGGGCAGTGGAGCCAGAGACCAGGGGGCGCCAGGAGCACAACCCCAGCGAGCTCAGGCCAAGAGCACCCTTGTACGGGTTAGTATGCTCAGCATGGCAGAATATGGATCAGTGAGCATGAATCTGTGTTTCCCATGGTTAGGGTCAAGCTGAAAGAAAACAGGGAAAATCTGTATGGATTTAAAGCAGCATGTTGCATTACTGGTTCTCTAATCTTTGCTGCGGATTAACAGTTATCATGGTGATCCTAAAGCCAGCCAGCTGACTAGCAGCCCAACATTACAAACAGCAGTGATTTGGAGCAGTTAATAATGGAGCCAACAAATGATTCAACCCTGTTTGCCGATTGCAGCCAGGCTTCAGCCTGTAAGGAGGGTTCTTTGTGCTTCCTTAGTTGCTGACATTGCCTTATGCCAATATTCTTTCTTCCACTCTGAGGTCCCTGCTGTAGTGTTGCTTGTGAATCTATGTGAGAAATGCAGGGTGGGGCTATGGTGGTATTATACTGCAGCACCGAGAGGAGTCATAAGGCATAGTTAGATGCAGAAGCAAACTGTGAAATGCAACTCTGTCTCCAGAAAAAATAAACAGATGAGAGATATTGCTCTTACTGATGGGGAAATAGGAATTACCACCACAGATTATTCCTTTCAGAAGCACAAGCGAAAAAACAGGTTGACATGAAATGTGTGGGTGTTTCATGTTCAATGGTTATGTGGAACCACGTCATGTAAGATGAGACCAGGTGCTGATGCCACCAGATAGTTGTCATGACAGTGCTTCCTCTGGGGTTTATGTGCTCTTTAAATGCCTTTTTATTGTACCTTTTACCTCCAGCATATCCTGGTGTTTTTCTTTCTCCATTATTTACACACCTCTCTGGGAAAGTCAATACACAGCCCCCTTCTTTTGTTTTGTTTTTTGTCACCTGTTTCAAGTTGTCGGTTATGAAAATTGTTGATATCTAGGTTAATAACAGCATTTCTGTGATTTGTATTGTATTGATTCACTTATTGATTGATTCACGTATTGTGTGCACACACTGGGTACTAGTCTCAAACTCAACTCAAAATTATCCTTGGTGTGTGTGTGAGAGTGTGTGTGAGAGTGTGTGTGTGAGAGTGTGTGTGAGAGTGTGAGTGCTACTGAAACCATACCTGAGCTGCCCAGACTTTTTGGCGTGGAAACATAATATGGGGGCAGGCTAGAACATAGTTGTACTTATTATTATTATTATTATTATTATTATTATCATCATCTCAAAGTAACACTTCAGGTAAAATGTTTGACAGTATTGCTTCTGCAACTTTAGACGCTGAAACCCTTTTGTTGGCCAAAAAAAAAATGCAGAAGAGCAAATTTGACCCATGGGCCCCTCTTTGGGCAACTGTGCTCCACACAAAGGGAGGGTAGGGTAGATGAAAAGATGTCAAGGTTCTGTGTAGAATCATTGGAATGTCAATGTGCTGATAATGTATCTGCTTAGCCATGCAGGTAGGAAGATCAGAGCCCCCGCTGTAAATTGCTACTGGGGGACCTGCCTCATTTACCATGGTATCACTTCACAGGGTTTGTGCTTATTTCAAAGGAGGTTTGGTTTGGAATTTCCCTCCGTTCTGAAAAGCCTGTTTGTTGGAGATAAAGAGGTGGGCATGAAACTATTATTTGGCCCCTCTATGTTTTTAGGATTGACAGTTCATTGTGATCCCCTTGGTGCAGGCATGGCAGACACAATACTCAATAAGCCCTGTCCTCCACTTAACACATTCAGAGTGTGGTGTAATTGTGAAGTGTATTCGGAAGCTCTTTCAGATTTGAGTTTTCCCTGCATTTTCAACTCTGCTGTAGCATGACATGTTCTGGACTTGTAGCGCCTTTCAAGTTTTTTCTGACGTCCCATGGCATTCTGCTGATGAGAGAGAACAGGAAAAGACGCAGCCGTGCAGGTGGAACATTTTCAGAACATAAAAGGCAGAGATCAAAGCTCCGGGTGATAGCCCAGTCTGATCTCTGGCCAGCTCCTTGGGGACCGCTCGCCTCAATGCCCCTGGGTGACACACATTGGACCCCTCGACCATGGTGACTCCCTCACTCCCACTTTTCTATTGTCCGTAGTCTGTCCTTCTGTTTTTGGTGTATCCCAAGGCTTGAATTAGCTCCTCCATTGCAATGCCCCAGTACAACCCCAGCTCCCCCTCCAATTCTTATCTGGCCAAAGAATGGTCTGGAGGGGAGAGGGGTGGGGCCCTGGCCGACAGATGCACAACAGGGTTTTGTTGCGGCACCCCTCTGATCTTACTGACTGACTGACACGCGTGGAGAGACCAAGGTGTGTGTGTGTGTGTGTGTGTGTGTGTGTGTGAGTGTGTGTGTGTGTGAGTGTGTGAGTGTGAGTGAGTGTGAGTGAGTGTGTGAGTGTGAGTGAGTGTGTGAAGTGCTAACTAAAGTTGTCGGGACCAAAAGGGACAAATGTTGAGCGATTAACCTTGCACATTCAGCTCCCTGCCCCTCCTCCTTACCATCTCCAGGGTTCTATCAGGCAACCAGTTGTGTGACACTCTGCACCCTGGCATTTCTTTGATGAGTGCAGTGAAAAGGCTTGTCTTGAATGTTGAGCTGTGGCTGTGTGGCCCTTCACATTCAGGGTGATGATTCACCTCCAGACCGCTCACATTACATGGATGTATTGTCTTCCTTTTGCCCCTGTAGACTCATACAACACCGTATTTTGTTCACACAGATTGAGAACAGATAGCTGAGTGGTATTTTTGAGTGCAAGTGAGTTAAACGTTTGGAACTGTCTGGAAGCCAAAGGTCAGGGTTCAGGGGTCATGGCAGTCAGGGGTCGGAGCTAACAGAGGGGGAAGAACAGACTTATGAGACGTTTCCTTGAATGTCTTCAGTTGTCATTCTAGGCCTCTGAAGAGTTGAGCCTGTACTCCCAAAGACTTTAAATAGAGCTGCTTTTATGATAATGGGTCCAGTTGTCATAAAAGCTTTAGTGTGCTCATTATTGATGGTGGTGTCCATTAGCCACACTGTAGATTTTAGGTTACATTTAGATCCCTAATACACACACTAATCCCCATGTAATAAGGCTGTAATTAACAATAATAGCTGTACAGAACTACTCATGGGGGTGTGCATTTGTGCTTATGTGTGTCTCCCCGTCTGTCTTTGTGTGACGGGAAATGAGACACTATTCTTTCCTGAGCTCTTGAGGATGTAATTAGGCCATTGTCTCCTCTGTGGTAATGAGAGCTTGATACAAGGGAAGGCTTTATTCTTTTATAGGCCTCTTGCTCTCTAAAGCTATTTCCTATCTTCCTACTCTCTTTCTTTGTCATTACCTCCATATCCATTGAATTGTTTCAAACAAACGGAAAGCAAAACACTGCCCATTAATTTGGCTTTATTTACTACTGATTGAATGAAGTTCAGTTCAGTACTTTGTTTCCAAGTTGTTTTTTTGATAAATGTCTGGTCCTGTCTTTGTCCTATTTCTTTATAGTTGATTTATTTCTCCACAAAGAAGGAATGTTGTTTATGGGTTCCACATGTAGAGGTATCTCATTAAAATTCCTGTGCTCCTCCCTTGTCTGAGGTCGATGAGTCACGCTGGCCCTCTTTGATGACATCATATTGTTGTTTGAGCCTTTCCCCTTGGCCGTCTGGCTGACCTCTGCCTGTGTGACAGAACCCCTTCATTACACCCTCACTCTGCCCACATACTGGCAAACACATACTTACTGCTTTCCACTGGGAACTTTTCAAGAGGCCTTAGGCCTATTCATTCCTACTCTTTCAACACTCTCACACTTTTCTTTTGCCGCCTCTGTGTTTCCCATGGAGGTCCACAAGGAGCCATGATCTTCTGCATATTGCATGTCAGTGTTTTTGAGCCATCTGTACTGTTCTATTATGAGACCCTGACAGAACCTGTATTTTTACCCATATCTCTGGAGTGTAGCTCCCTTCTCCTTGCTGTCTAAAGCCAGGCTGGAGCCTGTTAAAGGTCTAATGAGATTAGAGTTGATTAGACAGTGAGTCGGCACCGCTCCCCGTTCTTACTGCTGACTCTCATTCTGGGAACACAACACTTGTTATTTACTGCCGCCACGAGTGTGTCTATGTCTACACTTGCGCCTATATATTTGTACATGCCTATCCATACATAAACTCAGTTTTCAGCAAGTGAAAGATAATATTGCTTAGTGCAGCGCATTGCTTGATAGACCTACTTTAACTTTGGAATTGAAACATTGTGTTGGGAAAGCAGTTGTTCCCAGCAGTATAGGCAGCATATTTTATGGATGTTTTGGTTTGACACAAGACTTACCAGTACAGTGTTTCCTACAGGTTGAGATGTTATTTGTGGTGGTTGACCCCCGCCCCCTGCAAGGCGCATGGTGTAGCGGATGTGTCAAGCCTACTTCTAAGGAATTTCAGTGTAAAACAAAATTACAGAAAAAATGAGCACTTTATTTTCCTTGGTTTGTCAAAGAGTTTTAAGATGTAAGATGCAGTCTTATAAACAACTGCATTATTCAATGCCACAGTGTGTATATGATATTTTTTAAACTGAGTTGGAATGAACTAGGTAAATGCCAACAAAGGTTAGCTAGAAAGCATGGATACTGGATGATTTTCAGCTATGAACTTGCGAAAAGAGTAGGCGTATAATCTTGTAGAATGATGAAGAATTTTGAAAAATGTTGCAAATGTGGAAGATCTTGTTGTTCTTTTCAAAGTCTGATATGATCAAAATCATAAAGCAGACGGTGGTTCTGCATGTCAATGCTGTTTTTATAAAAGAGCAATTTAATTTCTTCCAACTGGAGTATTAAACTATTTCCCTTATCAACAATTACCCTCTGGGGGGCAGGTGCCCCTTGGAGATTAAATTGCCATTTGAAAAATGTGGAAAATATACTGTGAATGAGGCGAGTGTTAGTGGTTAGTTATCCTGTGGGAATTGCTATACTCCACACTTGGGTTAACATAATTCCAGAGAAAATCAAGGAAAAGACCTACTCGTGTGTTTAAGGTGCAGTCATGGTTGCCTCCTCGTTATAGGGTAACACTGGTCCCCTGCCAAGGGGGGGGGGTGTCTGTCTTTTTGAGCTTTTAAGATTTTCCAGCCCAGACACATATAAGAAAGACTTGAGATGTTGCATCTGCTGCTCTTTCCCCAGACAATGTAGGGTGTTTTGTGTGTTAGTGTGTGTATCTCTGAGGAATGCCATGAGTAGTCGCAGGTCACTGTTTTTCCTCTAAACACTGGGCTTGTCAAGTCTTGCCCCACCTGCCAGCTCACATCCACCTCCTTCTTCCTTCTTCTGTAAGTGTCCACACATATTTGCATGTATTTTCTGTCTGCTCTGTCAGACAAGCTAAGCTCTGCTTGGACTGGTAGGTGACTGTAGGTTGCCTTGATGTGATTTGATAGGACAGTCTGTCTGTAATATTCATTAAGTCTGTAGGTGTGTTGATAGCCATGCAGACAGTGACGCCTGTGCACCTGAAAGCCCCAGGGCAGACTCACCTGCAGCAGCTGTATCTTGATGGAAGACATCCTTTCATATTCACACAAAGTGCTAGGGATTAGACCATCTTTTCCTGGATAATTAGAGTGTGGAGTATAAAAGTTTGATTTCCTAACTCCCTCTGTGTGTTCACATCAATACTCATTTAACCTTGATGTGTACATTTTGTTTGTGAATGTGTGTTGGCTGTTATTCCCAGTTGTTTTAACATTAAGCTCTGGGTGGTCCAACTAGCGTAAATGCCACATTTGCCATGCCCCGCAACCCCCACCCCTCCACCCACCATCTCCTGCCAAGTCTGTCAGCATGACAAAAGTAGGGGGAGCAGCCATGACCTCCTCTTTACCTCAGTCCTATCACACCTGTGGTGGCCAACCAAAGCCTTTCTTTACTACTCCTTGTGTGTGTGTGGTCCAGTGGCCAAGGTTTCTTGATAAAACACAGCTTCACGAGCCAACTGTCATCAGCAACTTATTTTATAGCCCGGTTTGAACGTGCCCGTCATCACCACTAAGGATATACTGTGACATAATAACAATGCATAAGTATACATGCGTCACTAATTTTAGCACAACTGCTATAGAGGCCTGAGTGGTATGCACTGACACCAAATTGTTTTCCTTCTGTTTTCAGTGGAATTGATTCTTTGATTGTTTTGTCAGCTGTTTGACAACATGTCCACTGTGGTGCTCCACCTCTATTCCCAAGGTACCCCTCATACCTACCCGGCTTTAGCAGAGCAGTTTGACCTCTGACCCTTTGTTGTGATTGGTGGGCCAGGATTGGTCATCCATGGGCCATTGGCTTGCTGGCATGTTAAGTGTTCAGTTCCCATCCCTGGGGCTGAATCATGATTGGCTGGGAGTTTCATTTTCAGTTGTTTGACCTCTGACCCCAGGGCTGTTACTACGTCTGGATGTGTCCAACAGAAGCAGCAACCTCTGGCTCACCTTGCTGCTGGATCACAGATGTGTAGTCCTGGTCCTCCTTCTGAGATGGGGACGAGAATGATTCATTCAATCTCCTCTAAATCTTCAGATGTCTCTCCTCTCTTGTGAGAGCCGTGTGTTTGCCATTCCACTGTGTATTGGAACAGTTTCCTGTTTTGCTTCAGGGCGCAGTTAATCTGCATTTGTCCCCTGAGTGACATCCTTCTCCCAACTGTGAGGGGGCACAGGGGGATTCGGCGCTGAGCCCAGTGGATGTGGTGTGTTGCCCACTGTGATTTGCGGTGATTATGGGCGATTATGTGTATGGGCTCTAATAAGGACGGTGTGAACAGGATTACTGTACAGCCACCTCTCCTGCACCATGGGTGGCCATAACACTTATCTGCCAGCCATGCAGTAGAAATCAGAATAGAGCCTAGGAAATTGTGGAGGGGTTCTTAAAATAGACTACAGTGTGTACAGATGAGTTTATTTGTCAAGCAGTGATTTGTAGGTACACAGAGTGCAACTGAACTGATATGGGAAACTGGTTTGTGTCTTTGTGGCGAGAATGTGAAATCTAAAGGACTATCCCCTTAGACTCTGCCCATTTTCTCTTGAGCTTCTTGTCCCACACAGACTTGCTTATTAAGCACCCTAAAACTTTCTACACATTCACACCCAAACACCCACACACAAAGGTGGTGTTACCCTCCTGGCTTCTCCAGTTATGTGTTGTGTTTGCTAGAGCTCACTTGTTCATATCCAGTAGCTTCTAGTGTTTGTATACATTTATCAATCCATAGGAGCTGATCTTACTATCCCTAGTGTTATTAAACACTTGGATGTCAGAAGAAATAAGGGTGGGTGAAAGTGGTTATGTCAGTGGGGAACCTCCCATCTCAGATTCGTTGAATCATGCTGCATTCATGTCATATAGGAATAACCGTCTGAATGACTTGACTACTCAAAGAAACAACTTGGAGGTGTTGTGCATTCAGACTCGTTTGAAGGTGTCATACACCATTATTGAAGTTTTCTGTTGACTCGTTGCTCATGATCATTCAACATTATGATCAGCAGGCAACATTCAGGACACAAGCACTTATTGGGTGATACATTTGAGTTTTACAGCAAACTGCAATGTTAACAAAAAATGAAAAATCCAGCAAGTAGTTGTATCACTATAGTATCTGGGGCTGCTCCCTGAAAGTCGACGAGTCGAATCATCTGACCCGACCCGTCAGTCGACTGAGATTCTTCAAGTCGAGCAGTCGTTTTTTTGTTTTTTTTTGTCAGTCAGTGTGCATTAAAATAACAGGAAAAAACAGATAGAAGCTTACAAAAATCCACGGGGATAACATTTCAATGAGGAATTATAAATAAGGGGAATCTATATTTTTATATTCTATTTTTTAAAAATCCATGTGACAAACATGCGCTGGTATATGAAACGGTGGCAGATCTGGCCGAGAGTGTATCAAAACATTGCACAAGGCCCAGCGCAAATGGAACGCGAGGACAGCAGCACGGAAACTGAGCTTCCTCCAAAAAAGAAAAAAAATGAGAAGGAGAAGGAGATAGCCATGCTGCTGATGATGTCAACTGATCAAGAAGAAGAGGGACTGTCACTGATTCAGAACGAAATGAAGACATACTTGCAGGATCAAACAAAAGATGATGCGGGGCCACTGAACTGGTGGAGAAGAAACGACGACCGCTATCCAAAGCTGTCCACAGCAGCCAAACGTGTACTCTGCATCCCCTCCACGTCTACACCATCGGAGCGAATATTCTCAAAGGCCAGCTTCATCGTTAACAAGACCCGAAGTTCACTTCTCCCAAGTAATGTGGACAAACTAGTTTTCCTCTCCCACACTTAAGATTTATTTATTTTATGTTTAAAGAGAAATACAGTAGCCTATAAGCCTGAAGACGAGAAGTTATTATTTCAAAGCGCCATGAATGCCGTGAATTTATTTAAAACGGTTTCGGTTTCATTTGTTTATTCATTTACACGTTGTTTTTCATGTTTAAACTGAAGTGAAATTTAAAAAATTAGGCTATAAGAGCTTGATTTAAACAGAAACACATGTGTGCCGTCTGTCTCATTATTCAGACAAATCCATATGGTAGCCCGACATTACGCCTATATGTCTGCAATTCAAATAGGCCGCAATTCAAATCTTGCATCATATGCAGCTGTCTTTTATTGATTTTTAAATGCTCAAAAATATGTTCCCATGACTCTGTTGCATTTGACTATGTTAATGTGGTCGAAATCATCACTGAAACTTATGCCAATGGATTTTCTGATTGCCAGATAGTCTATATTATTATATCTATATTAAAAAGAAAAAAGGAACAAATAGTCCAATCGGCGTATTGAACGGCCGAATCCGATTCGACTGACAAAATTCTGAGTCGGGTACAGCCCTAATAGTATCACTATATTATTCCCTACAGAGGATTGATGGCTGCAGGTATTCCCTTGTTTGTGACATGAGAATTCAGGAAGTCTGAGAAACCAGGTAGTATTTACCACCTGAAAGCTGAGGTGACAAGTGCTTTTGAGTGCGAGTGAGTAATTTCTAACTACACCATCAGTCTCTGCTGGCTTGAAACTTCTTCTCAGCAGTACAGAAACTACATTGCATTAGCATAGACTTGCGATATATTCAGTGTGTTCCCAATAAAAAATAATGAATCATTAAGAATTGCCTCTCTGGTGAAAGCTGTGGCTATCCTTTGTCTCTTTTTAATCATGCAGCTACTGTATTAATGCCATGCTCACCCACTAAAATCATTTAAACTGGTATATCCTCTCTAATAGATAGGACAGAAGACGAACCGTTTGCATTTTATTTTGGAAGAAATTCAGTGGCACAAAAACTTGGAAACCAGGCTATGGAAAGACTGTGTTCTCAGTTACTCTACATGCGTGGGGTCTCTCGTCCTGACAGCGTGTGATTAATTATTGAAGTGGGCTTGAATAGAGAGGAGGGCTGATGAAGACTGAGGGGGTGGGGGGGCTGTCAGCAGCAACATGCTGTCTTTCCGCACACACATCCCAGTATAAGGAATCTAGTTAGAGAGAAATGTATCCACTATGGATTTAGTTATTTACACACACACACACACACACACACACACACACACACACACACACACACACACACACACACACACACACACACACACACCTACCTCTGGGTTGGGTCTGACCGATGTTTGTTTTAATGAGTCACAGACTGATTTAGATCTGTGAAGGCATGTTACACAGTGCACACCCACACAAACACAGGTGTGTAGCCAGGACACAAACAGACCTGTGACAACACTTGAAATGCCAGGCCGAACCAACCAAGTTGTATTAGTATTCTGCATGGTGGGAAGGTGTGATATCCATGCCAATAATGTCAAGGAGAAAGTCATTAAATACCACATGTATGGACATCCTGACCTGCTCTGGCATCTGTCTCTCCTTTCTCCCCAGCCCATAATGGTGGGCTGATGAGTAACCACAGGAACCTGGGACTGTTGGTATGTGAGTCACTAACAGCAGACCTGTCTGCTTGTCAAATGTCTTTCGTCTGATGAGGCCTGCCCATGCATTTGCCTCTGCTGGCTGTGACCAGCCAAGCCTGAGACAAGAGGAAATGGAAAGCATAAATTTGATATCAATGCTCCTCTCCTCTTACTCTGTAAACTGCTGAGTACTTAATATATGTTGGCCTGCATGGGCCCAATCTTAGAAGGCATGAAATTGGAGCAATCTATATCCAGAATTATGTAGCTTTTTACAGTACAGCATAGCACAAAGGCACAACGGGCAACCTTGAGAAGCACAAGCCTGAAGTTTCCTTAAGTATGGGACAGACATGAACTAGTTAAATTTGAGGAAGTTTTATAATAGTCTAGCGTAGGCCTGTGAAGGCCAAACCACTCAGCAAGCTCTGGGAAGAAAAGAGAGCAGCGAATCCCCCAAACCCAGAGTTTCTCAGATCTGCTCCCTGACACTCTGGCTCCAGCACTCGGTGCCTTAGTTAACATTCAGTAGAGAGAAAGAAAAGTTAGCAGTTACACGTTACATCTGAGCTCAGGGGGAGGCAGACACTGCAAACATGACGTGCACTACAGTGCTGGAATGGACAAATACACACATGGACACACTCACACACTTTCTCAAGAAAATGAAAGCTGGTTAGTGCTGTGCTGGTTCTTTAGTTGAAGAACAGATGCAGTGTTTGTGCCCTGGCCCTTTGCCATGACTGCGTCAATATCCTGGCTTTGTTTGTCCAGTGTAGAGGCGTCCAAATACCAGCCAATACAAGCAAGTGTTCTTCAACTGCCCACTGGTCTGAAATCGGACTGGACAATCGGAGGATTTGCAGGGGTGTGAGACACAGTCAGTCATTTGACGAAGATGTGACTGAGAGGCAACATGGAAGTGGCCATAGCCACACTGGTCTTATTTATGGTCCTGCAGGCTTCAGAATTCCAGTAGGTTATCCAGTTCCCCATCAAATGCTCCTTTGACTGGCAGTGCCCTGGCTAAATCGTTCAAGTCTGTCCGAGCAGAGCAGGTGGCTTACCCTGAATGACTGAGTGGAACAAAAGGCCACAGACACTACACGCTTTCACCAGCGCAGTGGAGAGTGATTTGAAGAGATGCTTGGTATTCAGCTCATACCGAATGGCACTTGTACACAGATATTGTAACATTTGTAAACGGATCCGCCTGTATTACACTATAAGCTCACTTAATGTGCAACACCTCTCTGAATCATTGGCCATTTTTGAGATTTCTTCTCTGCATTTCCCCCCCAGAGTGGTTAGTCAACTTTTTGGGTGGAGACATGAGATTATAGACCCACTGACTTCACTCTGACCCCTGCAATTTCAGAGTAAGTCCAAAGGCTGACTGGGAGAGCGAGAGAGAGATGGATAGGCAGTTCAAAGTGAGAGGGAGTGAAAGAGCACCCAATAGATTGAGATGGAGAGGGAGTTATGGAGAGCTGGGAGAGGTGTTGATCGGTTGAACCTCCCAACTTATTACGAAACACACAACTAGCCCTCCAGCCTGCAGCAGCAAGACACACACAGGCAGCCAGTTCCATATGCATCCACCCAGGCTTTGGGAATCATGGTCTCTTGAGTTTGAGGAGAAAATGCACATATATTTGCACTGTTGGTTTGTATTATTTCAAAATAACAACTTGTGCACCACCATTTTTCTGAGATGACACCCAGTGCTTCCCTTGCCTTTCTTTGTTTTTGTTTTTTGTTCTTGTCCCTCCTAGATTCACTGGACTCATGAATGTCTGTAACCGTAACAGATTGTAGTGTTGTTTTCACTCCTGCCTTCCCAGCTGTTCCTGCCTAGTAGATTAGTCCTGGCCAGTGGACCTATGTCTGTGGCTCCTGTTAGAGGCTCTGTCAGCTCTGTTAGACCACAGAACCATCACTCTAACAGGTTCAGGGTAGCCTGCCTCGTTCCCCCTGCCTGCCTCGCTCTCTTTTCAATCTGTTGATCTCACGCTACTTCTCTGTCCCTCTCTCTCCAGCTCCCATCTAGCTCCCCTCCCTCCCTGTCTCTGCACTGAAATGTGAGTGGGTTCCTGTGAGAGCGATCGTTAAGCCCAGTGTATGAACTGGCACAGAGTTAGACAGTTCTGTTCTTTCAGCCTTTAGTCAGACAAGCAGACTGAGTGATCCCTGGGCCACCCAAAACCCAGCCTTCACTATTGAACTGAGGCCCGCCAGGTAAAGACAACACCCACCCATACACATAAGGCTACACGCAGATCTGTGCATGTGCAAGTCGTTTCATATGTGCATGTTCACACTATAGCCACGTTCACACACGCACACACACATATAGATGCGCACATACACACAGCTTTATGAAAACCGTATGGCTGACCGCTCTCTTTCCATAGATCTTCCATAAATCCTGACCCCCTTCCTGCTAAAATGCCTTCTTTTTGATGACTAATCGGTAGCTTAGCAATGCTCCCGCCTCAGCAATGTCTTGGTTGTACTTCCATGTGTTGAATGTTTTTATAGATCCCCACCCCCATCTCTTTAATCTGAAATCTCGATGTCGTTCCTGATTTTGCACATGGTAGCCTTATTGGCCCCGTAGTCCGACTCCAAGAATGATTCCTTTGATCATAGTCAAGGATGGAGATTCCCATGAGCCCCCAGGCTGCAACTCAAGGTCAGGAACTAGCAGTTAAATTGTAGGTTACAGGGGTCAGTGACCGGTTACTCCTGAGATGTGTGTTGTAACTGGTACCCAGGGGAGGGGAAGACATTATCTCTCTTAGTATATAATAATATCAGTCTTAGGCTGACTGAAAGGTGTCGTCACTGACCTAGGAAGATGGGAGGAAGAGTTTGGAGGGCTGGTGAAATTATGTTCTTTTCCCATCCATGTGTGATCCAGACTTCCATCTGGCCTCCAGACTCTGTGTGCGCGTGTGCGTGTGCGCGTGTGCACGCATGTGTGTGTGTGTGTGTGTTTTGACCGTAGTCCAATGTGTGTGTCCTCATTTGCTATGTAGTTAGGGAAACAAACAAGCGGAGTGAGTCGTCGTGCAGCAAAGCTCTTGGAAAGCTTGAATGGATTCTTGCCTCTTTGCTTCCTTTTGTAATGCAGCCAAGTGGATAAATATTTCCCACTGAACCATCGTTTTTCTTTCTGTGTGCTTTATTCTTACCTTTCCTCTTAAGGTGATACTCCATTAACTTCACCACTGCCCTGGGCCCCTTCACTGCCCCCCCTCTCCCAGAACTGGGTACTGCTGAATGACTCTCTTTCATAAGATTCATTACACTGTCAAGAGACCCATAAATAGCAAAAAAAAAAAAGCCCTCCTGTGTGGCGTTTCCATAGAAACCAGAGAGTGGAAGTTTTTCCTTTTGTCTCTAGACTTCTTAGCAGGAGACAACAGCTCCAGATGAGTAAGCTGTGTCATGAGCTTCTGCCATGAGATGAGTAAGGTGGCTAGTCTGAAGCTCTCAAGGTGACAGTGTTGTTGGGAGGCCAGTGGGAGAAAGTTCTCTCTGCACCCCTATTCAGCATCTCCTCTCTTTGGGTTGAGTTTACCTTCAGGTTATTTTCAGGGATGTGATTTATTTTTATTTTTTTCAGTTTTTTTTTGGACACACGCCTTCCATTCATTTCCAGTGGGAGATTTCAAATTTCTGCCTTTCTCCTGCTTTTTGTGTATCTGATCTCTTACCCAGTCAGTTTGCTTGGTTAGTTTTGTTGATGACCTGTTAAACTGTCTCTGTCTGGTCATCGGCTTGCATAAGCCTACACCTGATACCGACTCCTTTTGTCTGCTTTGTGTACTCCTCTCTCTTTGCCTGTCTGTGGCCCTGTTCCAGTGTGTGACACTGAGAAGCCACCAGGACTGGAGAGACAGTGTGGGGAGGCGGTGAACGAAGGCCGCCTCACATTGGTCATAAACAAGGCCATTAGGAGCCAATTTAAAATAATGGGGCGCTAATGAAAACAAGTTGGCCCCTGCCCCCAGAATTCCACACCTCCATAATGCGTCACTCCCTCTGCTGCGAACCACAACGCTGGTGGCAGGGTCTTCAGTAAACAATGACGTGGGAATGACTTTGTCAACGTGGCCGATGCTGTTACTACTCCATCTGGAAGAATGTGTGAGATGTGTTGGCCTGGTAGTGGTAGTACGGGGGCAGACCAGACAGACATCCCCCCCCCTCCCACTTGGCAGCAGTGCCCTCTGCTTGTTCCCCACCCCCTGCAGAGCTTCTGGAGATCTCCATATGGGAGTGGAGACTTGTCTGGCACGGAGACGTGGGGGGTTAGGGTTTGTGTCTGCTGTGGTTACACACAACACTTACACTGCTGACAGGGCAAAAGTTACCTTCAGCCTTCACGTAACAACTGCCAAGAGAAGCGTCACGTTGTTTCACACTCTGCACTTGAGTCACATTGCAGGTTCATAATTTATTGTGATTACATCATACCAGATGAACTACATTTACAGCATGACAGCTACACAACTTCTTCAATTCTTTGTTTTTCAAATGTCTCTAGCAAACATTGTTGTGCATGTATGCATTGTGTTTTCATGCCTGTCTGCTCACTGGTTGTTGACATTTGGCTGTGCTGTAGAGCAGATCACTTGTGTAATTCAGTAATGATCCTGTCCTGTGGACAGCATACTGTTAGAGCCAAATCCCTTTAGCACTCAGGTCTAATTGCAGTTTCTGTAGTAAAGGAGGAATTGCACACACCAGCTGATGCTCTGTACACTGGGTCTGATATCTCTCTCTCTTTCTCTCACACGGGCACACACAAGGACACATACACACAAGCGTGTGAGGGCATGAGTACACTCTACTGCAGTGTTTAAAAGTAAAAATATAATGATGAAGGTGAAATAAAAAAACTACTGCAGTGTTTAAAAGTAAAAATATAATGATCAAGGTGAAATAAATTGTGTTCACCTTCACCCAGGGTGTAATGTGTGGAAACTGATTTCAGCAGAGCACACTACACAAGGAACTCAAGTCCATCAGAGATTCACAGGTGTTTTGTTTTTTCACTCCCAGTTGACCGCAGCGTTAGGACTTTGTTCCATCTGGCTAACTGATCACTTGTTTTCAGTAATGATTTACCTGCACTTATAAGATGTTTTTTTGTTCAAGTAGGCTATTATATAATTCATAATTGTGAGCAATGTCAATTATTTGCCTGATGTGCATTTTTGGATTTATAAAATAAATCATTAATGTATCATTTTGTTGTACTATTTCTGAATCAGTTTCTGGTTCAGTGCATGCTCATATAGACATGTTCATGTATAAAATACAAATGGCTGCCCTATACAATAATGGAGCCCTATTTCAGAGGTCAGTGTGAGACAGGACAGGACATCCCTAATGTTAAATGGCCAATTACTCAATTTACAGTTACATTGCTTAACTTACTTCCCAATTAATCACACCACTGCAGTCATTTGTGAAATAAGTTTTTAAGGTCTGTTAATAGAAGGCAAACCAACTCTGCTTAGGTTGTCTGCGATGGGCCTTTTGGTTAAAAAAAAGAGAATTCACTTAATGATTTGAGATGGTTTTAAACTCATTAGTCAGCACTGACTAATGGCACACCAAATTCTTGTGGATAGAGGCTGTGAAAGGAGCTGACCTTATCATCACTGAATAAGTGTGGCATTCTGTCATGTTGTGAATTTTCTGTTTTCTATGTTTTTTTGTGGAAGGCAGTAACAGAAAAAATAATTTCTACTGTTGCGATTGCATATTTGACATCAACAGATTATTTTTCAACAAGTAATGGTTACAAACTAGTTTATGGAACGCGGTGGATTTCAGAGGTGACAAGTGCCTTTAATCTTTGTTATGAGTTTGCAAAGTGGATCATGGACTTTTGTTTTGTGTTGTGATTTAAGCACATTGGAGTTTCACAGTTTACACAGTCTCATAATAGCAAAAAATAGTTTTTATTTGTGTTTGTTTTCTGTGTAGCATTTGGTGGCCTTGTTATAAGAGCTCAATAATAAACCTGCCTTGAAACCAAGAATTCTTTGCATGTAGCGATGAATTGCCTAATTTATATAGTGGAAAAAAGAATTGTCTTCTATTTTATAATAATTCAGAAGTGTTTGCTTGTGTTGGTGCTTCATCAACTTTTGTGTCAACCTTTGCCTATTTATTGATACTCTGGCTCTTCAACGTAGTCAACTTGTGGTGTAAGTGGTTGCTGCTGCTGTGCGTAATCGTGTACTTAAGAGGCTAGAAGTCATTAGATGTGGCCTGCAGACTCTCATTAGAGGAGTAACCGTCTGATGCAGCTACCCGACAGTGAATAATGTTGCCGGATAATTACTTCCATAAACTTTCACTGCAGATGGAGAGAACGGTTGGAGGTGAAGTGAAAAAAAATTGTGCTTGCTCTTCCTCTGACCGGAAATAAAGTCTAGCTGAGGACAAGGCTTTTTCTGTGGCAAAGACTCATGCAGGGAAGATGTGCCCTAATGCAGTCTCTCCCTGCCCCTGGGGAGGGGTTAAAAGCCATAAAGGCACAGAGCAGCTGTGTGTGTGTGTGTGTGTGTGTGTGTGTGTGTATGCATGTCCGTGATCCTAGCGGCCTGAAAAGAGACTAGTTTATGCATTTATGTGGGAGTGGGTCTTCCTCTCTCTTCTATACAGTGCTGTTAGAAGCACAACCCCACCCCCCCTCCCTGCCTCTCTCTGAGTCCAGATGGGATGTTTGGACAGGACTGGAGCCTGGATGGTGCTCCTTTATGTAGGTCCACTGCAGACACACCAGCACAGTCTCCATGGCTGCATACCGGATATTACCCCATTACCCCCCCCCCCCTCCCCTCGCACCCACCAACCACCCCTAGTTATGGTCTCATTCTTGCACACTCACACCACCTCTTCCATTCAGAGGTACCTACAGTCTCTCTCCCTCTTTCTTTTTTTCTCTCTCTTTTTCCCTCTCCCTCTCACGATGTTAAGCCGAGTGAAACATGGAAATGTAAATCTGCTGACAACCCCTCTTTTGTGAGGCCAGGAGAGGGATACCAATAGTGTAGTAAGCTAGAGTGTAGCGGGGAAACATACTACTTGGTCTGGACTGGGCATGTTCTGTATTGTTGACCAGAACAGTGTTCATTGACAAACTGGTTTTTGTTAAGCAGACGGCTATTGACACAAAATATTAGGTCTGCCTGCCTGATGTTTAGGTGCACTCCTTTTTGCACAATCCATGCCTCAGTGGGTTTTTAATGGTTAAAAACATTTAATCATTCTCTTCTCGTCATCTAAATCTCCCCTTCATATGAAATCAATAGGGAAATTGCTTTCACTTAATCTCACCTAGTCAGTCTAGTTCATAGAAAGAGCAAATTGTCCTAATATTTTGTACAATCTGTGTACAAACAAGGAACTGGTTTGCTAGTGCAAGTGGACAAGCATTTCATATTTGCCATGTAATTACAGCCTATTGGTTTTGTGCAGCTTGAACCTGTTCTGTCATTTGAAACAAAAATGGCAGAGCTTCCACTTTGATTTGCATTTCCATCACAAAACTCTGTGCCAGGCCGTGGTGGGCTCAAAGGCCTATTTTCCTCTGAAAGGAGGCCCAGTTCTAGTGCAGCGTGCTCAGTGGGGGTTGCAATACCCCTCCCACTTCTCTCTCCCCACAGGTTGGACCAGCAGAACCAGAGACCAATTGGCTCTGTGCTCCAGGCTGTGTGATTCTGTGCAGCGGAGTAATGTCACCCTGGCTCACCATCACAGCTCATTCTGTACTTTTATTCTCCTCTGAGCCTTTAAACGCTTCATTAGCCTTTAACAGGACTGCAGAGCCTGCTCTAAACCCAGTTTTAACCCCTTTCTCTCTGGCTCACACTCCCTATCTGACACCATCCACCAGTTCCAAGCTTACTTTTCTCTTTTGTGTTGCCTTATCACACTGTCTATATTCCTTGCTCCCTCCCTAGTGTTGAGCTACAGTCACTGTTGGTAGTGATTGTGATTCTGAGCACTGCGAAGGATGTCTAACAGCAATGGGAGAAATGGGGGAGCTGGTTTGGACTGAAGCCCTCCTCATGGACACCCATCCTGAATGGAGCTCATTGACACTCCCCTCTCCTACTGCTCTCCCCCTACTCCCTGTCCCTCTTTCCCTAGATTGTCACCCCTGAATGGGCCTTTCAGGGCTCTAGGCTAGCAGGCCGAGGCACAAAACCTTCCTCTGGGAGATAAAGGGACAGGGCCCTGGACCTTTAGAAGGCATTAGTCGACTAGTCAGAGCCAGCCAAGCTCATCATACTTCCACTGTGAGCCCGCAACATAGACTTTATTGCTGTCTTTCAGACACACACTCACAGATTTGCTTTTTCTTTTTGTTTTGTAACTGCCTGTAACTGTTTGAAACTGAAATAACTATATATATTTGTTCTTTCATTTGCCATAGTACCTGGATTCTAGTTGATTTGGGAGTGAGAGGACAGTGACTGATTGATAGATTTCTCTCTTGCTTGTTACTATGCCTTTCTCTCAATCTCTCAATCTCTGTTTTCAGGGTGTACCCCAGCTTCCCTGTGCCAAGGCCCTTTACAACTATGACGGCAAGGAACCAGGAGACCTCAAGTTCAGCAAGGGTGACATCATCATCCTGCGCCGGCAAGTGGACGAGAACTGGTACCACGGGGAGATGGGTGGAGTCCATGGTTTCTTCCCCACCAACTTTGTCCAGATCATCAAGCCCCTGCCACAGCCGCCTCCTCAGTGCAAAGCTCTCTATGACTTTGAGCTCAAAGACAAGGAGGCAGACAAGGACTGCCTGCCCTTCTCCAAGGTGAGAGACGCAGTAGCAACACCCACTGCTCTGCCACGTGGTCGCTGAAGCTAAAAAAGACTTTAATTACAGTGACACTCTCTCCTCCAAGCATTCATTTTCTCAAGTTGTGAGTGTGCTAGAATGTAAGGCTTGTTAACTGAAAGACCCAGAGACATGGTTTAGAAGTTCAGTCGGCTTTCCTCATGAGCAGCTGTAATTAGGCTGGACAATGTGATATGTACAGCTCAAAACTAAAGTAATTGAGTGTTTGCATCTATACAACTCTGTGAGGGTCATATTTTGATGTGTTTGCATGTTGTCATCTGCTGTTCTGCCACATGAGCACAAATGAAACAGGAACATGCTTACTTAGCAGTTTTCCAAAACAGAATTCAATACATTAGGCCTCATTGTTTTACTCTTGGGCACGTTCCCTTTAATAAAACATTGTCCCAACCTCATTATTCCTGTTGCTAGAGCACGGGGAACTCTTATTTAGCAGCATCCTTAATGATGTCTTTTCCTGTAACAAGGCCTTTCTCTCTCTTGAATTTCAGGATGATATCCTGACTGTGATCCGCAGAGTGGATGAAAACTGGGCAGAGGGAATGTTGGGGGACAAAATTGGAATCTTTCCCATCTCCTATGTTGAGGTAAGCAAACCGTAGCTGGCTTCTTTAACGTCAAAAGGTCTACAATCACTAGTGGAGCATGTGCCTCAGGAAGAGCAGGAAATTGCTGAGTTTCTCTGGATTTGGTCTTTTTTCTGTAAAATGTGCATGATAGTTCTCTTCACCTTTTGAAATGCACATATGTATTTCAGAGAAGCACTGAACATGTCTTTGATGTTAAAGGCAGTTACAATCTGAGCTCCACGGGTCTCACTTAAAAAGCATTAGCAGTAATCCACGCAGAATGAAGTAAATCTTTGTCCATTTCTTCACTGACGAGCTGACAGTGACACAATGCCTCACCATTGTTATGAGTGTGGAAAAACAAGCTGAAAATATCTCATCTGGGAAAACCTATTTGGCCCATGAAAAGAATCTCAGTATTGCACTTCTATCTTGAATAAAGTAGTGGCTTGTAGCAACACAGGAGTGGGAGGTAGTTAGGCTGAAGAAGAGCCTTTTCTTTTAAAGCCAAGACAATTTTCTTTATTCCTTTTTTCTGTAGTCTATCCTGGTGACAATAACGTATTCACATTGTAATATCCTGAGGCAGAGTGTTTTACAGAAACTGAATGCAGGCATGCCTGCATTTCCCAGGCTATAAATTGGCTGTGTTTTCTCTGTGGGGAGCCACTGGAGCAGAATGGAACAGAATATTTTGTTCTCCTCTGTGCAGACTGTATACAGTCGTGTTTGGGATTCATAAACAAATAAACACAATCAGACGCATAGCATATACAATTTTCTTGTGGTACAGTAAACAAATTATTATCTAGTTCAACATTTTGTGACGGAGCCAATACCTTTTTATTGCCTTAATTATTGCCAATCATTTAATTGAGGTTAAGGATCAGGACCTGTTTGTTCATAATCCTTATGTCTGATTTAGTGTGCTGATGTGTTAATGATGAACCTGGCTCAGCACAGGCTTTCTGCTTGATTGGTGTGAAATGCTTCTCTTTTATGCCCTAAATAGACTGAGAGCTGCTTCGGGCAATGTGTGACAGCGAGGGAGAGCTCCCTGTCATTAGCTAAAACCTTTTTTTGGTGTTCCTCCTTTGATTTTTGCCTTTCATGAAAGGGTTAGAAAGCCTGTAGTTTATTGGCTGTCTAAAAGCCATCCCTCAGAGCCAGAGGTCCACTGTAAAGACCTGATAGATCATTCTCCTGCTCACCATCTCTACAGACTAGGAAAAAGACAGAGGTGCTCCACTGCAAAACCAGCTTCATTTTGGAGAGTGACAGCTTTCGTTACCATTTTAACACCCCCCACATTCATTCCCCTTTATCTGTTATTCCCACCTTCCTACTCTCTCTCTCTCTGCCCCTCGTTCTCTCCCCCAGTTCAACTCGGCGGCTCGTCAGCTTATTGAGTTGGACAAGCCATCGGACACCAATGGGGACTCCAGTGAGGGGGCCTCCTCAGGGCCCCAGAGCAATGGTGCCCAGCGGGTGGGGGAGAAGAAGAACAGCAAGAAGCGCCATTCCTTCACCTCCCTCACCATGTCCCACAAACCCTCTCTAGCTCCCCCCCCTCAGCGCCACTCTATGGAGATTAGCGGGCCAGTCCTCATCAGCTCCAGCAACCCCACGGCCGCTGCCCGCATCGGAGAGATCAGCGGGGGGCTCTCCTGCAGCGCGCCTTCACAGGTGAGATACTCCGCGGTTAGGGAGCGAGCGAGGGAGAGCTGCTGCTGCATTGCAGGTTCCTAGCTCTAGATCTTGTACATACTGAGCTGTCTAAAGGCAGAAAAGGTAATTTGTGGAAACGCACAGTATGACGAATAGGCTCCATTTAGCCAGAGCTGTAACTGTTATTTTGTCCTTGGTAGTGATTTCTTTTACAATTTACTGCAGTACCTAAAACAATGTGCTCCCTTACATACAAAACTGGAGAGAGTGTAACACAACATTACCGTGTATCACCGCTGTGTGTTGCACAGTGACCGTAGGTCGACTGTAGGTCTAAATTCCATCGAGCATGCACGTCATAGTATTCTTTTAATTCAATATATTGGATGAGATGTTCCTCTATTAACCGGCTGACTTGTCAACTTCCTGTTCAGTGTCAAAGTACACAACCATGAAAGAATAATCAAACACAGACAATCATGCAACTGGAAAACAACGACCACATTCAACACTTTTGTTTTCACAAGATGTTTGTTTCCTTTCAAAGATTCCTTCTGTCATCAATTACCCTGACTTCCCTCTCCCCCATCATACCGAACAGGCCATCGCTCCGTCCAAGCGTTTGAAATCATGGATGCGTGACTCCACTCACCCGCAAAAAAGACTCCAGTTTAGCCCCCAAGGTTTCCACAGCAACCCTGGAATGGCAGCAACTCACAGCTGCTGTGTGGTTGCCAGGCGCTGGAGACTGGCTTCGGCTGGGCGCTAGACAGTCAGAACGACAGACGTGCAGATAGACAGGACAGATAACCTGTCCTGCAGATTTGTCACAGTCTCAGGCTCTCTGTGACAGACTGTGAAGACAGAAAACCTTCAGAGATGTTTTCCATTTTCTCTGAAGCTGATAAAAGAACATTGAAAATAGAGGGATGTGTGTGCATGTTTAGAAGTTAAACATAAAATGTTGGAAAGTTCAACGATCACTAATAAATAGTGAATTAATTATTTAATATTTTTTAATGAATGAATGGTTAAGTAACAACTAATTGAGGATTAGTTAATTTCCTACATTGTTTATTAATAGTAAATTATATAATGTACATATTTAATCATTGATTAATGACATTATAAATAGGTTAATCATTTATGTTGTATCATCACATAAGAATTAAATCAATCATATAATGTTTTTAATTATAGCTATTATAAAGTTGCAACTGACATTAACAATGGTTTTTAAACGGTTAATATGTGGTTTATAAAACAGAAATGAACATTATCTGTGCATTTATTACAAAGTTGCAAAAATAACTATTAGTAAACAGTGTAGCTAACTAATCATCAATTAGTTGTTAACCATTAATTGATGTTTAATAAATATGAAATGGTGATAAAGTCACCATTAATTAGTGGTTGTTATTATAAAGTGTTACCAAACGCTATATGATCCCTGGCGTATCATTGCCTTGCACATTTGTTGGCATGTGCACATTTTAGAAAGCGTCTTTCTTTGTGTTTTATAAACCAGCTTTGAAGTGCCAATGGTTTTCTGGTATTTGGAGCCAGTTCTCATAAATACTAGCACCCTCATACTGACACCGTTGTGTCACTCCCATACTCTGGGAGCTTGTAGTTAAAGCTGCAGAATTGTTCTGAGCTGTAATCCTTTTTCTTCTATTGTTTACAGTTTTATACTGCAAGTTGTTTGTGCCCTTTAATGTCCGTTTCACATTTTCTCACCATCTTGGATTGGAACCCATCTCAGACATGCTTATTCACTCTTATTCACAGAAGCTCCTGGGAATCAATAACCTTTTTAAAAGAAGAGGAGCCGTTCACAAACACCGCTTTCATGCATATGTGTTTGTTTGTGAGAGGGCGAGAGATAGAAAAGTGGGTCTCAAAGATCTATTGTTTTCTTTTTTTAAAACCCACACCTTTTCATCTAGAACTGATTTATCATTCATTAAAGACCTCTGTCCGTGGGGAAGATGTAATTGTGTCTTTAAAGACTCCGAACTTGGCCTTTCTCTGCGAATTATTAACAAGATACTGTCAGCATTATAAAACTGCTATTCACGCCTGTAAGGTGATCCTCCCTGGTGACGACAGTTGGGGCTAGTAATATGATTGATTTACAGATCACTGCTTGATAAAAACACAAAAGAAAGGCTACCCAGGCGCACTATGCATGGCATGGCCTCTCTTTTCTCTCGCCCCTTCTTGTCTCTACTCATCTCCTCTCCCTTCAGTGTACAGAGAAAAACAACAAAGGTAGTTGTGTTGTTGTTGTTGTTGTTGTAGTAGTGTAGGGGGTTAAAGAGTATCTTGGAAATGAGCACGCCCCCTGTCTGCCACCATACTTCACAAGGGGAGAAAGAGAATTGTTCAGGAAGAGAGAAAGAGGGTGGCTGTTGAAAGGATAGTACATGTATCATGAAACATTAGTTAGTTCTTCCACATGGTGTAACATGCTTGCTCTGTGCCACACGGTTGCTGTGATTAACATGGTATACAGTGTATGCATACATACATGTCTTCCAGGTAGCTCATGTACTGGCATTGTTACTTTATAGCACACTCATTTGCCTTCCCTTGGCACACCCAGTGTACCATGGATATGGAAGCCGTGTAGATTGAATCTGAGGTTGGCCTGCTTCCTGTAATGGTTCACCTTGAGAGGCGGCACTGTCTGGGGCAGTCATGCATGGAGAGAGACCACGGGGTACAGGGAGATATTGTGTGTCCAACAGTATGGCCTTGTTACTAGGACACCACCATGACTCAGGTAACACGTGGACATTGGCTTCTCTTTCTCCTGGTTGGAAAAGTCACCTTTCTTCACTTGCCCAATGAAATTCCCGGCTGAGTGGTCACCTGATTTCAACGTGCCAATGAGATCATCAGAATGCTAAAATGGTTATGGCTTATTCACCAGGATACAAAGCCACATGTGTGCATCATTGTTCTGAACGGGGAATTTCCACACAATGTGGCATGTATAAAGTGGGGGAAGATTTTTTTTAAATGAAAATGTGGTCTGTTGCACTTTAAAATAGGTCATCTCATTTCCCATCTGAGACTAGGACAGACACAATTAGCACAAGGGCAAATTTCCTTGATTCCTGCCTGAAGTCTGATGGATTGGAATAGGGCTGAATACGGTTGTGTTGTGTCTGTTCCAGCACATTTTGTATTCCTCTGATTGAAGCATGTCCACCACAATGCAGAGACTAGGGTGAAGTTATTTAATGGTTCACAATTCCCTTTCGTTTGACAGGTACACATTTGCACAACTGGACTAATCGTGACTCCACCCCCTAGCAGTCCTGTTACTACAGCAACGGTCTTCACATTTCCCTCAGAGACGAGCTACACATCTATCCCCGTGGTATGTGGAATCTTCTACAGAGTACAAACACCGTGCCAAAGCAACAAAACAACAAAAGTAATAAACACACAAAACAAAACATAGTGTAGCATTGTTGTAATAACAAAAGTTAAGCTAGTATGGTACTTCACAGAACTTTGAACACTGATTGCACAACCTCTCTAGACACAATGGGTATGTTATGTTACATTTTTAATTTTGTTTTCTTCTTCAGACCCTTGTCACATTGTGTGTGTGTGTGTGTATTTGTGTGTTGCTTGTTAGCATTGTTAGAATTCATTATTTGACAGCATGACTAGCTACAAGATGAATTGGGAATTGTGAATGCTGACATTTTTTGAGAAACTACGGGCTGACTAAACTAACTCATGATCTAACATGTTGCTGCTTAAGAAAGGCCTGTAAAACTGAAAATCCCTTGAACCTACACAAAACAGCAAGCTCACTTCCCGTCTGTCTCTGTGTGTGTGTGTGCATGTGTATATGCACTGGTATGTGGTGCTTCTGAATGAGCAGGAATGTGTACACAATAGGTTGAGCTCCCCGCTTCACTTGGGAACTCTACATGATGTTTTTGTACAGATGATTTCTCTGGCCTGCAGGCAACCTAATTATCTCAGCTCAAGCGTCAGCACACATACACGTACACACATACACACATACCACAGGGCCGTCTGAGTGCCCCTCTCCTCCCCCACGGTTTTATGGCAGCTATTGCTCTCTGCTGTTCAGTATTGGCAATGTTGAGTTGGAGTAGGTAGAGGAGGAGCACTCATTTGTGCTTTTAGCATGTTGGGAAAGATATTCAGATCTTTTCTCTATGCACCATCATGCCAGGAGTGTGTGTGTGTGTGTAATTGTAATTGTATAGCAGTGTTGTTTTTGACTGGTTTATGGTGACTTGACAGGTTGTTGACTTAATTTTATTCCTGCAACCTGAAAGGACAGAACAAGTGGACCAAAAGTGAGGTTACAATAAAGTTTGGATTCCTATGATGGCATGCCCGGCTCATCTGAGCCTCTTGGCATTAGAGAAGTGCAACAAGGGAAAACCATCGTGTCTAGAGGAATCTGCTTATAGTTGGTTTGTGGGTTGTTCTCAACAGTGTCTACAGACATGTTTTTCATTTCATATGGTACCAATTAAATACTGCAATGGATTTCACATTGAGCTATGTGGTCTCCTAGCAACAAACAAACAAGCAGAGTAGAAGGAGATTCCCAGTTGAAGGGGGAAGTCGGGACAAGACCAGAGTTTCTGCCAAGCCATACTCTCCATTGGTGTCAGCAAGCAGGATAGAATAAGCCAGATGACAGATGATCTCTTGCTCTCTTTCTCTCCTTCTTGCACATAAACAGACCGGTTTCTCCACTTATGCAACAAGTATTCAGTGTTTTTTGGAGCTCATGTTACTCTTTTTGTCCTGTTATATACGGACAGGAAGTAAATAATGAATTGTTGGGTAATTGTAATTTAATGTCTTATCTTATCCAACTGCTGATGTGATTTGCATTTTTCTTTTGGCCCTACAGGATGCTCTCCCGCCTCCCCCGCCTCCTCCCCCACAATCCTCTGTTGTTGGAGCAGCATCTTGTTTGGCTGCTGGACAGAGACCCTCCCCCAGCATAAGCGACCAAAGTGGAAGACAAAGACCCACAGTGTGAGTTATAAAAACAGTCTCACACAAACATACGCAGTCTTCTGAAATGTGCAAAGAGACGTCAGAAGCAGTTTACACGCCCACGGTGTGTAAGTCCTTGCCTCTGAGCGAACCCTCGGCTGTCAGAGCAGGGCTGCGGAGCGTGAGCTTGTGCACAGGTGAAGGGGTCAACACCTGTGGGCGACAGTCTCCTGGGTCCCATTGGAGACCCTCCCCATGACCCCTGACCCCTCACCTCTCCCCTCATTACTCCTCCAAGACACTCCACACACCTGATAAGAATTAGATCCACTCATGCCTGTTCTCTCTCAGTCGTCTGTGTTTGCCCGTGCCTGCATTTCAGACTGAGGTTATTATATTCCCCTGACAACATAGAAATCAGACTGTGGGGCCTGAAAACGTCCCTTCTGGGACTCCTAACTCATTGCCCGCCATCCCAGTCCTGTTCCAGCATTACTGTGGAGAGATGACCCACATATTGCTGTGTCCTCTAGGCGTCCAGCAAGTGCTGCTTTTCTCTGGGTCAGAGGGCAGTCTCTGCTGGAAGGTCTCAGAGGAGAGGATGACAGATGCCCTGCTAGTCACAGTGCACAATCCAGAACAAATGGCATGATGTACAAAATGCATTTACACAAGGGAGAAAAAACAAACATGCAAGCACTCTTGTCTGTGTATGTTGTTTTGTTCTAGTGTTTTGGGAAACTGTTATGCCTTATCTTATCTGTTTACTGTTTGTTCCGTGTCCAGCTATGTGGCCATGTTCCCCTACGCTCCCCGTAAGGAGGATGAGCTGGAGCTAAGGAAGGGAGAGATGTTTCTGGTGCTGGAACGCTGTCAGGATGGCTGGTTCAAGGGCACCTCCATGCACACCGGCAAGATAGGAGTCTTCCCTGGGAACTACATGAGTCCTGTCAGCAGGTCAGTCACTAACATGCACATCAACATGCACACATACACACACTTGGTCGGGCGCACACATAGACTTATCTCAAGTATTTCACTGATTCGGGTCTTTTTGCATTCCTCTCATATGTTTCATTTCTGTAAAATGTTTACCAACACTTCCACTGTTATACATTATATTGTTCTTTCATATTAGAAAAGTAACTGAAAAGTAAATTCTAAATTAAAAATATTGTGTACTAGTCAAACAGGTCAGTAGACTCAAGTAAATATTATTTTTAAATGTTGAAAACAGTAATTGTACTGGGTCAACAATGCACTGTATTTATGGGATTATTCACGTGCACATTGTCATCCTCTCACCTCTGATTTATCTCTTAAACGTACGTCAGAGGGATAGCCCTAACCCCTCCTCCCGTCCTCTTCCCTTAGGACAATGTCGGGGAACACCCAGCCCAAAGTGCCCCTGACTCTGTGCACTCAGGCTGGCAGAGGAGTCACCATCGTCAGCCCCTCCTCCACTCCTCTTGGGGCCATTGTTCCAGGGCCAGACTTCAACAAATCCCTCACCGTATGCGCCGGCCCTGTCTCTGCCAGCCCCCAACCTGCTGCTGTGGTAACAGCAGCTCAAACCGCCACAGGTCAACAGCCAAAAGTGCTGATGCATGTCAGCTCTCAGATGACTGTTAACCAGGCTCGCAATGCTGTCAGGACAGGTAGGCTCACTGTGGGGGGAAATGGGTGCCAGAGGGGGCCTGTATTGTAACTAACTGACTATTGTAGCTGTTTTTAGTGTCTAAGAGTCTAAGAGTGTTTCTATTCTCTCCTTTCAGCCGCATGTCACAGTCAAGACCGGCCTACAGCAGCAGTAACACCCATCCAGTCTGCAATACCTGTGGCCTTTCTGCCCCCCCTTTCAGTGTGTCCCCAGCCCTCCTCCAGCCCTGCCCAAGGCTGTGCCCGGGCTGGGGTGGCCATGGGTTGTGCCTCTGTCTCCTTGACCCCACCCAACGTCAGTGCAGCCTCTTTGGATGGCGATGCTCTGCGACCTGTAGCTGTCCTCACTGTGCCTGTCGGCCCTGGTAACGGCTCCGCTCTCAGTACCACATCTTCAAACTCTGCTCTCGCCTGCCGACTGGACAAAGATGTCAAGGTTGGTGATGTTGAAATGTGTTCAGGGCTGCCATTAATGGTATTCAAACTATCTGTAACTTGCTATCCATTGCTGTTGCTATCACCAGTACATGTTTGCATGTTTCGTAGTCTGCATTTCAAACATTGTCTGATAGGGAGCAGTGCTTGCCTGATGGCTGAAATACTTTACATTGGTTGGGAGTGTCTGGGGCTCCTGATTACTGCCAGTTCTTTTAGAATAACAAACACTCTGTTTGCCATCGAAAATAGCAGTCAACCAGGGGAGTTTATGTTAAGCACCAAGTCTGTTTCTCAAGTGATTCTTGAGAATTGAGTTAGAGTCAGATGAGGCCAGCCAACAGGCACCAGCTGTCGGTTGTTTCCTGACAGCTCCCCAGTGAAACACTGATTGGCCTGAACCACATTATCTAAACATTTCCTGTGCTGAAAAGCAGCCAATAATCAGATGACAATGGCCGTGGCTTTTGTTGAACGGATCTTAGCTGCAGTGTAAAACATAAACCTGCCAGTGGCTTGTGAAAATTGCTTGTGTGCCTCATTGTTCCAACATAAAAAGCTATGCTGTCTTGTCACTGCAGAGAGAGAAGAAAGGTCTTCTGAAGCTGCTGTCCTCCAACAAGAAGAAGGCTCGTCCTTCACCCCCCTCCTCTCCCACCCTGGAGGCGGAGCAGGCTGCTGCTGGGGAGGTGCTGCAGGGCGCCGTGGGGCCAGACACCACCCCTCCCTCTGGCACCGCCAGCCGTGTAGAGCCGGAGCCTGCTGCTGTTGCCTCTTTGTCACCGTCCTCCTCCTCAGCCCCTGAGTCCTCTCACCGTAAGAGCAGCCCCCTTGACGGATGTGCCCCCATCGCGCCACCTCCTCGCCAAGCCTGCTCCTCTCTCTTATCTCAACAGCATGATGCACGGCCCATCATATGTGAGAGGTACAGAGATGTATATCTGCTATTCTATGGTATTGTCTTGTGATTTTGCTTATCTGACCCCTACACAGAAAGTGTATAACTATAATATAAATATTATGAATTATCAGTTGTCATTCCAGCAGTGTGTATCAGTGACTGACTGTATCCCTGCTGGCTGTCCTCCCCAGGTACAGGGTAGTAGTATCCTATCCTCCCCAGAGCGAGGCTGAGCTGGAGCTGAAGGAGGGAGACATTGTGTTTGTTCACAGGAAGAGGGAAGACGGCTGGTTCAAAGGCACACTGCAGAGGAACGGCAGGACTGGACTGTTCCCCGGCAGCTTTGTAGACAGCATCTAACACACTGCAGTGGACCACGGTCACCCCATCGTCACCTGGCCAACCGCTATTAGCCTTGCCAAGTCACCCTACAAACCAAACAGATCAGCACTCACAAGGTTGTCAGGACAGTACTGTCAGATGGACACTGAACCCCCTTATAGGCCATTGTGGCTATAGTCACAGAAATGGAACAATGGTGGCCATAGCACACGAGAGAGGGTTGCAGAGAAGAAGAGGACATGTTGGCAATGAAAGCACAGTGGACAAAGCTAGAGGAGAGCACACTACTCATGATCTCATGATCTTTTTTTTCTTTTTGTCAGTTATTTATATCTTTGTAACAATTCAGATGTTAAATGTGTGCCTTGTACTGTTCCTCACTTTATTGTACATAAGGAGACAAAGATGATTAGTCACAATACAAACAATATGAACTGTTAGTAGATATGTTACACATTTTAACTTATTTCATGGTTTTCCGATGAGGACTTTTAGAGGTTAAGCTGGCACATGCATTATGCCATATTTTACTACATCATATGTGCTCGTCTCTCTTAGACTGCCAGAAAGGGTTTTACAATTGTTGCAACTGTCAGCTGATAAAGTGTATCAGATGCAGCAGGTCATAAAAAAGCAGCGTCATCATCAGCGTGTGCAGTAAAGCAAGTAAAAGGATACTTCCCCAGTTCCAAAGCTAAACCTGATTCAAGATCATGTTGGCCAGAAGAGACCTCTGCAATACTGCATATTGATGTACTCCAGCTACCATTCCCGGCCACGTGGAAGTATTTTTCAAAACTGGGCTGTTCAAAGGTCTCCAGTTGTTTTTCTGTTGTGGCTGATATGCTGAGTTGTTGATCTGTTACCTTGGGATCAAATATCTGCGTGTCATTAGGAAAGCCATCTGCAGGAGATGAACTGGGGATAGAGATTTGTTAGGGAATTGTTTTGTTTTTACTTTGTGAAAAAATACACTCCAAAATAGACCTTGCAATGAAATATTGCTTTCTTTACACTTTGTACTTACTGGCCAGAGTAGCTGCTCCCCTAACCCTTTGGCAGTAGCCTAACCCCACCAGACATAGCTCTTCATCACAAGAGCGACATTCACCTATCATTTCAATAACAATGCAAGACTGATTATTTTTATTGTATATTTATATTCATTAAATTCCACATGGATTTCTACCAGTTGACACCAGCTGCTTTTAGAGAGTGTCTGCCGTATAGCTAACCTACAACACACAAGACATAGCCCTGAAGGTCACCCTTCACAGGCTCTCAGTTTTTGTATACTCTACTATTGCTCATTCCTTATGTGACTTGTTGCAATAAAAACAAAACACAACTTGCTATAGCACAGAATGTTTTCCTCAAGTAACATATCATTGGTATCACTCCACAGGAAGGGGCTTGGAGTGTAATTGTCTCTGAAGTTGAAGGGTGACGTTTTAATAGAAATCAATCACTTGGACCCCCTTGATTTAGTGGTTGGGTTTTGCTGTACATTAAGTCTATAGAAAGCGTTTGATGTTAAGTGTTGTATTGACTTGAATTACTGTATGATTTCTTTGTGATTGGAGGGGATTTGGTAGCAGTTTTGTTGCAGGTTGACATAAAACAGCAAGAATGAGCAGGGATGGAATGGATTCTACCCCTGGCTCAGCGGGCTCCAAAACAGTTAAGAAGTAGTGTAATTGATTCAACCTTATTTAAGTGACAGCTACTGAAGATGTTCAGCAAGGCCTGGGGATGTGGGGAGGGGGGGGCTTGTTTAAACATTTGAGTGTTGAAGCAATCACTATAAATGGTGCCAAATTTGGACATTTCACATTAGACCTGAAGAATGAGTTCACTGACTGAATTGGACCCAGTGTGTTTTTGAGTGGCTGTTTTATTGTTACTTGACGGGGACCACTGTGTAATTGACTGCTAGATATGTTGTAGTTTGTGTTGGTTTGAAAATTGGAGAAAGCCTGGAAAAGGGTGGTACAAAACACTGTCGGGGCCTTTTTTTTTGTTGTTTTGCTTTTCAGTTGGTACTTATGTAGAATTAACCTAATAATGTTCCATAGTTGTCTTGGCGTTCACCACACCAACCTCAGGCTGTACGCTAAACTGTTTCTTTGAGTGTCTTTCATTTCACTGGTAAGCCTTTTTATAGACACATGCACACACGTTCATCATAACGACATGCACACTATCATAGCATTTCTAATCATGCTGACTTCTCATCCACATAGTTCAAAGGTCAGACGTAGTCTCCGCACAGGTTCAGACTGACAAGTGAAGCATTGTGTTCCTATTAACAGTTGTTATACTGTATTTTCATGTCTTGGAACACAAGGTAGCACTAAAGTTTTCTTGATTCAACTAAATGGGTTTTCCTCATGCCAAGGTGACTTACTTGATTATTTTTTTTTTTATGATTTGTTTTGTATAGTTAGTCTGTTGTATGTCTGAAAATGGTGAAATTAAAATCAACGTATTTGGCACAAGTCTCTGTGAAAAACATTCTTAAGTATTTGAGGGAATAGCACATTTTGTAAAAATGACTATAACAATAAAAACTAATGGTTTCCATACTTTTCTTTTGGGCCAATTTATTATTTTATGATGATTATGTTGCGATGTTGTTGGTTGTTGCTGTTTTCCCCGGTATTTGCCGTGACCTTGTGTTATGGTGGCCACTGTCTGCCAGGGTAGAACTGCCTAACCAGGAACATTATCAAAGACATGAACCATCGCTGACAGGACTGATTACTCATATCATCGTACTCTTATATCGTCTTTCCCATTTATCCTTCCCTTATCATGCCTAGGCTCAGCTGGCATCGATAAACATAAGGTATGCATGGTCTGTGATTTAAAGTGTATATGCCTAACATACAGTAAAGAGAAAGTCAAATGCAAAACTTTGACAGGATGTGCGTGCACTATGCATGCAAGTGTCTCCAGAAGGAACAACATAGAGAAGACTGTTGCAGTGGGAGGTGAGCGATTACAGTGTTCAGTGGCCCGGCTATTGGCCTGTGTGTAGGATGCTCAGCTGGGGGATGCTGACAGGAGCTGACAGGCGCCCAGAGAGGTCACTGTGGTCCACACAATTCCTTGCAGATGATGGGTTACCATGGAAATGAGTTACTCCAATATGTGTGCCTAGGATCCTGGGATGTCTGACTAGATCACAGCTGTTTTGTTCCAGAGCTTTTATCAGCTTCCATTGTGTTTGGGTGTGTTTTACACTTTGCTTAATCAAAGAATCTTGGTATCGGACAGAGAAATGTCTGCTGTTGTAGGTGAATGTGGAAGCTGGGGAGTTGAATGAGATCCATTAATAAATGTGTGTAAATATATAAGAAGTAATGGAGGGGTGAAAAGAAGGTCATGGTACACAGATAGCTCCCTCTAGGATTCAGGAGTTAAGTCTCTCAAAGGTCAAGGACTGTGTGGTGTTAAAGGACAGGTTTTCAAAATGTCACCATTTGGGCTCCCTTGTGTGACTTGGTTTGCATGGTTCACTGAGATATCCTGAGCTGGATACCAAATTTCAAAGTTGTAATCGTAAGACACTTTGCATTATAGACCATGTCCACGTTCACTAGATACAATCAAATTTCATATTGGCTAATACATGGCTGCTAAGTATCAGAGTTATGGCATTTGTGTTGAGCTGAACTGGTCACTTTATTATTTATTTTAAAATTATTTTAAAATGGTTAATCATAATTATCCAATCCTGTGATGATGGGTTTTGGTAGTCAGCCTTTTATAATTTTTTCTTTTACAAAAATTCAAAAAGAAAGAAGATTAATCATGGTGGTCTTTATGTCCAGTTAAGGTGGCAGGCCACGTGGACAGAGTTTCTTAGACTATGGCACAACCGGTGTGAAAGATGTAGCTCTTACAGTTTTCAACAGTAATTGTTCTAGTGCCAACTCTGTAACGTTTCATGTGTCTATCATGAAGTATTGCAGAAAAAATTTGAGAAAACAATCTTGAAGGAAAAATAAATATATAAACCAGGAGAAGAGAAATAAGGCTTCAGCTATACAAGTTTGAACCAACCAAGCCTGAATATTGAATGGTGAATGTGTGGGCAAGCAAGTAGGCAAGAAACAGAGAAGATTTTTCTAAAGTGTATGTGTGTGTGGGGGGGCAGTATGGTGTGTAACTACAATAAATCAATGGCTTTGTGGAGATAGCACCCAAATAGTATTGTGCTACTGATTCAGGATTGTGTGTGTGTGGTGTGTGTGTGTGTGTGCGAGAGCAAAATACGTGTCTATAATGGCAAGCATCATTAGATCACTAAGGTGTGAAGGAGGGAAACGAGGTCCTGAGGTTCAGAAACATGATCTGAATACAAAATCGAGTCCTGTTTCTCTCTTACACACTCACAACACATTCAATATTATTGAACACTCAACAGTCTCAACAGATAATCTTTGTCAGCAAATTTTATTGTTTTGTTTTGAATATCTTGTTTTGTTCCTCTGCTGAAGGGATATAACTCATAGGCCACGGGGTCAGATGTCATCTCGGACACATGTTGTGATTTAACCCTGAACCGGTCGCCACAGCAAATCAATGGTGGAGAAGCTCCCCAGCTGCAGGCTGAGGCCACCCAGTCTCTGACAACGATGATACGTAAAGAGGACCTGAAGGACTGTAGTTAAGAATTCATATAATGTCAGTGGGCTGGGTAAGACAGCCCAGTCAATATTTATGAACACAACTACACACGCTCTCCTAAAGCCAGAAACTAGAGAACTAAGACCTGTGATGTTGTCAAGGTGTAAAATCTGGGGGGAAAAAGACTTGTAACCTCAGATCCCTTACAAAAACAACTATAGTAACTATCACAGATTTAATATGGATACTATACAAATACCACAGCAAAAATATAAGCCAGTATTGTAGAAATAGCATAGGGATATTTTAACAATACTATAGTAGATATACAAATGTAATAAAGTACTATCAGGTCCTACGCTATAGTAATATAATAGATATTATAGTGATTTCTATTTAGGGATCTCCACCTTCCAGTTCCAGTACCTTGTAGGTTATTGAATGCACTTCAAAAAACAACCAAGACTATAATCAATATAATCAAACGTTTTAGTAGACTATTTATAATTACAGAACAACACACAACAAAAACAGGCCTAACCTGCAGGCAGCATCCAGTGAAACATTGTCAAGTACATGTGGACTTTTACCTCAAGTCCGAAGCCCTCAACAAAGTCAAGGGCAGAATAAAGTACAGTCCGTGCACTCTTCAGTGTGTTGTGCATACTGCGCCACCTAGCGAGTATTAGACAGTAACGCAACAACCCTACAGACAGAAGAAACATGGCGACTTCCATGAGAGTCCACTTCGTCCGTAAATAAACACATGTACTTACTGGAGAACACCGTTTACTCGACCGGAAAATAACAGTCAAAGTTAAAGTAAGTAGATCAAGTGCAAGGTGGTTACATCTCCTCATCATAGTTATGTAAGTTGTAACCTGACAGACAGGAAGGTTACACCCTGTTAAACATTAGTGTCCTAGCTGGGTCCTTCCCTGTCACTGGGCGATTTCTGGTCACAAATTGGATGGATAAAGATTAATTAGTCTCAGTTAATTTCAGTTGTTCAACCTGGACCTGCATGTGATTTACGAAAATGTTCCTATAATATGTCTATAGGCATGTAAAACCTGCCCGTGGGACTCTGTACTGACCACAGTGGCGTGCACAGGCTCTCTTTAGGGGCAGGAGCGAAAAATGAAAAAGGGGCACCTCCTGCACGCGCACCAATGTGAGGGCTGCATGCATGCTGATATAGCCACGTAAACAACAATGTTAATAACGTGATATATTTTATGTGTTTAAGTTATTTACGAGGAGCTTTAAATATGAGAAACAGCATGTTAGCAACTTGGATTCAGTCAGCCTAGGGTCAGTCTAGGGTGGGAGTCAGTGCATCAGCCAAGCTACTAGGTTGCCCCTATGGTAGAAAAAACACGGTTTGGAAAAAAGGGCAGTTGGACACTCAGATACCCTGATATTGCACGCCGGTGAGTGACCATATTGTACTTTTCTTTATCTCCTATATTATTACCATAGGATTTTCCGAGGTATCGTTTTTGACCTATACTAGCTTCATGATATATTTATTTCTATATTATTGTATATTATACTTATCGTATAGTATCCTTCTAAAACTGATCATATGATTACTTAGGTTCTTTTTCACGTGCTGTGCAGTGCTGTGGTCTCACCTGCAGGGGGCATGTCCAGGTTGGCCGTGGTATGTGGGGGCTCCAGGGGCATTGGAAAGGCTGTGTCCCGGCTGCTGGCAGAGAAAGGCTGCAGGTTGGCTGTTGTGTCCAGGAACAAAGATGTTGCCCAGGCCACCGTGGCATCTCTGAATGGAGGTACAATGCTGTGCTGTATCAACGCGCTTCATGCAAGCAGTAACGTTCATGTAAGATAAGATGAACTTTATTGACCTCTCAAGGGATCAACAAACGGTGAAACACATAAATGTTAGCATGTAGTGGGATCACACATGCAGTGCATTTTACTGATACTGTACAATAGTGCTTAGTCTTAAATAAACATTATTGTATGTGATAATTGTGGGATGGTTGCTGAAACCAGAGTTGGCTATCTGGGTATTGTGACTGTTTGTGTGTGTTTTTATGCTGCACAACAAATTGCCTCATTGACGACATTAAAGTGTTCTAATATAATCCAATCCAGATGTCACTCGATGCTGCAAAACCACTCTTCGTCCTCTTTCTCTCTCCGCTTGAGGAGTATACAAGTACACTATTGTTTTTGTCTTTGTCTTCTTTCATGTCTCTTCAACAATATGAGCATCATGACGTTTGGGCAATGTATTATAGCTATATTGTTTTTCTTTCTTCTATAAATTGACCTCAAATCAGACAAAATGTAATATATATTTGAAAGCAATTACCTCAAAAAATCACTGGGATAACGTTTTGCTCTCATTCTTGCCACTGAGAGCATTTTCACACACACACGCACACCAAACCACTGATCTTATCCTTATGCCACCACAATCGAAAAGGAAATGAAGACTTTCCTATAATAGCTCTTTGGAACTGGTTGCATTCGTGCCGTTGTTTATTTACTCACAGATTGATCTGTTCTGCAGCGGACCATATGGCTTTTAGCTGCGACGTCTCCAGAGACCAGGAGGTGCAGAAGACCTTTGAGAGCATCCAGAAGACCTGTGGAAACATCTCTTACCTTGTGAACGCAGCCGGCATCAACAGGTGTGTAGGCCTCTGAGCGCTGTATGTGTATTTGTCAGTGCATATACGGATATGATGTCATACAATATTGACTGTTGGACCTGACTTGTATTTGTGTGCTCGCCTCTGTTTAGGGATGGTCTATTATTGAAGGCCAAGCCAGAGGACATGGTGGCTCTGCTTCACACCAACTTGCTGGGTACCATGCTGACCTGCAAGGCAGCGCTACGGAGCATGCTTCAGACCCAGGGAGCCGCCATTGTCAATATAGGTACTGTACGGCACTAAAGTACCAGCGCTCTCCACACACGAGATACTAATACTAGACTGAATCCAGCGGCAGCAGTAAATAATGTTATATTAGAAGGCGGTGTTATTTTTTTTTCATACAAAGTGTCTCTTTCTAGGCTCTGTAGTGGGCCTGAAAGGGAATGCTGGCCAGTGTGTCTACAGTGCCAGTAAAGCAGGTCTGGAGGGCTTCACACGCTCCCTGGCCAAAGAGGTCGCTTCAAGGAATATCAGGGTCAACCTGCTGGCTCCAGGTACAACTGCACCCTTCTACCTGGCTTCACTTTCCTCTCTCCATCCTCTTACCCTCTTTTCTCATACTGCCTTTCCGTTGCCCTGTCCCGATTTCTGTCAAACCAAATGATCTTTTTTTGCAGTCTTGACCATGTCTCCGTGCTCTCTCGCCTCCAGGTTTCATCCGCACTGACATGACAGCAGGGCTGAGGGAGGAGGACAGGGCGCCCACCATCCCCCTGGGGAGGTTCGGGGAGCCGGAGGAGGTAGCCCAGGCTGTCCTCTTCCTTTTGGAGTCTCCCTACATTACAGGACAGGTGCTGCTGGTGGATGGAGGGCTGCAGCTGGCCATGTAGAGAATGAGGGCTTCACCACCTACCTGCCTGTCTAACCATCCAAAACAATGTCTTGTTATTGGAATAGAAGTTGAAGGCCATTTGGATGATGAAACCTGAGGCCAGAGGACGTGGTTTGTTTCAGGATTGACATGGGGACATTGTGGGCTCCTTGTTACTCATGTATCATTGTGGGACATCAGACTGATGTGTTTGGACAGTGGGCACAAGTGGTGTTTTATTTTTTTTGCTAAAGATGAGCATTGTTCATAAAAACATATGTGCTTTTTCACTGAGCAAGGCTTTATGACAGATGTTGAATGTGGCTTTGTGGCTAAATCAAATTCAGAGCTGTAGTTGGTAGACCGTAGGACTGAAAGATTCCTCTCCTCATCATGTGTTAGCTTGTCAAAGTCCTTGCTGCAAAGAAATTAGTCTGCTGTTTCTTTTTCCACAAGATAGTTGCACCTCCTTTTAAAGTAAAAAGAAGCCTTTTACAATTGTGCAAAACAAGTTACGTGGTTGGTAGTTTTCATGGGAGGCATCAGCCGGAGAATCACTACCAGCTTGGGTTGTGTGGCCTCCATCTTTTCCCTCAGTGCTGAGTCACTCTGTCCAGCCACAGTGGGCGTAGCCTGGCGTGTGTGACAGCCGGTCATGACTAACATTGCTGACTCCAGAGTGTCTAGCACAGCCCAGACCTTTCTGCCCTAAGGTCCTAACTTTGATCAGCAGATTTAATACTGTTGTTTTCTCCATGACTTCGAGGCACCCACTGCTGAACAAAGCGCTCATGTTTCTTTCTCCTACTTCCCCTGGGAGACCCCCACACAGCCGGCACAAATTGCCTCTCCGACGGCCCTCCCCCCCCCGGCCCACCGCTGGAGGGGTCGGGCATGTTGCACTACAGCTGGAGGGAATTAGAGGTGGGCGGGGGGTATTTTTAGCTCTGGGAATGTTTTGAGTGTCCAGTTACAGCTGTGGTCCTGTGGTACGGATGGAAAGGGGTTGGAGGTGACTGTCATGCTCGGTGACGGTATTTGAAACGCTGTGATTACAAGTGTGACTTTCCCATTCCTCACTGAAACATGCTCTGTTACCGTCTGCACGCCATGCTGCCCAACCGCAGCGTGGCGAGGCCCAGCTCTCTCTGCTGTTTGTGCACTTGCATCATGATTGTTTGATTTTTACAAAAAAAATTGTTTCAGCTGATAAGCAATAAATAAAGAGTAGTATTTCCACTGTGATTGATACTGTGGTTTTTGGCATCCTGTTTTAGGAAGGGTCAGTCTATAAAAACATGTCACCCTTTCTCCGAACAGTTTGATTTTTATTATCTTTCATAAACTAAAATAATATCAGGAGAACAATCCATATACAGGCATTGGTTGGCATAGATGTTTGTGTGACCACAGTAACTGTCAGCTGACGCAAGCTCTGAACAGACACAGAAAAAGATGCTGGTTTGGTATAGTGTTACAGAGGTGACAGAAATAGTAGAGATACAAGTATACCCTGCTCTGCACTCCTCAGCAGCCTGAGTGTTGGCTACCCCCGTATACTGGAAAAAAGGTGTATTTTTATACATCCTGGTAAAAGCTGTTTGGCACTGTACAAGTGTCCAAAAATAACATGCACAGAAATTGTGTTTGCATTAAGCCTAAAAGTGATTTAAGGCAGCATATATATTTATAACACTTCATGATACAGGAAGGATTATGTTTTATCACTGGAAATTTGAGAAAAGATTGCCACTATAATTTACGTCAAGTCTGCTGGGAAAGTAAATAAAGTCTAAAAGTTTTTTTGTCTTACAAAAATAAAACGGACAATCTGCGATGTGTGTGACCAATACATTGAAACCTTTCACAGCACTCTCTCCACCGAGGACATTTCAATTCCCACTTCTAAAATAAACCATCAAAGAAAGTAAATCACCAAAATGAGTCGCCATCACCAAAGTTTTCAATATCATCATCACCACCACCATCATCATCATCATCATCATCATCATCACCACAGCCACTGTCATCCACATCCTTCTATCAAATGTCAAAAATCTTACCACATGTACGTTCATGTACATCACAAAAACTTGCTACGTTTCTTCTGCTTTTGACATCAACCGCCCTCAGATCACACAGTTGAAGTTTGAAAGTGAGAGAGACGCCTGCTCGGCTTCCTCCCACCTTCCCTCTACTGTACCCACCAACAGAGATCTCATCCATGTGCTCATCATTTGATCAACATTCGTTTTTTCCAAACTTCATTTATGTCACAAAAAAAAAAAAGTGTATGTAAGGCCCGGCCTTGTGCAATATCTAGTATTGTGCTAATCTATAACCTGACAACACTGACACAGTATATGGTACACTGCTCTAACTAGATATCCACTGTGCTACATGAACCCAGATACACTACACCACTGATGCCCACATGATGAAGAGCTTTATGTTCGAGGGTCTCTCCTTCGTCACTCGATGCACAGCTACGATGCTTTGAATCGTCCAGTCTCTCTCGATGAGTCCAAAGCGTATTCCTGCCCTTACTCTTGGTTGCTGGAGTATTACTAATACATACAGTGTTACAATGTGTGTATTGCAAACGGCACCACTTTAACATGCATAATAATTTGAATTGTCATTTCAGTTTTTGAGCCTTCTTGTTTATACATTGACAGACGTGAGAGATCTCAGGCACTTGAACAGGCGACCCTTTGCAAAACATTGTCAACGGTGCAGTTCACAAAACATTACAGAAGATATTTAGGAACAGTCTTTTCTCATGGAAAGGGAAACGCTTGATGATTTCCCAGGGGGGAGCAGGTCCAGGTGATAAAATGAAGCTTGGGGAACCATACTTGATTGATGCTGTAATATTATGGGATATGTCATACTATAAAACATGGGAAAAAACACGGCTGCGCTGGATCACTGCCCGCCAACCATCCCATCCAATCCCTCAGGAAGAGGAGGTTATATTCTACCCCTCCACGCCATCATAAAGTAGCAGTCTCAGGAGTGTTGGGAGCAGGGGCTGGTGGCCCTGGGGTTAGAGGTCAGGGGTCAATTTTCAGGGTTTGAGATGGCATGTGGTACCCCTCTCACCCCCCCCCCCCCCCCCCCCCTTGTGGTCTCTACAGATCATCACTTTCCACCAGGGCACCAGGCGGCAGGGGGCTGGAGTCGGGGAAGAAGGCTGCCTTCACGTCCAGCCCTCTCTCTGTCAGCGCAGCATAGCGACTGGTGGAGGGACGCACCTTCTTCGGCTTGGGGAGGTTGGGCTGCTGCCACTGAGCTGAGGACGGGACAGAGGGCGGTGTTAAATGTGGAGTAGGATGGTAAAAAAAAAAAAAAAAAGTACAAATGACTTGTTTCAGTTGTCAGTGTTTCAGAGCGTGAGTCCTCTACTTACAGTGGACATCGAGGCGTGCGGTGCTGGACACAATGCCCGCCTCATTCTTGGCCGACACAGTGTACCAGCCAGCATCCTCCTTCGTGGCTGGCTGGATGATCATACACAGGTAGCCGCAGTTGTCCTGATGCATGCTGGGGAAGAACATCGTTACATATTTAGAGAGAGTTTTACAAACACACCGCGATGAGAGTACCAATGCTTTTCCTTTCATAATGATCAGCCTTCAGACCTGGGACTAGTAGTACTTGAAACATAATTCTTGGGATTTGTTTTAACCTGTTGCAGTAACAGTCGGGTGGAATTTACCATATAAGGGCAAATAAAAAACATCCTAAATCCACCTGGGATTATCTAAATGTCCTTTGTGGGAAACCCTCTGGTGCTGAAATAGGCTAAAACAAACCTGACGTGTACATGTTGGTAACAGGCTTTACCTGATCCTGTCTGTGTTGTGAGTGAACGACTCATTCTCCCTCTTCCAGAAGATTTGTGGGTAGGGCACGCCGGTGACACGGCACTCCAGACGCACGGGGTAACCGTCGGCAACGCTTGTGTTCTGCAGCTTCTCCACGAATGACGGGGCCTTGTGCATCTCTTTGGCTGGGGAGAGAGTGTCACTGAGGTTCACTATCTGCCGAGCGCACTGTAATATTTACATGGATAATCCGCTATATTACGTTTGTGTTTACCTGCGACAATGAGTTCCAGGTTAAAGGAGTTCTGTCCTGCTCTGTTGCTGGCGATGCAGGTGTAGATGCCCGCGTCACGGCTAGACACGGGTTCAATGACCAGTGAGTGGACGCCATTTTCCCTCACCAGCATCTTATGAGCGGAGTCGGGGCGGATGGTCTGTCCGTTAAGCTGCCAGATCAGGTCAGGAGTGGGCAAACCACTCACCTACAGGTGGCAAAACACAGCATGTATTGAAATCCACTGAATGATGCTTTCAGTTCGTGCTGTCAGAGCTTGTTTTTGTTTGTAAAAATGGGTATATTAACCGCATGTGTTCTGTGGGCCAGTATGTGTTTATTGGCAGCGTGAAAACACCAGTGTTTGGATAATCTGTCTGTGTTGTGTTTGTCTGGAGGAGTCTGCACGCCAGCATGCTTTCTCATGGGAACAGGCTGCCCTGAGAAAAGACCTGTCTCTCTTTTCAGCACCCGCAGCCTGCCAGAGAAACCCAATACCTACCCCTCCCTGTCTCAGGTGTGTCCACTGGCGCCCACCTGTGAGAGTGTGCTATTTTTTCATGACGTGCAAATGTCATCGGTTAAGTCCTAAGTATTCAAAAACATCAGGAAGAAGAGCTGACTATGTCGTGATAAGCGATTTTGGAACATAGCTCAGCGGCCCCAAATACTTCCTGTAGTCTAGACTTTTTTGGCGTGGAAAGTTTGGAAAGCCACGAATGATCTGGAAATAAATATTGTCTATAAATATCATTGACATTAAGGGTTCCAAGACATTGGAGATTCACTGTTTATTTCTGACAAGCGTAAAAAGACAGTCTTTTTATAGTGTGTGAATCGTGTTTTGTTTTAGGACTGGTTTGTAACCGTTCTCAAAAAGGTTCTAGCTGCTGAGGGCTGTGGGGAGGTGAGGAAGGAGAGGGGATAAAGAGAGAGAGAATGAGGACGAGTGGTGGGAGGAGCGGAAAGGGAAATAATTGTAGAAAGCATGATCCCGTTTAATCCCTGAAAAATGACACCAGTGTTTCCTCCCTGTCTGCTGTGAGCCTTTCACAACGCCGTGAAGTGACGGAACACACTGTCTCTTGTTTTTATTTTCTAAAGAAACTGGAATACATGGGAAGGGAAGCGTTTCTTTGGAAGGACTGACACAGACCCTCCCTGAAAGCAATACAGACACAGAATTAAAGGGTGGATCTGAAATGGGTTTCTCTATTACTATGATTAACATATTCTTCTTGGTGAGAGCATTTTCCTTTCCAGTCGTGTCCCGGTTATTTTCCACCCTCTCACTTTCATTCCTTTATCAAAAGAGTAGTGGCACAGATAGTGTATTCCCCTAGAGGATAAGGGCGGTGGTTGAATTGAACCGGAGATATTATATAATAATCGGTTGTTAGGTAATGTAATACGAGACAACTTACAGTAACACCACAACTTTAAAATAACAGAAGTGTCTGACACAACTTCTAGGCCTTGAAGCTGCGGCATCAAATAAAAAAAATAAGAACATTACTGCAGAGAGGAAGTTTATAGCCTAACATCATACCATACCAAGAAAAAAACTATATAATTAAATTTTTTTCCTTTTAAGGTTTAAATACATCCTTCAGTAGGCGCTCTTTTGAAACCTATTCATTTTTTTGAGTTGAGACCAAGCTGAAGTCTCCTCCCCCAAGACTCGCCCATGACTCCTCATGTCAATCTGTAAACGATCAATGCAATGGGGAGGAAAAGAGTGTTCTCGTGTTCAAAACTGACATTCATTTCCCCATTGCAAAATACAAAATTGCAAAATTAACTACATGAATTTTACCAGAACAGTATTTTTGTTATAACCTAGTTATAACCTATAATATACGCCTGTGTAATAAATTGTCAAAACTCATTTTGGTCATTCCGGTCAATAAAGGATAATTGTTTTATATGGGAATGAAATCCCTGTCATGCTAAATTCAGTGTACTCACTAATATACAGCCCTATTGAATTTCCTGTGGAGAAGCCTTGCCTTTGGCGGAGGTTTGGAGGCAGCCACCAGAGGGCAACACGACGACTTTCCCTCCCTGTTTGTTACCATACATTGCCATGCTGTTAAAGGTATCACTGAGGGTTGGTGGTCTCTCTCTTGACTGAGCTTTGCAGGAGTTGTGTCACCCAGATGTTTAGGAATAAAGGGCGTGTCTTTACCTTGCAGTCCATCCGGCAGAGTCGGCCCTCCTGAACGATGAGGTCACCGGGCGCCTGCAGGAAGTGGGGGCGGAAGTGACGCTCTTGGATGTTTTCATTTTCATCACCACTATCTCTAGACCTGGACCTGGGCCTGACAGAGAGAGAGAGAGAGAGAGAGAGAGAGAGAGAGAGAAAAGTAGAAAAGATTTTAAAAATAACCTTTGGGTTTATAGGTTTCTTGTGGAAATCCAAAAAGGATCCAAAAAAAACTTTTTGGATTTCTACAGCATTAATGTAGTAATTCTACCCCCCAAACTGACCGCCCTCTTTTCCACATGCTGTCCTTTCTTTTTCAGGTCATTTTTAGATTTCCACTTTCAGAGCCATTATATGAACTTTCAGGGCTGCTTTTGCCCAGAAGGTAATTTCCTCACACTAGCACCGTCCGGGTCTGTGGCACAGTAGCCGGTCATGACCCTAGCCTGTGTATTGCACATGACATGACATCACCGGTGTAAACGCACCTCAGCTATGGGAGAGAAAACAAGTGAGAGCGAGACGCTGATTGCTATCTTGCTATCTGTACTTACACAGGCTTATCTAATCTAGGTGTGTACATATCAGATTACAGGTTATTGTGTGTTGTGAGGGGTGTCTGTCATCTCACTGTCTATGATATTGTGTGTGTGTATAAATATCTGGGTGTGGACGAATAGATACTTACATAGAAAATCGTTAGAGCAATTAAAAAACACACAACAGAGCCAACAGGTGTTCCCTCTCCTCAACACTGAGCTTTTCATCCCTGAACAGCCATGTCACCAAAGGACAACGTGTGATTCAGTGGCCAGTTTTGAAATCTGTGTACAAGTGTGTACTTCCACGCGAGTACAGAGGCCATGCAGTTTTTTTCTCTCCCGCCACACCTTGTCAATCAGCATGGTCTTACCTGCGAATGTGTCCAGGTGTGGAGCGTTGGCTACGCCCTCGCTGGTTCACTGCCTGGACCATCATCCTGCCGGTGCAGCTTACCCTCCCCTGGGAAGGAGAGAGAGAGAGAGAGAGAGAGAGAGAGAGAGAGAGAGAGAGAGAGAGAGAGAGAGCCTATGAGGTGCTGACACCCCACCATATCACAACCAGAAGTCAAGTTGGGAGGAGGAAATAAAATGTGAGTGTTAAGAGTTGACAAGGCCGTTGGAAAGCCTGTAGCACTTGAACATTTGACCCTCACGAAGGCTTTAGTGATTTCCTGTCTCATTCAACGCCCTCTTCCTCCTCTTTGGCTGGAGACTGTTATCTTGATACCTATTATTCTCTTTCTAATGAGTGCTGACATCTCCAACAGGCAGCCAGTAATGGCAATGGCTCTGCAAGTGTGTGTGTGTGTGTGTGTGTGTGTGCGCATGTATTATTTTCTGAAATGATGTCTCATCTTGTGTTTTGGTGTGGTTTTCCAGAGCTCAGCGACCATCTTCTCACCTCAGGGTTGCCAGCCATGATAGTGTAGTTGCCATCATCGTCCAATGAGGCTGCAGCAGTGTGAAGAGAACAGGTCCCATCGGCATCACGGCTGATCCTGTAGTGTTCGCTCCTCTTGGAGATCTGCTTCCCATCTTTAAACCAGTACACCTGCATGACAAGACAGAACACGCTAAGTCTAACTTATGAAAGGTTCAGTTTCAAGTTACAACAACAGACTGATCCTGATACCAAAATCTGTGGTTTACGTTGTTTTTCTCAAACAAAACTTTCTGTCATTATCCATTTAGATTTTCTTTGAAATGTTTGTATGATGGAAAATTAAGAGTGAAACCGAAGAATGTTTCTATAAATAACACCTCTGGAGTCCTCTATCTCTCTCTATCTATGCCGTTCTTTTCTTTCCTCAGTTCATCCTGATGCCTGTCATCACCCAGTGATTACTGTGGCCCACAGAGCCAGGGTTAGGCAGCCAGCCCAGCCCAGCGTGAGCTCAGAGGCTGTGCCAGCAACGGGCCTCACCCTTATCACAACACACCGCATATGTATCCGTCATCAGCATCACACATACATCAGCAACTCCCAATCAAGAAAGCCAAGCCATCAAAAATGACACAAAATAAAACAACTTATTTGAACAATATCCACGTACACATCATACGTACAGTATTTAAGCATTACTCTACCAACACTATGTTCCATTCCTCAGAGTGATGACATTGTTTCAGCAGTGTGTGTAACCTCCCACCTTGGGTTTGGGGTCTCCATTGACCTTGCAGGAGAAGGTGACTGGCATGCCCTCGAAGACTTTGTAGTGTTTGAGCTTCTGGTCAAAGGAGGGCGCCACCCCCTGGCCAGCCGAGTCCTCGTCGTGCTGCACGTCGTCATCAGACTCCTCCACTGGAGAACGCTCCAGACGGAACTCGATCTCACTGATCAGACGCTGCTCGAAGCTGGACACTTTGTACTCCTTCACGTCAGAGAGGAGAGAGAGCGATAGAGAACAAATAAGAGAAAGAGAGAGAGGATAGCTAGTGTTAATGATCAGTAATGGGGGTGATGAGTAAACCGTGTTCTTCCTATTCCAAATTTCCACACACCCATCAACCTGTCTTCATGTGCACCCAAAGTACCAACTCTCTGCCCAGAGCTTCCACTCCTCCCTCCCACCATCTCCATCAATCTCTCATCAGTGCAGTTCTGCTGAGGTAGAGGGAACATCTGGACAGCAGTATGGTCTGATGACACATCATACAGATAATGACAGGCCTCAGGCTCAGCTGCAGAGGCAGCATTTATTCTCTTGAACTCACTCCTGAGTCATCCAGCCTCCTGCAGCAGCACCACAGAGGCTGCTGCAGCCGTGTCCTTCTCTAGTGATGTGAACTAAAACTAAATTCCCTGTACCTTCTGATGGCTCAGAGTAAAAAGTTAATGTTCCAAACAAATTCATTTCAGGTGCAGAGCAAGAGCAAGAACAGTACAGGACAAGTCAAACGTGCTCTTAAAAAGTGATAAAATAGATGCAGCCCATGATTCTTATGATTATGAACCATGCTCAACCAAGCCATGCTTCATCAACGTCTCATCATCTGCAGACACACATAACAACAAATATACTGACCTAATTCAGACTATTGTCTTTAAGAGAAACACCTGCAATTGTTGGGCGTGGACTATCTAGGCGGCCAGTGGATATGTAACCACGGTGACCACAAACTTATCACTGCCTTTAGTTTGCCTTTAGTTAACTTATCAGCTCATTCCCAGGTCAAATGAACACACCGAAGTGAACACACACAATATTTTAGTGTGATTTTGTGTGCACACTTACACATAGGGAGTGACCACACACACACACACACACACACACACACACACACACACAGAGTGAATGAGAAAACCAAATGGAGAGAGAGAAAGAAAGAAAGTAGGAGTTTTAAATAACCTTTTGAGGGACAGAGTCTCTATCAGATGACTTGCCTTCCTGTTAGGAGATAGAAGAACAGAGAAATATTGTCCCTGTGTTATGCTGCACTACACAGGCAAGAGAGAGACAGAGAGTGTGTGTGTGTGTGTGTGTGTGTGTGTGTGTGTGTGTATGTGCCATCTTACCTGCATTCACAACAGATCATTTAACAGCACATGCTAGCTACAGTATCATCAGCCCTACAAAAAACACACCCTATACATTTGTCTCACAGTGCATTGGCATTGCTCCATTCCCATGATGCTCAGAGCCATGCTGTAGAGCTCCAGCCAATCAGATCAGTCCCTCATGCCAACAGGCAGCATCACACTGGGGTAGCACGTCAGTGTGGACAAACCCTGTATTCCAGTGGTGTGTATTTGCACCACGGCTTTACTTAACTCATCAATGCTGTGTGTATTACGGGCTGTGTGGTGTGCTGTCATAGCTTGTTAAAGTATATAAGTTAGAGTTAACCAACATCGTATGGAAGTGCCATGTGCTGGTGCGTCTAACTCTTCAGTGGCTCAAAGGGGGACAAATAGCGACACGAGCCTTCAAAGAGTGTTACATCCCAGCATGTATGCGACAACTCTGTGGTTTCTGCCAGTGTTCATAAACAGAGCTTTTTATGGAGAGCTCTGGACGACTTCACAGTGTTTATACCCTGCTTTCATAACACGCTCTTCAAAAAAGTGCACAGGCTTTTTTGGTTTTTTGAAAGTATATGAAGGAAAGCCAGTGGTGATAGGAGAGGAATGACAGGTCACACACTGGGAACGTATCAGCGGCTAAAGCGACAGACGTTGACGGTACTGTGTTCATCATGTACATGCAACCGTGTGTGTGTGTGGTTTTCCTCTCCAGGTGTGTGTGTCCTAGTAAAGACCCAGCATACCTGTGTGGCTGGCTCCTCCTCTGGCTCCTGTGTGTTTAAGACTGTGGCAGCGTTGTCAGCCCCCAGCAGTCTGCGAGCCATCTTCTCCTCATAGGTTAACCTCTGGAAGCAGGGATTAATGGGTCAGTGGGGGTTAGTGTGTGAGTCGCAGAACACACACTCATACACACTGTCGACTGGCTTCCATGTCTAAGCCTCAGCATGGCATCGTGTCTGAACAAATATATTATGAAGATTATTAACGAGTGCATGAAACAAAAGCTTATCACATGATTAAAGACACTTTATGTGTAGTACAGTTTTGGTTTGTTTCAGGAATTGACTTGTTAAGCAGTGTTACTGAACACGCTCATTCTGTAACTGCTTACAAACACACAGTCATTCCCGTTATAATGAATACACTAGAACACACACATACGCACACATAGATACACACACACACACACACACCTGTTGACCATTGCTTATGCGCTCCTCTTTGAAGCGCAGCTTTCTCTCCAAATCCTGGATGACCGCATCCTTGGATCCCTGGATGTCTGAGTCAGAGGCCATGCGGGGAGTTCTGCTGACTGAGGACTTCCGGGGGAAGGCTCTGCTGGGCAGGGACAAAACCGTGACATTCATAGGGATTAAAACCCAGGCTCCCTGGTGTATGACGCACACATTTTCTCAACACGTTATATCCCCTCCATATTGCTTTCTCTCTCCCTCCCTCCCTCTCTAGTTCTCTCTCATCAACCCTTATCTTATCTGGATGTCCAGCTACAGCATTCCACACAGTGTCTTCTTATCTCGCTCCCCTCCTGCAGGAATGCCAGGATGAGAGGGGAGTGCCGGAGGGTGAGTGAGGGGCTAATGAAAAATGACTGGCAAAAAATGAAAGGTGGAACATCCTCGATGGAGGGAAACGAGCAGGGTAATTTCTTCCCTCCAGGGCAGCCATCAGAAGATAAACCAAGTCAGGATTATCTACACAACAGCAGATCTCTATCGGCTAGCTCAACTCGTAGAGCCCATGTCCAACGGTTGGCTGGACAAAGGACTCTGGGAAGTGTTAGGTCTTGGGAAATACTGAAACCTGTTTATTTGACTTTGACACACCTTTCATTCTGAAGTCATCAGGTATATTTTCTTGCCATAAGACTCTTGCACCTTGAGAACACTTTTGTGTCTGTGTGTGGGTGTGTGTGCATGTGGGTGGGTGGGTTTAAAAGGCCTCTTAAGTTTGCGCTTTTCTGTAAACATGTTGTGTAAGAATGTAAACATGTCATCTTCCATCTAGCAGCAGACACCCGGCCTCCAGCCTGCAGCCTCCAGCTGCTGCTGCCAGCAGGCCAGTCTGCAGGAGGAACAGCTCTACGTGCCTCTACCCCCCGTCCTTCCTTGATGCGGTATATACAGACTGTACCTTACTAAAGCCTGTATACAGACTACACGACCTGACAGACTGTCAGAAAGACGTATGTATTGTTGTGTGTGTTATACAGTGAGGGTACTTACATTGTCCCGTTGCCTTTAGGCAGGCCCAATGCATTGACTGTTGGACTGCTGGGTGTGGAGGGTGTGGAGGGTGTGGAGGGCAGCACGGAGGACAGGAAGCTGGACGCTGGAGATGGAGGCATGGAGGTGAATGGAGAGGACATGTTGGAGTAGGCTGGAGACATGGTGGGGCCTGAGTAGATGGGCGGAGGGGGAGGAGGTGGGGGAGGAGGGAAGTCTTGGGCAGGGCCTGATGGAGAGGACAGGTTACTGGAGCTAAGGAAGGGCGGGGGTGGAGGAGGGAAGGAAGGAGAGCTCGGGGACTCCACACTGCTGGCCTTGCTGAAGGGAGGCAGTGTGACCCTGCTGAAGGGTTTGTGTGAGGTGGGGGGAGAGAGAGGGGAGGACAGGCTGGAGCCTGAGGAGCCAGAGGACTGAGTGACATAGCCCCCCACTGGGCCCGCCCCCCCTGGGCTCTGAGCAGCAATAAACTGCTTTGGCCGGGCGTAGTTGAAGGTGCTGGTCTGCATGGCTGCACTGCTCTCCAGCTCCTGGAAGGAGGGAGGAGGGGGAAGAGGAGGAGAGGGCGGAGTGGGTGGAGGTACTTCCTGGGGTTGCTGCTGCGCTAGAGGGGGGACTTCCTGGCCTTGATGCTCCTGCTGCTGCTGCCAAATGGCTGCGTCCTGCAGTTCCAACAGAATCTGGTCCTGCAGCTGCTTCAGCTGGGCTGCGTTCCTGTGAGGAAGAAGACCCATGGGCGTCAGTGACAGCTAGCCTGGGAGATCACATACAAAATACATGTCATATAGTCTTAAAGCATCTGGCGCTGCTCTGGACAACATATGGCCTCTAATCGGAACTGGGACAAGCTGAAACAGGGTTGTCGCTCAAATCAAAGCAGGGATACCACACTAGGAGATCACAAGGCCACCATTTACTACAAGATCAGATGAGCACCCCAGGGAGTCAGCAGTGGTTTTTACACAACCTGCTCTCCTCCACCAATCAGCACATGACGCACACACCCCGCTAACACTCATCATCCTCTCAACTCAACTATACTGCTGCAGGGGGGGGGGGAGATAACTCCACTATAAAGTAACAGACACACTGTAAAAATGTTAAGAAAGCATGCGGCTGTCTCCAATTTGAGCATGACACAATAGAGTGTTCTCTATCCAACTGTAGTCAGAACACAACTGTGGATGTTGGATGCCAGATGTGAACGTAATTGTTGGAGTTAAAGTGCCAGTCAGTGTCAGAGCATCCCAGTCAGACAGGAAGATGATGCGTTGTGAAGAGGTTATTTGTTGGAGACACACAGACGTTTGAGAATGATATCAGCTCAACCGTCAGTCCAGGGGTCACAAAAAGGAGCTGCTCTGGAGTTAGTGCAGCAGACCAATGTAGTTGTATATGGGTGTGTGTGTGTGTGTGTGTGTGTGTGTGTGCGTGTGTGTGTGTGCGTGTGTGTGTGTGTTCTGGGAAGGAAACCACTGCACCAGCAGCAGGGACTGATAGGCTATCAGCCTCAAGCCTTTAACAAAGACTTGTTAAAAAGCCAGTCTGTCAACAACACATCAAGAATGGCAAAGAAATAAGGAAGGAGATAAGTGGAACAACAGGGAACACCGTTCTGTTCAGGCTGTCTTCCCTTACAACACGTTACCCTGGTGGAGTATAAGCTGATCCTATGCAGAGGCACATGTTAGATGTGTTGTTCTATCTGTGATGTGGAGAAAGTGAAGTACAGGGTTGAGGTGTGGCTCAGCATTTGAAGCAATAACACAAACGCAGCGCTCTGATGTGTCATTTTGCCATGGAAGGGCCCTGATGATGACATATTGTGTTTTTCACAGAGGTGTGGCAGGTCAGCCTCCGCAACTTGGTTTAGTCACTGTGTTGTCACCTCGCCGTGGGAGAAAGAGTCCAGCTGTCCTGTAGGGCATCAGAATGATTATGTCCACTGCTTCTCCTTTCTCACAGCGTATTGAAGCAAAGGGGTTTAAAGGATGGGTTTGAAGACCAGAGGACAGAGGAGAACTTTTAGGAGCTATTCCTGAACGGGAGGACATGTGTCTTTGGGAAAGTTTGACGTTATAAACCTTCAGTCTTTTCAGATCACCGGTAATGTCTGTGTACGTGAGACTGATGAGTTCTTGTCAGGCAGCCTGTGCAGAATATACTGTACATCCCAGCGGTGTGTGTTGTCAGTAATCCACCAGGACCAAGTTCACTTGCCCAAATCTTTTCCAGATGTTGAATAATCAGTGGAGTTTTTTCTGCTATTTTTCATCTGCGAGAATGCAGAGGAAGACTCCTCCCTTTATCCCCCCCCCCTCTGTAGACAAAATCAAACAAAGCTAGTGGACATTTGACAAAACTGACAGCTCTAGCATAGTGATACAAACCCACCACATCAGCCAATAGGATGACTGATTAGCCTGTCCTAGCCGGTTATTGTCTGCCACATCAGTCACATAACCCCCCCGACTGAGGAGACTCCACATGCCCACATAAACAGCATCAATGCATCGTTCCAATCTGTCACTGCCTCTTGCTTTCCTTGTAGGATTATAGAGCCTGACCTATTTGTTTTTCACAGAGGTGTCCCTTTGCATACATTTTTCTTTACATTCCCCAAAGGTCTCCTCTCCAGGCCTCGACCAAAAGAGTGCTTTTACAGGAATAGTTTGGCAGCTCCTGAGGCTTGCAGTCCTCCGTAGTTTGATTCCTTTTTTGGCTGTGTTCTCGGCGCGTCAGGCAGAAGCACCCTGCCCGCATGCTCAGGCAGAGGGGAAACACACTTAATTTCCTCAGCGCCTCGTCTCTCTCTCTCTCTCTCTCTCTCTCTCTCTCTCCCCAACAGATTCCTTCACTGCCTCAGTATGAAAGAACTTGGAGACCCGTAAAACGTTTGCCCTCGTGCCAGTGTTTTTAATACCCTCCTACATAGAGAGTATCACATTGTATGCCGTTGGCTAAATTTATCCAAAGTGATGTCTAAGAGGTTTTTTTTCTCTTCTCTCTGAAAATCTCCTGAGTATGTCTGAGCGGGAGGCAGCGTGGATGTTAGCCAGCTGGAACTGACATCATCTCCTTGCCTTAAAAGGTGCTCTTTTCCCTACTTCCAAAGAAACACCTTCATTCATTACAAAGCCAAACTGCTCTGCAAACCCCTCTCTCCCCTTATCTCTCTCTCTCTCTCTCTCGCTCTCTCTCTCCCCTTATCTCTCTCTCTCTCTCTCTCTCTCTCTCTCTCTCTTGGTATGGTCGATCACTTTCTCACATGATACAGAATCAACTCAACTCATCCATCCACATTAAAGGGCACTGACATTTGATTTCAATCTAAATAACATTCAATAGAATTCAAATTATTATATTTTAGTGCTTGAACATTTGCTGTGTGTTTGACAGAGCGTGGAAAGGTCAAGTTGTGTAATCTGCAGCTGCATGAACAGTTTTATGGCCCACTAACACCATGTGGACTCTGTGACCCTGCGTATCCTCCAGCTCTGATCGTCCAGACCGCTCTGACCACAAGGTGCTGGACAAGGTCACTGTACACACAGTCTGTACTGCCTGGGAGATTCGAGTTTCCATTCGAGCTGTCTCTACTGTCTCATCTAAACCAGCAGTAAAACCTGACCTGTGCTTTGGGAAATGTACTAATTCGATTATTTTACAAAGGGTTCAAGAAGCAGAACGGACTTAACTTTTGCTCATTTCTGCCCTCCATCATTCTCTCTTTCTTTGTCTCTGTGGTGGAGTGCGGCTGACTTGAGAGTGAACGGTCCTCCCGTCGCCATGCCGACGGCCCTGTGTTTTGCTCTTCTGCTCTGAGCCAACTGGCCCACAAAGCTCTGGGCCTCGGCGAGAGAAAACGCTCCAGTTCCTCTGTCATTCCAACTGTAACACTACATTACTCTTACGTCTCTCTCTCATTGCCTCTCGCCCTCCCTCCTTTTGGTGGTATAAATAGGCGAAGCAGTTAAATGTTATTTCTTCCTTCTCATCCTTTCTCTTGGACTGGTCTGCAAATTCTTTAGCGAGAAGAGAAGACGACTCCTAGGCTTGTCACCATCAAAATCACTGAGGGTAGCAAATAAAGAGAGGAATCTGGCATGCAGTAACTTTGTCTTTCTACTTCCTACACCAATATCAGTGAGATCAATGGGCTCTGGAACAGCTTGACAGTAACTTAATTGGAAGTATCGTTAGTCCCATGATGTATCAGTCAGACCCGACTAAACAAAGACCGTGCCAGACACAGTGGGTTTTCACAAGCAGCTGCCTCCACTCCCTGTGCTCCAATCATCCTGCTTTAATCAATGGGGACTTTAATCAACGTATAAAATGGGCCTGTTTACTCGGCGCCACTTGTTTGTGCTTCCTGGACAATAATGGCCCGGGGTGCGTGAGAAGCTGGGAGCCATCCACGGGTTTAACGTCTGGTCTGCGGACGGCTGAAGCGAGCGAAGAAGACAAAGCCCTTTTATTAGATTCCGCTAACCGATGACAGGAAGCAGGCGAGGGAGGACAGGAAGTTGTTGAGTGTAAATTGCCAGTAATGAGGGGCTTCCTTCTGTAAACAACAACACGAGAGAAACTTCCTGCAGTAACTATGGCTGGGGCTATGTCCCCTTTAAAAAGTGAGACTAAAAGTACAACACAAGCCAGTGCAACAAGGAGTTGTGCTATACTTTCACGCTATGTGCCTTCGTATGTTTGTGTATAAGTCTATGGCTTAGTGTAAGTGTGACCTTGCCAACTTGATTTATACCCAAACAGTCAAATGGAGCTCCGGTATCACACCTCCAGAACAAACACAGCCTCCATCACCGCTGTGGAAACCCTGCCTGAGGTGGTTAAACAACCACGTAGCTTGACCCTCTCCAGGCCTCAGACCAGGAGTTTATCACACTAGGAATGCAAGGTGAAACCACTGGGCCTAGGGGAAAGCAGGAGACTCCATCTGCACACATGCATAAGGCATAACACGTCTTCATTTGTTTACCCCCCCCTCCAGACACACACACCCATCCACAGTCACACATGAGTGAGGTGCATGTTGTTGTGCTGCGCCTACACACACCTGGTTCCCAGTTAATTCACATGTATTCACTACTGAGCCTTGCGTCATCAATACAATGCCTCAACCTGAACTTGTCTGACACCTCCCAGCAGGAACAGACGATCACTGTGACATACTGACTGAACCAACGTCTGACTAACTGGTAGATTGACAGACTGACTGACTAAGACTACGGCTGTGTGTCTGACAGATGTTACTGCTGACCTACACATTGATTGACAGAAAGGCAAAGGAAACAGATCGATTGTGTCCTGTTGTGGATATCTGAACATATCTGTATCTGTAGAGGAGCAAAGTCCTCTACAGTGTGTGTGTGTGTGTGTGTGTGTGTGTGTGTGTGTGTGTGTGTGTGGGTGGGTGGGGTGGTTAATGGTTTACTGGATTCAAAATGAAAACACCAAGATACCATCAGACAGTGAGAGTTTATGAACACACATAAACAGGCTATTTAATCATAATGATGTTCCTGGTCCTGACCTGTATCATCAGATGATTCTCTCTCTCTCTCTCTCTCTCTCTCTCTCTCTCTCTCTCTCACACACATACACACACACACACACACACACACACACACACAGAGACACAGACATTACTTTCCTAACTCCCTCCTCTTTCCTCCAAGTTTGGCTCCCTGCTCTTTCACAAGAGAGAGCAGAGGCTCAAAGGAGCTGTTCCAAGTTTCCGAGAACATTTCAGTATAATCCCACAGGCCGGCCGACCCCCAAAACTAGGGGTGCTGTATCGGCAGACCCTGACATGATGAAAATACAGCGGGGTACAAGAGATATGTACCATGCTGTGTGCGACAAACACACTCAGAAAGCGTTTTCCTCTTTGTCTGCTACTTCCATTCATTCAGCCTTTTAATGTAACTGACATACTTTCTCTCAGCCTTTGTTCTCCTGGCGTCCTTAACTTATTTTCAACCCCTACATGTTTCTCCCCGTCTCCTCCCTGGGTACCCCACCCCCCTCTCCTCCTTCTCTCTGGCTCTAATTGCACACACACCACATAAAGCAGAACCAGACTGTTTTCCTTTCCCCCCTCTCTTTAAAACGTTGCACAGAGCATTTGTCTTATTCCAACCAGACCAACAGTTCACGGCTGCTCCCATCACCCACTGCCTCCCTGCCCCACTTTTTTTTTTCTTTCACAATTATTTTCTCCTTTGCTCTGTTAAAGCTCCTCTATCCAGGGTGGTATTTCATATAGCAGTGTAGGTGAAGAGGGCACTCCACAATCTACCTCCATCCCTCTCTCTTCTCCCCACTCCTCCTCCCATCCCTCTCTCTCTCTGTCCAGTGAGACGGAGAGTGTTTTTCTCTATAGCAGGAATGCTGAAGACATTCTTCCCATTGGAATGGGAAAGACATCGCCATCAAATGGGATTAGCAGCAGGAGTGGAGTGGGAGGAGGAGGAGGAGGAGGAGGAGGAGGAGGAGAAGAGCTAGAGAAAGAAAGAGGGGCAGAGAGAGCTTAGAAACAGAAGAACCCAGTCAGCGAAAGAGGAACAGCCAAGCACGCCACAACCATTCTCACCTAACAGACTCTATTGTGTTAACTAATCTATCTGACTCCACAGAGGAGCACTGCAAACAAACCAGCCTCACCGCAGGCTCTGCATCACAGGCACAACACTGATACCCAATAGGAAAACAACTTTGCTATGGCCACTCAAACTGCTGCTGCTCTTCTCCAAGTCAGACAGGCAGACACTAGGCACTCTCGCGTCTTTCTCTGAACTCACTACCTGTCCCGAGCCTCCATGTAAATGAATGGGTATCTCACTCACAGAAAACCACACACCCATTCTTGAAAACACATGCTTTAAACATTAACTTGCTGAGCTGGTAAACCATGCAAACATGAAAAAAAAAATCTCTATCATGTGTCCTCTCCTTTTTCTACTCTCTCATTCAAATCAGACCAATTTCAACTGACTGAAACTGGAGTATCTGAAATGCCAAAGTGAGTTTAAACCAAGATCAATGTGTACTTTTTCCACTAACACAAACAGCAAACAGGCGATAACTTTGTGAAACGTCTCTCTCTCAGAGTTCAGAGTTCAGTCTACTATTTATCCTTTCCCCATCATTCTATCACTTGAGTCTCACTCTAATACTCAAGTCTGTTTAACTTGTTAGTTGTCAGTTTACACAAGAGAGTAATTAAGAGTTTTACCTTCAGGTGTGTGGCAGCTCAGATATTTCCCTGCAGGAAAGTTAAGTGTGTGTCGCAGTGCCGGTCTGCCAGGTATCAGGAGCATATATAGAGCAGCGAGCAGCCAGACAGTGACAGACGCAGCCTCTCTCTCCGCATGAGTCAGTCTGAGTCTGTCTGAGCTCCTCCTCTTCACAATAAAAGCCCCCCCGCCTGCCCTAAAACACACCTTTCATAATAAAAGCCCACTGACATACACTGTGGGCTGCTGACCTCGGAAACTTCCCTTTCACTGTCAGGCACCAAACACAATAACAGCCAACTGCTTTTGGAGTCAGAGAAAAAGAAAGATAAGTAAGAAAGAGATGGTGGAGAAACACCCAGATCTCATTGCGTTACTCTTCCTGTTAGGTCCGAATTTATTGTATATTGTTTCATTATGATTGAAAAGAGTTTTGTTTCGAGAAATTAATCACCTGAGGCAACTCTCTCTGGTTCAGATGACAAATGAGACACGTCTTTTGTGAGGTGTCATTTGTAACTACACCCTGTCAGGACACAAAATCCACGTCCTGTGTCCTTCTCATGGTCAAACAGAAACATTATCTGGCCTTCGCATGTTTACAGAGCAGAGTCACTATTATCTTCATGGCAGCCGCAGAGAAGAATAGTCAGAGTTTTATCGTAACACTTACAGTTCAGGACCTTTGGGACAGTTTGAGTAATGGACACAAAGTTCCAAAGCCCTTGAATGTACAAACAATCCCATCCCGTCACCACCCCATAGATCTGGTTTCAGCCAATGAAATATGTGTGTTTCTCAATTTCCCAATGAGAGACTTTCTCCTTCATTCTTGTGGGCTGAAATAAAAATATTTTTGGGCATTAATCATTTCTATTTTTGTGCGCAATGTCTCTATTTTTAGAGGTGGTCTGTGTTTTCCAGCACTCCTCTCCACTGCTCCTGTCTTTCAGTGGCTGGCGATGAGTCACAGCACCATGATAGAAGTACGCGTGTGTGTGTGTGTATGTAATGTGTATGTGTGTGTATGTGATGAGTTTTTGGGGCAGGGGCCTCATCTCTCTGGAGATAAGAGTCATTCGCTCATGTGTTGAGTCATGTCACTCACAGCCCAGTCAGAGAGTGAATTTGCTCCTTTTGGCGACAGCGGTGACTACACTGTCATGACGGTAGAGTATGTATACATCATGGTGTTATGTCACACGCGCCCTGTAATTAATGGAAGTCGTGTGTTGTTCTTTTTGGGTGTATGCATGTGGGTCTAACGGCGCATCCTCTCTGCACCACACATGCAACCACAAACACAGCTCCAGGCATCAGGGACCAGGGTCAGGATCTAATCAGAGGTTGATTGACTTCATCCAGAAACAATGTGATTCCCTGAGTGTGTGTGTGTGTGTGTGTCTGTGTATGTATGGTATTGTGTATTTATCTGTGTGTGTATGTGTGTTTCTCAGTGTTTAACATACCACAGCGCTCTCTCCTGGGAAACACAGTCTGCTTTCTATGAGGGGATCACTCAGGCCTCTTAGTTTCCATGCTGTCAACTCCCAAACATACACCCTAGTCTCTCACTCTTCTCATCTCTCTGTGCTTCTTTACATCGCTCTCTTTCTCTCTGCTCACCCCTCTTTCTTCCAGCCCCCTCTTAATGTTATGAAGGTCAGCTCGAAGAACTCTCTTCCTTATTTGGAAAGCTTCTCCATTCCATGCAGGTCATTCCAGCCCGGCCGACCAATCCAGTGGTTAGCTTGTCGGGTGTCTCAGCCAATCCTGTGTCTCCCATGTCCTTTTAAGGACTGCCCATCTCTGACTCTGGAGGTTGATGTGGAATTATCTGCTTTCCTGCTCTCTATGGCTCCCTTGTCTCCCGTGACTTCTTTTTGCTTTTCCCCTTGCATGCTCTCTTTCTCTCCCTGTTGACACTGTTCAAGCTTTCTTTCAGTCTCTGCTGGTAATCAGTTTACCCCCTCGGTCTGCATTCACCGAGGCAACGGTATCCATTAAGAGAACTGATCCCCAGCCAACGTTTTACTTCCATTTTTAATTAGACATTTTGATGATGATGAACCACAAGATCGGTGTAAACCTAGTACCATATGTGGTTCTTTAACGTGCATGTTTCCCACTTTCCGTGAAACCACACGCAACACCTCTACAAGAAAGTGATTGTTAATACTTCATTAGAGAGTTCATGAGTTACACCTCATAAACACAAATGCACTGCTGAGAGGAAGCTCTGAGTCACAGCACAGATATGTGACAAAACCTGGCAGCCAGAGCTCCTTGCTCTGCTCGCAGTGCAACATGAGTTCATAGATGCTGCTCTAAACTGGGCACAGACGCTGGATGCAGCATGCAACAAACCCCATAACAACCCAAAATGTAAGATATCCCAATAGTAAGATGCCACATGCAGATCAAATCTGAAATAAAGTTATAAATCAACACCAAATCACCTGCTACTGTACTAGGCTTCATACTGTAAACACTTCTGCAAGCAAAAGCTCTGTGTGTGACAGTATGAGACTGATGAGGGTGGTTGGAAAAAAATGGTTTGTTGCCTCCAGTTTGTCTGCTGTTCCCCTGACAACAACCTCACACGGGGTTAAAGAGGTTTGGAGCTACCGCTACAATCATTTAATCTCAGTGGTATGACAATTATGCTGCCGGAAAGGGATTGGGGTCAATCCATATGCAATATATAGCACATTATGGTGGATTAGGCCCTTCCTCATCTGTACCACTACGTAGCTATGCCTTAGAAACATATTCACACATGGTGTCACTTACTGACTGCCGGCCTTTTGTTCTAAGCTCCTGCATATTTGGGATTGCTAACCCTGAGTGCGTGCACGTGTGTGTGTATGTATGAAAGTGTGTGTTTGTGTACATGTGTATGTTGCGTGCGTGCACCTGAATCAGAGAGCGAAAGAGAGAGTGAGAGAGAGAGAGAGAGAGAAAGAGGCTGGAAAGCGAGAAAGCATAAGCATGTGCATTATGCAGCCAGGAATGGGAGTTCCCGGATGCCGTGAGTGCTGAGGCACCGAATGTCGGGCCATGACCCCACACCCTGCCATTTTCTGGCAGCAGTTTAACACATAATAGTAACCTGTCATCTATAGCCCCAGGAAGCTAATTGTTGAACGCTGTCTGAAAACCTTTCCACTTCCTCCCTTGACACACACACACTTAGCTTGACCTCCACGTTTCTTTCCCCAGGCTAATTCTGCTTCAGTCACACTTCATTCAGTTGAAAACGCTTTAAAGTCAAGTTGCTTACTGTAAGTCCTTGGTCTGCTAAAATTCTCTCTCCCTCTCTCTCTCTCTCTCTCTCTCTCCTCTCTCTCTCTCTCTCTCTCTCTCTCCCTCTCTCTCTCTCTCTAGGGCCATGACAGGGTTAACTCTGCTCACGTCTTCTGAAAATCAACAGCAAAGAGAACCAGCTAACTGATGGTCCTTTGGGATAACAAATCAATGTTATGTGAAAAAGCAAACTTGAGGTTCTGCTAAGTGCTGATTTGTGCCTGTTTTTCATCATCACTAATCTTAGTATAATCTTATCATATTGAGTAAAAATGAAAGTCGAGCTCCATAAAAACAGCCACAGAGGCTCAACTATAAGAGCTCAACTCAAACACATAGAAAGCATTTTCTGATCTGAAATGCGTGCAAGAGAACAATTTCCACTGTCAGAGTTGATTCCTGGTCTTATGAAGGAGAGATTAAGCTATGAAATGGTTGGAGGATAATTGTTGCCTCCGCCAGAGTGCTTGGTGTCTGACGCCCACCCAGAGATTATCCCAACCTGTAATAGAACGTTTTGCCTCTATTATCACGGTCAATAGCATGGTGGTCACACCTTGACATATTGCATTGGCTTGTCACTTGTATGATTGTGTCTCCTCCTTAGTCCTACAGTACTTGAAGTTGTTTCCCTGAAATGGTTGCTTGCCCTCAAATGTAATACTAGAATGATGGGCCTTAAAGTTTCTCTACATAGTTTTGGCAGATCTAGATGTAGTATGTTGACAGCAGACCTACCCTATTACCTGGTGATATAGGCAAGTTACCGACACTAAGGAAAACCCTGAGACATCATTCCAGCAGCACAGCTACCATAAAAAAATTATGGATAGCAAGAATTTGAAAAAAGACAAGCACAGGCACGTGTGGAGTGTTTTTCCTCCCACACTGGCAAGGATTTGTTAGGATATGCCTTTGAAGTGCAAAACGTTCCTGTGAAATGTCACACCAGGCAAGCGTCCTTTATTAATATACACTCTCAGAAAAAAGGGTACACAATTGTACCCTTTGTCACTGGGGCACAGCGTAGTGTAGGAAAGCTGACACTCGTCATCACCGCCGCTAACGTCTCATCCATCAACACACGCATGCACACACACTCACATAGATTTCCAGGTGTTATCAGTCCGTTGTGATGTGGTTTTATAGATGGTCACGTGTACAGTTAAACCCCTAGTAAGCACTGAACAGAGAGGAGTATATTCTCACATATATATAGAACATATATTCTCTCCAAAACAGCAGACCACTGACCTGACACCAAGATGCTAGGTCTCGTCTATTTGAATTACGGCCTGTCTCACAGTATTGTTACAGTCCCAAATCCTTTCACATCTTCATGCAAGAACCCCAAACTAACTCTCATCTAATAGTCTAATAGGCCACAATCCTCAATATCTGTCAACAGCACACCTGCTTAAAGTGATATTTCACTTTGGAACAACATATTTATTGCTTTACATAGTAAATATGTTTTGAGTCTTGAGTGACATTGGATGTCCCTGTTATCTGTAATGTTGGTGTGACTCCCTACATTTATGTTTTCCTTACAGTAGTCTGAAAATCACACTTCTGATACATTTACTGACTGAAGCAAGTGACCCAAACGATCATTTATTCTGTGTACTGGTAACAGACATTGAAAAAACTGATCAAAAAAGTAGGGAAAATGCCTGAATATCAGTGGTTCATACCGTGAGATAATACTGCTAATAATATAATTCACTATCCATGCTTTAGCCATCTATTGTCTGCCGTGCTGAAAGACACTGTTTTCTCTCTCAACACAGGAAATGGTTCAGGTCCAGCGGAACAGTCTGAACCTCTACCCTGAGAGTTTCCTTTGATTCTTTTCCTCGGGCCTGGCACCGGCGCTGGGCATCAGAACCAGACGCCCAGCGACCCACCTCTCTATCCCATCAGTGCAGACAGACAGCAGGCCTGTTTTCACAGCTCAGGTCTCCTGTAGTTCCCCCAGCTTGCCAAGTCATACAACCATTTCCTCCCTCCCGTCAGCTCAGGGTTTTAAATCAAAAATCCTTCCTAACACATACTTTGCGTGTGTTATTCCTATGATTTAGAACAATTTAATATAGATTTGCAGAACATGAACACATCTCTCCAATAGCTATAAACATCAATGTCAAGATTAAAGTCTCATAATATAAAACAACCCAAATGAACATGCGTTGTCATCCAATGAATGGAGCAGCTCCAGAGGTAACGCTCTTGATGATCAGAGATGAGAGTCATGGCTCTCTGGCCTGAAGCAGATCAAGTCACTCCTTCCAACAGACACAGATGCCCAATCTCTTTTTAAACAGTGAAACAAGAGTTATATTAAGACTTGAGAGAGTTTAAACACAAGACAGTAGGGTCATAGTTTCCACTCTATTCAATGTAGAGAAATTTAACAAAGTGCTCAATTAGGATTTATAGAGGAGCCTTAAAATCTAATCCTGTAAACATACAAATAAAACAGGGTCGCGTTTGAAAGGCTGCAGACCTCGCTGTACTGTTTTGGTGTTGCACAGCATACCAGTCTATACAGGACATGTGGCGGATAGCAAACAGGATATGATGAACTCTATGATAAGCTCAGGGGTTTTAGGTCAAGAGTGGTCATCCTGTGCTCCTACAGGTCAGTGGAGTCTGACCTCTTTTACACGGCACAGAAACATGACCCTTATTTAATGGCAGGGCAGCTGTTTTTACTGTGTAATTACAGATTGTATTTAGAGGGGAGAAGGGAGGAGAGGGATGGCTTAAGCCAGCCGCATGCTTCACAGTGGGGAGCTGATTTCTCTTTATGGCACCCTGTTCGTGTCATTATTGTGGAAAAACACTCAAGGAAGCAGCTTTTACTGTGATCCTGCTATTTGGAGATCCCCGAGCCAGGACACGGAAATGCAGAACAATGTGCCAACAATTAAACAACACAAAGTTTGACTGCTACAGGGGTGCTCCACTCACATCACACCCAGACCTTCACCCACACCGCCAGTTCTTTACCTGTCATTTCCTGTCTCCTCCTCTATATTCTCCACTCTGGAAGCACAGAATTGACAAAGCATCAAGGTTTATGTCAAGAGTCATACAATGAGCATCCATGAGGAGCGTTCAGAAATCTAGTACACATGCAGTGCACTGTAGGCTGCACAAAGCAAGAGCCAGGCCTAGCTAAACTGTAGCCAAGCTCTAGTCTACATGCATCCTCTCACATCATATCAACATTGTCACCCTTTGGTTGTTGATGATACTGCAGCTATTGCTCTATACTGTGCCGGTCATAACATCAGAAACGTCTACAAAAGATGCTCCCCGTCTCTGTTCTGTAAGTGTTCCCAAGCCAATAAGAAAGCTTGATGACTAACCTCTCTAGTGAAGGAATATACTTCTTTCTACCTATATAGCCTGTAGTTGGGTTCCTGAATAGACATGCATCAGCAAGTGAGATAGAAACCATGCAGAGAGGCTTGTGCACTACAGTCAACTCCATACACAGGACACATTCAATGCCCAACTCTCCTCCAATAACACAGGACATCCTACCCGATCCTATAGAGCTCATAGAAAGGTGCTATAAGGAAGAAAACAATGGCCCTGTCCTGGGCTGGGCATGCAGACCGAGGTCAGATAGAAACAAAAGGAGTCATCCAGCAAAAGCCACACAGATCTGTTTACAGCTACAGACAGACAGCATCTGGCAGGCCGGCCCTGGCACACATGATGGCACACTGACACCAACATAAAAGCACTGGAATGCTTTTGTTGTAAACAGGGCTGGGATTCCCCTTTAACCCTTTCACAAAGCTGAGACACAATGCTATCAGTTCCACCAGGCCTCTGTCAGTCCTCCCACTGGTCCCTCCCACTGGTGACTGGTCTGGTAGCTGACCCCCAGGGCAGAGAGACATTAGGGGTGGAGAGAGGTACTCACAGCTTTGGCTTGGGCTTGGTAGGAAGTGGAGGACCCTCCTTCACAGGGGATGGAGTCCGCTTGGCCGGGGCTGGAGGTGAGTCTGGGGCCACCTGGGCTGGTACTTGGGCCGCGGCTGGGAGTTCTGTCCATGGTTCATAGTGTGTTGGGGGTAGAGGTGGTGGTGGCGGTGGGGTCTCTTTAGGCAGGCTTGGTGGTGACATTGGATGCAGGGGTTGTCCATTCTGTAGGGCCCCTTTGGCCCTGTCCTTGCCCTCCAGCTCTGAGCCCATCTGTACCGAGGCCGACACACTGGGCCAGATCTCCAGCTCATTAACGTGGAAACCCTCGTTGCTGGGTAGCATCTTGGGCGGCAGCTCTAACAGGCTGATCTCCGTGGGTGGGGGAGGAGGGGGGAAGGCTGCGGCATCCTCAAACCCGGAGCTATCACCAGATACGCCATTACTGGATGAGTCCTCAACAGCTGAGGGGGAGAAACGAGGACAATGAGGATGACGTTTGCCTTCGGTTTACATTTAGTTGTAGCCGACGCCTTGCTCAGTAGATACACACACAAGGCTGTATCAAAGCTACGTGATGCTGATCTGAACAGATCTAAAGCAACAGCTGGGTCCAGTCAGGCTGATGCAATTCCTGTTTATTCAGTCTTTCCCTCAACTGTGTGGTGAGTATTGTACTGTACATACACAGATCTGTCTGTGAGAATAAACACAAAGATATTTGTGTCCTCCTACACTCACACAGAGCGGCCCATCACCTCAACCCTCTCACCTACCTCACATGCAGACTACACGATAATAAACATGACAAAAATGGTCATCTTGATTAGAGGAAATACCATATAGCTTTTATAACTGACCCAAAACCGCAAGGACCTCCCGGACAGACTATTCACGGTCAACGAGATGACCAAGTCTTGATTCATTTGGAAGATTTAGCTGTAGCTGATGAGGACATTACAAAATGATATCCAGCATTTGAAACCATGAAGACCTACCTGCTCCTAGAACATTACTGCTGACATAAAAGTCAATTTCATTACACAATATTCAAGTTATTAGGTATCAAAAGACCTTTACTTAACAATTGTCAAAAACAGATTTTCTATAAAAATATTGCGATATAACCTTCAGGCAACAATTTTCTTCAAAACTATATATAATAAACATCTAATTTATTTCATATATAATAATGAAACTCTTCATTTGTGGAATATTTCGTAACCGTCCAATGAAAACAACTTCTATTATTCTATTCTATTCTATTCTACTATTTGGGACATGAAGAACAAAAACATGTGCACAGTTTACAGTAACTAAGTTAAACTGCATGCCTTCCAGCTTGGAAAAAGTGGCACATTGAGCACAACTGTCCTGTGTAATCTCCAAACTCTGTATATAATACGTGGACCATCACTTGGACGAACCTGCAGTGACAGTGAGCTGGGCGCTGCTGTTGACAGAGCCGTAGAGGTTGGTTGCAGTGCAGCAGAACAGACCTCCGTCCTCTGGAAAGGCCTCAGCGATCACCAGGGTGCAGATCTCCTCTGAAAAAACAACCACCACAGACCATTAACGATCAAACCATCCTCGAAGTTAGATTTCATTGGTGAAATATTCTGAAATGTATTCTCAAATGGGTCACTGAGTGCACAGCAGAGGAGTAGGATTACAGGGCAGACTCGTACTTGATGGACAGGCATAGTGAGCAGAGTGACTGTCTATGTGTTTGTAATGACAGGAAAGGGGGATATTTGATGGACAGGTAGACAAATGTTATGCACAAGACTGATGGATAGGTCATGTAGACTGGTGACTCACTGGCCAGGGGCAGATCAACAGACCAGACAGACAGACAGTAAGCATGGCTGTGACGATTCAAGTAGGCACACAGACAGACAGACAGACACACACACACCACACTGAACCACAGATGTTCAGGGATGTCTGAGTGACTCACAGTGATGGTAAGAGCCTGAAAGTAACACCTGATGCACCTCCTTAGTCACACAGGCAGAACAAACCTGAACCTAAATGAGCGTGTGTGTGTCAGAGTTTACCTGAGCGTCTATGTGCGTGTGTTTATGAACTGGAGGTCGCTTTCCCAGGGACTCCCTCTGACTGTCCTAGATGTGACGATGAGTGTCTTGGGAGCCAAAGAGTTATGGCACTGTGAGATTACTGTAGTCATAACTGCGTGAAAGGTTGCAGCTGATAATGCAGCCCTCACACTCGAGTTTCGAGTTTCACAGACACAACTAATGACCCGTGACCAATTTTGAGGAATGCCATGGCAAGACTGACAGCAGCTAGGAAGGTGGAAGTAGTGTTGTTAACAACAGAGTAATACTATAATAGATCTGGCAGGAAGTGAGCTGACATACCTGGCTCAGCTGCAGACCGAGGCTCTGTTACACAGTACGTCATAGGGAGGGGGAGGAGAAGTAAAACAGAAATGATTTATGTTACGTGTGAATAATTTTTCCGCTAATCACGTAAAAATCATTTAGGTACAATGAGCTCGTCGATCACTGAGGGAACGTCTCACTTTTCTGGAGGATGCGAAAGTCTGGGGAATCCTGGATCTCTTCTCCCTGGCGGTGCCACCGGACCTGCAGAGGAGGGCTTCCCCGGACCCGGCACTCCAGAACCACCACCTGGCCCTCGGACGCCTGGGCGTCCTGCAACAGCTGCACAGAGGAGGTACCAACAAAACAGCAAGGAGCGATAAAGTGAGAGAGGGGTAATAGGACAACGGAGAGAGAGCGAGGGATGTGCGAGGATGATGAGGAGGTGAGAGCAGAGTGAAGTAGAGAGGGAAAAGGGGAAGTCCGCTAGAGAATGGGATAAATGGAGACAGAGAGGGAGATGACACGTTGTCATGTAACACCACTTGAGGGAGTGGGAGGCCAGGCTGACACTGACCCCTATCTACAGCTACTCTCTTTCACCATGGGACAGTGGGGTGCTGTCCTGCCAATCCTGTGACAGCTTCTAGTGTTGCAGAACCAAAGGAAGCCATCCGTGTTTGGGCAGAGGAAGAAGCCACCGTCAGCATTATGTTGACTCTTCAGCTAGTCAACAAAGCCCCAGTGAAAAGGGTTGGTACATCCATCAGAGAGACACTTTATCACTTTGGGTTCCCTCTCCCTCTCTCTCTGTGAGTGTGTGTGTGTGTGTTTCTTTGGGTGTATGGGTAGATTTTGGGAAGGCCAGGGGCGGAACGTAAATGTACATCATGTGTCTGACAGTCTACATGTGTGCATGTGTGTGTGGCATAGGTGACATCACAGCTCTGACTTCACCAGAGGCGAACATCCTCTGATTGAGATGATTAAAGCCTGCACAGCTCCTGAAGGAGGAGGGCGGGGGTGAAGAAAAACAAATGTCTTTCTGTAATGAAGCGGAAAATGATTTAGGGGCTGGCTGGCTGGATGAGAGTGAAACAGACCTGACCCTTGTGGGTTTGGCAGGCCCGTTTGAAGCTCTGCCTCGGCCCATTTCAATCCCACCATCACAAGACACATAGCCACATAGAGGGGTGAGCTGGTTGTGGGGGGAAGAGTCGAACAGTCTGAGCTGGAAAAGGGGCGTTCTGGAGTGGAGCTGTCATCAAAGCCTATGTTTTATCTGACCCCCACTGGTGAAAGCCACAGCAATGAGTAGTATTATTACAGGGTGTGTGCAGTGTGTGTGTGTGTGTGTGTGTGCAGGCTTACCTTGGTGAACGTAGGGGGTGCTGAGAGAGGCGCCTCACCACCATACAGTGATGATACAGGGCTCTGCATCTGGAGGACAACAGAAACTCTTTGACCATATGGTCTTGTATGTGTATGGTACTATACTGTATGTGTGCATTGCGTGGCTTACCCGCAGTGGGGGCTGAGACAGGGACTGGACCAGAGTGGAGCGATGAGGAAAGACCTCAGGGGTCTTAGGTGAAGATGAACGAATTGTCAGGGACATCGAGGTGGTCTTCTTCTGAACCCTAAAATAAACAAAGTGTCCACTTAAATCTTTTGTCTCGTCTCATGGCAACACACACAACAAAAACACTTTGCCCAGAAAAGTGCAAAGGAGGAACTTCTCAACACCTGAACGCTCGCAGTGAACATATGAATTGCTTTTGAGTCAAAGAAAATTGTCTCCCAAGCAATTAAGGTGATGTCACTTTGAAGAAGAGGCTAGACTTGAATGTGTCAATAGAAGGGAATCAGGAAGTAGTCCAGATGGGGTCAGATTATATAGGAGATAATGACCAAACCTTTATTACAGAACAGGAAAGAGTCTGACATCATGAAAGAAGAGACAGAGAGAGAATAACAGAAAGAGAGACAATAGAAAGATCAAAGAAGAGTGAAAGAGGGCAAGGGGTACAGAGTTTAAAGTAAGTGCAGGGGACATTTGTACCATATTAACCTGCACCTCTCATTAGCTAGGTTGTAGCCTGTGTGACTGGATCATAGCAATGGCTGTTTAAAGGCCTGGTTTAACGGCCTGGTTAAATAGGAGCAGGCAGCAGTGCTGATTAGCTGCTGCAGGGCTCGGTTAACCTGCTACAGGGGGTTCAGGGTTCACAGGGTCAGGGGGGTCAGGGGGCCATGCTGAAACACACGTACTGAGGCATGGCTCCTGATCTGGACTTTGACGCCGCCCCTTCCCCTTCTGAGTCTGACGACGAAACTCCTGTAATAGGACATAAATAAAAAGGTCTGTTACGGTAAGTCACAAACCTTCCACCACAGTTCAAGACACCAAATCAACAGCGAGTAGCAAAACGTTAACAATATATAAGATAAAGAGTCAATAGCAGATAAACCCTGTGGCTTCCTGTTGCTGCTGTTGCTTGTTTCTACATGTCCCCGCCATCTGCCATTGCGAGTAACTCTGAAAGCTTTAGCTCTGTTTGTGCTGGAAGAATAGCGACACTCTTCCTTTTTGTGCCAGGAAGCAAACTCCCTTTGTGCCGTAAAGGAATCCAGCAGATTTCCTTTGAACTGGGACAATGCAGCGTTAAGGCCAGTAGAAGGCCACCAATCTTCTCGGCAATGGTCTTGTTTGTTTACGTTAATTGTAATTGTAATTGTAATGAGTTTTTGATGCTAAAATGCTACATCTAGCACCCTTAACTTCTCCTTCCCGGCAGAGCACTTTTCTAGTTCTGACCTTCAATGTAGACCTCAGCGGAGGTGTTGTCTGCTCCAAGACTGTTGGAGGCCACGCAGGTGTAACGTCCTGTGTCGTCCTCGAAGGCTTCAGCAATCACCAGCGTGTGCAGGTCACCATCCCTCCAGATATGGATGTCAGGAGAGTTGTGCAGCTCACGGCCCTCGCAGAACCACCTGGCCAAAGAGGTGAACCGTACGTTGGTCACTTAAACTACTACTGTTTTGTATTACTGAGCCCAACCAAACTGGAGTCATCCTTCCTAACGCTAAAGGTTGGATGAGAGGTTGACTTGACATACACACACACAGCACACACACACACACCCTGCACGGGTCACTTTATACTTGACACCATTACTCAGCACAGCATTTTTTTACTAATATATTTGATTCTTTATTTATTATGTCGGTTGTATTTCATGTCATGTCTCATGTTCTGTGTTTTTTTTGCACCTTGGTCCTGTGAGAAACGACATTTCGTTCGGCTGTATGTGCTACTTGTATGGCTGAAATGACAATAAACTCAACTTGACTTGACTTTCGAAGAATTTCAATTTCAGTTGACCACAGGCAACAGGCATCATTACTGTGATTGATTTCTCTGTTCAATAAAACCTTGTCTGACAAGCAGGGGCCATTACTCTTCTTGACAAATACTTAAGTATACCTTTGCTGAATATGATGGAGGCCTGCCAATCTAATTCATAACAATAACTCACACCCCCTCCGGGTACGTCTGAGAAGTTGTTTCCGTACCTGCTCAACCTCAACCGCCCTGAGGCAGTGACAAGACGCAAGGTTACGGGAAGCGGACACACCCTTCCCGCCCCTCCCCCTCCCTCCGATCAGAGGTCTGTGTGTCTGGGCTGGCGTCTGGCCCGGTACCGCCTCCCTTGGGGTCTGCTGACACTGGTTGTGCTCCCTGCTCTGGGACCCAGGAGGGAAGAGAGAGTCTACAACTAAAAAGGCTTGATTCGTCTCATCTCTCTTCACAGGGTTATGATTAAACCAGACCTCCCAACATCACGCGACCACATCAAAATACTGGGCCAACCCCCATTGGTCACATAACCCATCTCCTACAAACACACACACACACACACACACTTTATACACCTATTAAAATAGAGGGCATATTTGTGTTGTTCACCTCTTGACCCCTGCATTGATAAGATGGAGGCGATGCAGGAATTTAACCAACATGCCGGGAGCACAGCTGTTCCACTAGACTCCCGACTATAGGACATTCCCACTATCTTGGAGGGCTATATAAAAATTCCCTACATTCTGCTGCATGGCCATTACTTCATTTTATGCACTCTGGTGTGTCAGTCAAACAGCAGGCTGACTACTACTGCTCCGGAAAGCAATCCATCAGCCGAAATACTCAGACATCACTTCATACCCGAGGATTTACACCTGACGGCGTGGGTGTGGGAGCTAGAGAGAGTCGAGAACGAGACAGAGAAAGTGAATGAATGGGACCTCGAACAAGTACAGGACATGGCGATGAATGAGCGTGAGTCAGGCAGGGTGAGACAGGACAAATGGAAATCATACACTCTGTTATTACTGAGACGAATCATCCTGAGCAATTCATTAGTAGAGGTGACAAGTGGAGCAGTCCACGGCCTTAGTCACCCTGTTCTTGCACTCTCCACCGCCACCTCCTTAACATGAACCTCCCAGTACAATAGACTCCGGATAGTTCCTCTGCCTTATCGCCCGATGAAGTGAATGGAACAATGGAAACTTGGCTGGCTTAATCACGCAGCCAGACACCGTGTTAAATGATAGGAAACAGATCGGGACATGAGACTAATAACAGGCTGAGCAGGGAGGCCTTATCTGCTGGTGTGTCAACCCTAGAGGCAGCTGGAGGCCAAGAGTCATCTGCCACGCTGCGCCGGCTATCTCTGCACCACACAGACCCAGACAGACAGAGAAACACAGGGACGAGATTGGGATTCTGCATGACATGACTTTGTTATATGACACGGTTTCATAATGCCAGTTAAATTCAAAGGCTAGGTTCTTGAGGGCAGGACTGACAGCAGCAGGCAATTGAAAGTAAGAAGTGGATTGTTTCAGCAAAGCAATATGTCCGTGTGGTTTTGAAATTCATTTTTCAGATTATAGCCAGGCGGGGAAAAGGGAAAACAACTTGGTTGGGTAATTGATGTGTCTGCTGGGAACTTGCTCGGAATAAAAAAAATCAGGTTTCTTTTTTGGTGAGACCCCAAGGCTTTCTTTTGAGTCTCTCGCTGTATTAATCAGAATGGTTCGTTTTGGACTTCACAGCAATGCGCTCCCAGTTTGAAGTACACCACATGTGTGCCACACTATACAAATCCCTTTCACTAAAGGGAAAATCATTTGGACATCTTTTGAGCAGCGTTAAATCAAACGCATGCAGGGAAAGGCTTATTGTAACACATGACATCATTAAACCAATGTATGTATAGCCTGGCTGTGGTTTCTGTGACGGTTAAGACTGTCAGTGGGGAAAGCCTGATGGAGGTAAGTGTGTGTGTGTGTGTGTGTGTGTGTGTGTGTGTGTGTGTAGCTATTGTGAACAGAGGCCAGCAAACAGCAGGGGAACATGATTTCTCCAGGGTGGCCAGTATCTGTCCAGACCCCAAGCAAAAATAAAAAACTACATTTCCAGATCCATATGTGCACTAAAATACAAAAATAGAGTTGCAATTCAAGCGTTCATCAGCGGTCTTGTGAGTGGGGCTGGTTTTTTATGATAAGTTTACAAGTAGTTTTCCATTCTGGTTATGGCACACAGGTCTACCAGCCTCTCCTTGCCGAATCCAAAATAAAGTCTTTCTGCTCAGTAGGAGTAAAGCAATGGAAGTGGAAATTTGTTTGGACACAGTTTGATGAAACACAGAGCAGGACTCATCAGCTTGTGTTCCCCTGAAGGGGGTGCACACATAAACTAGGACACACACAAGACATTCCCAAGGAGCACAACAATAAAACTCCATATTAATCAACCTTAATGATCTACTATTACGCTTAATTACTGAGTAAACTCATTTAGAGACAGACGGTAATGTTTATTTAATCCCCTCTCCATTTGTGTGGAATGTGCTGAACATGGTGCTAGACGTAAACACCACGGAGAGAGAGGACTAGGCCGAGTCACACACAGTCTGGCGGCGAGACGGAAGCAGGGAGCGAAGCAACGGCGACCGTCAACGGTTTCTGACGGAGAGTGAAGAGCGGTCACTCAGTTTTTTCCCCACTTACCAGCTTTACCACCCTTTTCCTCTTCACACTTTGTTGCGCAATACCAAAATAGTAAAACGCAGCCATTCAGCAGATGCACACACCAAAACTGTAAAAATCAACACCATGCCAGTGTTTATTTAAGGCCACACACCCTCAGAGTTAATTTAACACTTTCAGATAGTTTTGACCTCACAACCCAGAGCCATATCAGCTCTACAAGTAAACAAACACTCCAATCAAACACCAAATAATTGTCACTGAAAAAACACAGCACCCCGCCAGACATCGACCCAACATCCCACCACCACACCAACCAGCCTCGTCATCGACCTCTCAGCCTGCTGTGTGAATAAAGATAGTCTTATACACAACTAGATCAAGTCGGGCAAATGTGGCCTGATGGTGCGGTGGACATCCACAAGATGAAGATCTCGTTCTCGGGCCACTCCCTACACTAACCTATCCATATGGCAACACATAAGATGAACAGAGCATTCCACGGCTGAGGCCAAACCAGAGCCTTCTGCCCTGGCCTCTATAGTGCGTGCTGAGGGCCACACTCTCCTCGTCTGACCCTGTTGTTATTTGCTGCTGTTGATGGAAAGTTTTATGAAGCAAAGCTCAGTTTCACCACAAACCCAAAAGAGTGGAGGCCAGAGCAGAGAGGGAAGAAGAGAAATACAAAGAAGGAGGGTTTAATCATAAAATGACCTTGACAACATAAAGGAGTGGCGGTGTGAGTTGCCTGCAAAAACACATCCACCAAGCATACATCAATATGGGATGTATGGTATGCATGGACGAGACCTATACTTCCTCAGACATGTTTGTCTCGGTCTTTCTTCCCATCTGGTAGCTCTGCCGTCAGTGTTCAGTCTAGGCTATGGACCACAGAAGTCAACCAAAGTGCAACTGGACAAAAAGAGCAGCATCTAGGCGGTCTTTATTCCTAATTACAAACTACAATAGAGCTCAAGTAAAACTACCCAGAGCCCTGTTGGTTTTATTATCCACCACAGAGAAATCTCCAAATTCACACACACACACAAGATGCAGAGCTTTCCTATGCACGTTAACTGAAACCAACAATGTCAATAAAGCTCTATAACACCATAACATATAATTCTATAAGTTTGTGCATTGGCCTCCAGGGATGCAATGTGCCGATACTGGTATTGTATATTGACAAAACATTTTAACAAGGACAAATCACACCAGACTGAAACATAGGAAGCAGCACTAAAATCCAGTACCAAGAGCTACTCAAAAATAAAAGCACAACAATTAGAATTTCTTCCTTTTCACACTTAGAAAGACATTAGTTCTCTTTTAGTGTGAATTTTTCTATTTTATATTGTATTCTTGACCTTTGCCTTTTACAGTACTTTTATTCTTTTTTTTTTTATTCTTCACTTGCTATGTTTATTGTTATGCACCAAACACCAAGTCAAATTCCTTGTATGTGGAAACATACTTGGCAATAAAACTGATTCTGATTCTGGAGGAAAATCATTTTTGTGTAATAACCTCAAACTAATGGTCTAATTTTACATTCTTCAGTACTGTAGCATTGATAGTTTGTGTTTATAGGTTTTAGCAATGGAACAAGGTATTGGTCCATCACTACTTTCCATATGTTTCTGATCTATGTAGGGCTAGATGTGCTGGCAGCAGAAGAGTCAGGTCTTCTATACGATTCTATTCATTTTTTTTGGGTGTCATCGTCTGGACTGAGCAGGAAATGTGAGCATCACAGATTTGAAAATAGGGCCATAGTGTGGCCATTCTGCTACTACCCCTCCAAGTGTAAGTGACTGTGAACATATGCAAACAGAAAACTCTTGTTAAAAGATGATAAATGCCAGAATCAATCTCAATGAGGGAGAGGAAAAAGCCATTTGATTTCTCGGGGCACGGGATCATAGGTCAGAGTTCACCGGAAGATCCAGACAGCAGACAGCTGGACGGGGCAGGCAGGCCTCTGACCGTAAGCAAAGCCAGATATTCTTCTCTAAAGAACTAAGGTCTCCTTCATGTTGGAGAGAATGTCCCATAGAGCTCAACAGTGTGGTTCTGGAAGTGAAAATCCCATTCATATTCTGAATAGGGATTTTGATTATTAGCCATAATGTCGTAACCATCCAATGTAGACTCACCACAAGCTAGTAGATTGTGAAACGATAGTGTATGCTCCTTAGAAGCCACAAGTCCGTATGATATCAACCTTGTTTTGAGAAAAACATGTTTTATTCGCGATGTCATGGAGAAGTACTACACTACCCACAATCCTAAAGTGTAACAGCGACGTCTCTGATTGGTGGAGCTCGCTGTTACCATGGACGATAACGTTAGCTACTAACGTAACCTAGCTAGCTGCTTATCCTATGCAGCTGGAACGAATCACTGTACCATGTCGATGACAACACTTTACACTATACTATATGAAACACTATATATACGCACACAAAACAACAACAATATCAACACTATACTATTGACACATGTTAAATTAAAGAAGAAGCGCGCTAAACTATCGTTAGTTTGGAAGTTGTTGGAAAAGTATCATTCGCAATGGTTTATGGGATGAGTAGTTCCTTTTTTTTGCTCAGAATCAAATGTTTTATGGTCACGATTCATCGTCTAGCTGGTTGGCTTGGTTCCAGCCTTAAAACTCTTTATATAAGGATTTTCTGAAATAAAGAGACTGTGACGGAGACTGAGAGACTGTGAGAGACTGAACGGTTTGAGAATCGTTCAGTCTCTATCGGACTTCTCGGACAACGGAGAGAGCACATCGGACATCTCGCGAGTCGAGAGAGCAGATGTCCGAGATGTCCGAGCAGTTCACGTCCGATGAACGAGACTACTTCTGCGTACCCGTCGGATCAAGGAGCCATACTGGATTGTGAAAAAGGCCAATGTAATAATGTAGCAATGTATTACATTCTATATACATTGACAACAGTTTTTGTAATGTTTATGATGTTGTTTGATTAGATTATTAGATTATCGATTTTTTAATTTAAAAAGAAATTCTGGCGCTGCTATAACCGCTGCTGAATCAATTCAGTTGCGTGTGCAAGTCGAATTAACTCACTCACTTAACTGATTCGGTTCTTTTGAACGATTTGTTCGCGAATCGGCCATCACTATTGCTCACTGATAGATATTAACAGACAGTGGACCTCAATGTCAAATTACCAAGCAGACAAAAGGTTCAGGCTGAATCATCATGGACATGAATTAAAATGTGGAATACTCATACCCTGGAGAGAGAGAGAGAGAGAGAGAGAGACAGAGACAGAGACAGAGACAGAGAGGGAGACTCAACTGAGATAGTGACAGACACATGTGCAGCAGCTGAACTACACATGCACACTCATGGGGATGCAGGCGCATACAAACACACACACGCCCACACACACACACACACAAAGACACACACACACATTCAATCTCAGTTCATTCAGTTTGATAACTTTGTGTCAGAGAGCTCAAGCGTACCCACAGGTTTTTCTTATTATTAACAATGTGACAACCCAGAGAATATAATAAACTACATACTACAAACATCACGATTCAGTCTACCAGTTACTGTTGCAGAGAGTAAAGACACATTTTTCCCAACTGCAATCAAATTAGTTTTGATTGCAGTATCAAATTTCTCTTCATGGACCTCAATCCCCAACTACATTCAAGGAGATGTCAACCACATGGCCCTTACTCTTGTATTCCCTAAATCTGACAGTCTCCTTTTTAAAATAATGTATGTATGTTAGACTGTGGAGATCCTATAAGAGAGTTTCACCACGTAAGGCTGACTTTCACCCTAGAATGACTGTAAATATAACTTACCTGAGCAGTCGTGCTTCTCCTGATTATCAGAACTATGTCACTGATGCTTGCCTTGATGTTAGGTTGTGTACAGAGCCTCTTCTACTACTAGAATGACACGCACTGAGCCACTGCCAGAGACGCTGACACTCTCACACCACGATTGCCACTCTGAGTCACAGTTGAACACAATGCTCAGACTAGCGAGAGTAGAGAGGGAGGGAGCAGCTGAGAGAAACTCCACACAAGTAGCAAGAAAGAGACACAAAGAGAGAGGATAAAAAGACATTTAGGACAGATTTAAAAGACACAAATAGTTTCTGTGTTGCCTGCAAACTGCACTCCTGATCATTGGCATGATTTCAGCAGCTTTGTCTCTCTGTCTCGAACAATCTTTTTCTGTTGTTGACAATGTGGATAGTTCGTACCCACGCTAGCCAGACCCTATGCAACCCTAAACCCATCACGGCTGGAATCAGGTAAAACAATGGCTCCACATCTGAATCAGCACAGGAAATTGGTTTGCCTCTGATGTGATACATTTTGTGGGCTACAAAACATTTTAACAAGCTGACTAGCAGGCAATGTGTTTTTCTAGCTGCGTCTTTGCGGAGTCTGTCTCCCATACAAAAACAAAGCCTGTTGTTCTGCTATTATACAAGTTGAGCAGCCCGGGCTACGGTCTGCTGGCCATTAAAGGCTGAGCAGCCCCACTGTAACATGGCCAAACAACCTGGCACCATGGAAACCCCTGGGGCGCCGATCTATACGTGCAGGAGAGAAAATCATGAAAATACAAGATGACAGTGCTACAGACTGACAAAGAGAGAGGGCACTAAATATATCGGTCCTTATTCAATAAGTCCTGCATGCCACAACTAGCTAGGCCACTTAGGGCTGAACAAAAATAGCTTGGATAGGTCTGGATCAAAATAGACCACTTCAAATGGGCAGCACCTGGCAAGAATAGGACAGATGGCTGTGGCTACTGTGCCTGGATATGCACACACACACACACACACACACACACACACACACACACACACACACACACCACACAGTGAGGCCATCTAATAATCCCATACATCCCAGGCACAGTGCAGAAAGAAAGAGTGTGGTGTTTCACCATGCAGTGTGCTGTAGGGTTAAATGCAGGGTGGACTAGTGATATTTTGGTCGCTGCGTCAGTGAAGACTCTGAGAGCCTACCACTGGGACGTGGCAGGTGGGCTTATTTGTGGTCCTTGTTACTAGGAAGGTCTTACACCAGACGCTGTGTATGTGAGTGTGTGTGTGTGTGTCCCTTGAGCTTATACACAGATCCATTGAGATAAACACATCTATCCTGTCACGGAGGCACACACTGAAATTACGTGGTTCTTTGATTTAAATTCTTCTGGTTCGTAAAAGAGCTTCATTGCATTTGAACTCAGCTACGGTGATAACAACATGAAAAGTGCCGTATTCCCCCTAAGTGACTGTAAAACACAGGTTAATAAGATGAAGGGCTTTTACAGTCTCTGGATGTTCCCATTAATTACAAGGTGACTGACAGGATCCTTCTCAGTCCCAGTGCTTTGTTTGACCGATCTCTTCCTAAAAAAAAAAAAAAAAACGGCAGTAGAAAAGACGAATTGTGCAGATGGCAGCAGTGCATGTGCCTTCCAAAACGATTCTCAGTCACACTACAAACAATTAAACATCCTTAAACATTCTTGCATGGCCAAGCTCACCCACTTACACGTGATATTTTGTTGTTTAAAAAGGTTGTTTCAGGGTCATTTGACATCACAGGAAAAGACTGGTGCACATTGTCATGACAACCTCTATTTTTGCTCCAAGGAAACCAAATAACAACTAACAAAAACAAGAGTATGTCCTCTCATGATGTCATGCTGTGAGCGCAATACATCTTCGCAAATGTCAAATAAATCCAGCATGAAACCCAGAAAAACCAACATCTAGCAGATCCCCAAAATGAAACATATCAGCCATGTAAACTTGGAGCCCATAGTACAAATAAATGATCCCACATACTTGGACGAAAGGAAAGGGACCGCTGACCGTTTCAAGCCAGCAAGGTCAGTCGTCCCATTGGCCTATTGTTGTGAGACCAATGGTGAGGCGTGTGAATGTTGTGGTGTGTATAATGTGTAAAGGTGTGGATACAGAGTAGTGTAGTTGAGTGTAATTCTGATCAGTGTTGAGTGTGGAGGAGGGGTGCTTCTGGGATTGTCATTGGCCTAATTTATATCTGTGACACACAAGATATGACACAAGGGAGCAGTTACATCAGATCCTGTGTACTGGTGAATTTCTTCCATTGACAAATGGGTGAGTTCCTCCAGAATCATTATCATCAATATTCCTGCCTAGCTAGTCATGCACTGAGGGATTAGAGTTGGAGACGTCTCATAACAGTCTGTGCAACGCTAAATTTAGATATGTCTCATAACTTTGTAGCGACAACAATTAGCTGTTAACACAAGGTAGCCAAAGCACACAGGGCTGATCCGTGTCAGTAGTCACATGGTGTTTTTTTAGGCTCTGAGTCAAATACAGTACTATCCTTAGTTCAGTCCTGTTGCTCTCTGCCCTCGCTTGGCCGATGTCCTGTTAAATGTCACTGTTATTTCTGACTCAAGTAAATATGTCTCAAAGTTGAGAGAGTTTTTGTGCAGAGGAAGTTGTAGACACTCAGGGCCATCTGGAGTCCATGACAACTAAATCTCCCCAAAAAACAAAATGCACACAAATGAGGTTTGTGTGCACCCACCCACGACCCCACTGCAAACAGGCAAACACACAAACACACACCCACAAACATCTGCATCCATGACAGCCCGACCACCTCTACTGGTGTGTGGGTGGCTATGCAGTTTGTAGATAGTTCACCTCAATAAGGACAACATGGGCGTCCTAGGAAATGGCGTTGAAGGACAGTAAATCGTCTTGTGGAGAAATGTCAGCGCTGAAAGGCTCAGGAGGAGCTGACAGGGTGGGGATAGCGGGTGATATACAGATTCAAGATGGCAGATCAGATACTTCAGATGCATTCAGCACCACATTCAAAGAGGGAAGCAGCAATACCCTCTATTCCTCTGTTACTGCTGTTGAGACACAACACCAAAACCTTGAGAAAATAAGATTCTCCTCAGAAAACAGCCACCATTTGATCTTAGCAGAAGTGTGTTCATCCATACTCATCCCTGTTACTGAGAAATAAGCTATTAAACAGTGTATCTAGATTACTATATTTGTCACTACTATTACTGATAATAGAATAACATTTTCAAGACATTTTCAATAACAATTTACTGCACATTTATTGCCAATTTAAGTTTGATACAGGGTACATAGGCATCACCTATGTAGAAGAACGTAATGCAATGGAGTCTGGTTATTTCCCCTCAGTTGAGATAGATGGCAAGGAACAAGAAGCAACAGGTTAAAGTCACTGTAGTCAGGACTTGGACTCTGTGACCTCTCCTCCTTACTCCTCCTTCCATAGCTAGGCTTAGATCTACGCTCTGATCTGACACACATGAGTCAGACATGGAGCATCTTCTTCCCCTTCCTTCCTTCATATGAAACCGAATCCCACTGACTCACGGACCCCCCAGTCCAACTGTCTCCCCATGATATGACACAGAGGGGGAGATTGCATACAAGTGATGGGAGAAGGATAGAGAAAGAGAGATGGATATCTGGAGTTTCGGTGTAAGACAGTTTAACATTCACAGCTGTTATCCTGTCACATGTACATGGGAAGGAAGACCCAAGCTTGTTTTTATGAGTCCCATGTGACCTCCTGTCTGCTCATAAAACAAGCACCGCCACACACACACCCTATTCACACAATACACAGCCGAGTGCACAATACACGTACACACGTTACACCGTGTATTGAGATTGATTCACATACAAAGCACACGCAGATTCTTTCGCTTTTACTCACAGTAGGAAAAACACTCAAAGACACGCAAACACATAAAACAGCCCACATCGAATTCCCCCACTTCAATATTGTCAAAGATACCATAATTGAATCAGGCTCAACATCAAACACAGCTCTTTGGCAGCCACACAGGAATCCAACCCAAAAGCTGCCTAAAATATCTCTTCAAAAGGCAGATTACTGTAAGCTGAATCTAATGGCCATGCCTTATCAAGCATGATGAATAGCAGTCATTTAGCAGGTGAACAGAGGAATGTAACCCAGTGCTTACTGTTCACAGCACAGCTGTACATCAGACCCCGGGGCCCAGATGACTCAGAACCACAAAACCTCAACTGAGCCCAGAACAGAGACAGACAGGTCCCAAATCTCTCAGGGGAAAACTTGAGTCCTTGGCATTATCCGCAGGTTACGGAAATGTGGGTCCAAGCAGATCTATGAAAGCCTGGCCGTTCCTCAACACAATTTATGTATTCTTGGCCTGAGCTGAGTTGGAATTTAGTCCACTACATACTTGCAATAGTGATGTTTGTGGGCCCGTGCTTGCAGCTTTTAGCCTATTTGAGCTGTTGTCAGTAGATGGATGTGATCCTACGGTGAGAATAGCAGCTTGCTTAAGTGTGCGTGTATCAACGACCCTGTGAGGTCTGATGGAGTTTGCGAACGATACGGGTAAGTGTGTGTGTTTACCGTTGGGGTTGAACATGCCTGCTGACACTTGGAGTGGTGAAGAAGCTGCAGTACAGAGAAAGATTTATGGACTGTCCTCTGCCCATCCTCCTCTTGAACTCGTCTAAGATTACCATCCTCCTGCCTTGCATGACTGCTGCCTTTGTCTGCCACGGGCATGCTTTATATCAAATGTGGTATTCTACTTTTTCAACTGTCAATGATGCACTTATACAGTTCTGTACAACTCTCATTTACTTACCCTTCTCCCTCTGCTCCCTTTCTTATTTAACCCTATATTACCTTACTGTATTTCCTTATGTCTGAGTGGTAACTCTGTGAACCACCTCTAAGCTGACCATATACCACAGGCATCAAGATTACACTTAATATCAGCAAAACCAAACCATTCCTTGTTTTTTGTCAGAACAATAGCACAAGGTCCAAATCTATGATTACATAGTTATTAAGATAATTCCTTGACACCAAAAACAAAAAAAAACCTCAGAATTACTCTTAGTCAAAATTATATATAAAAACGTATTTGTCAAATGGTACTTTATAGTGGACAAAAGACGTGTGTGTGTGTGTATGTGTGTGTGTGTGTGTGTGTGTGTGTGCATTTGCAGATGCAGTCGCAAATGCAGTGTGACTGGATAAGAGGATTAGTATGATTATTGGTATGTGATACGAAGCCAAGGACAGGGGCTTCCCAGACCTGAAGGACCCAGACTCCCAGGCTGCAAGGGGGAGCAGGAAAAGTCTCACCTCCTGGGGTGAAACTTCACACTCTTATCTCCAGGCCAGCAGAGGGCCGGGGGGCCACCGCTGGGCCTGAGACGGGACAGCTCCATTCGTCACAACTGCACATTAACATTCCAGTGAGGAATGGCACTGACGCGTGTCCATCTGAGCACTTTACTGCTGGTATCCTAGTGTGAGTATGGGTATATATTTGCAATAAGCCATTATCAAGTCCTCTCAATAAACGTGACAGTGGTGATGCTATTGCTGCATTGGTGTCCAGACTATTTAAGATTAGATAACTTGCTGGCCTCCCTAAATTCCAAGCCAGCGAGGTATGAACGAGCTCAAATGTACTCATGCCTTAAACACATCTTTGTACGCATATAACACACAGAGCCACACACACTGTTCAGTCGTCAGCATGGTGAGAACTACCTAATACGTCAAACTGACTAACTCACGTCAACGTGCAAAATCAACAGGACACGTACATTATTAAGGCCGGGAACCTTAGTGTACTCCCCCCACCCCCTTGCCCCCACCCGCCCCCACATCCCCACTCTAGGCTCTTTCATTATTTGCAGCTTAAGTATGACATGACATCATAGTTATGTACTGCTTGCAACTTAAAAAAGAAAATCAGGTATGAAAATGCCAGCACTTTTTCCATCCCCCCTCCTGTGGAGATCAAATGAGCCCATGAGGGAGAAGTTAAAATTATAGCTCTCCTGAAACTGACCGAACCAGCATTACAGTCAGGCTACGTCATGAGTTAGCAGCAGGTCACCTGCTATGACCTTGTACCAAGATTGTTTCACACAAAGAGAGAGGAAGGGCTACTGTAGCTTTTGGCTAGTAGCTACTTTGGCAGCATCACAGCACACTTCTTGTCTCAAAAGTTCAAATCTACCAGCAAGTCATATTGGAACCAGGCTCAGGAACTAAGGAAGTGAAAAGGTTTTGGTAGCAGTGATAATGAAAAGGAGATATTTACATTTATATTCTACATTTTAGGTATTTAACTGATGGTCTTATCCAATATGACTTACAAGCAACTAATAGTAAGGAGTGCAAAGATCTGGGCCTTAGTGTCCTTACAATATTCCTGTGACTATAAAACAATCACGTAAGAGTAAAGTGCAAAGGGAAAAAAATAGAAAAAGACTAAGGAAAGAGATGGGAGGGTATTTTTAGAGAGCAAGTAGAACGAGTAAACGAGAAGAGCTATCATTCAGTGGGGAGAAGATGACAAGAGGTATTTCTTAAATCGATGAGGTTTCAGCCGATGACGTAAGATGGTGAGTGACTCTGGTGTGGGAAGATCGAGCCTGGGTGGAGTGATGACTAGGGCGAAGCAGGGAAAAACGCAGAGCATGCACTGGCGTGTACAGCAGGAACGGGGGCGTAGAGCCCTTCACATCCTTATACACCAGCAACAGCCTTTTGAATTCAATATGAGCTGCAACAGGAAGCCAATGGAGGGATCGTAGGAGGGCTCTATGTGTGTGTGTGTGTGTGTGTGTGTGTGTGTGTGAGTCTGTGCATGTGCCGGCGTCCATGATTCCTTTGATAAATATTAGCGTGTTTTAATTAAAACAGGGATCATATACTTGATGACAAATTCCACCATCAAGCTACGGTTCCTTGTTTGGGTTTCATTGCTGAATTCCTCTGCAGCTTCTCATCTTCCTCAAGTTTCCTCTGTGGTTCTGAAACCAAGAAGCCAAGGCTGGTCTCCCCCATAGCTGCCCATCTCCCTCCATTCAACTCTAAGTCAGATTTTTTAAATGCCTTGTTTGCGCAGCAGACAGTTAGGGTAATGACATGGAAGAGCATCAGACGAAATGTCTAAAATAGCACACTGAGCACACCACAATTGGAGATGGATTTTCTCTGTCTGCTCTGCATGGCATTGAAATAGTGTGAACGCAGTGATCAGGCACCCGCAAGCATGTTTGGTGTTGTTACAAAATCAGACCTCACACCATCAACAGTGTTTAGAAATGCTCTCTTTAACACACACACACACACACACAAACACACACATCATTGAACTTCTATCTTTAACCCTAACTTTCATCCTCACCACAACATCCCTAACCTTAACCATAACCCTAAACTTGTCCAAAATGACCTCATTTCGCAAAAATGTCCTCAATTTGAAGGTCTAAAACTCAAACTGCTTCCCACAAGAACACACACACATACTCATCCTAATACCAGAGAAGCATCAGCATAAACAGGCCCTCGCATAAACCAGTGTGTGAGGAGCCTGAGTATATACTGAAGAATACCGGGCGCTCAGCACCGTATAACCCTCCTACCAAGACAAATTGTGGTCAACCACTGGAGTCCACGCCCAGCACCCAACCACCAGGAATGCCTCTTTCACTGGGTATGCAAAATGTTGGCACCAGCTCAGCACCGACTCATTAATCTGAATGAATGTGGAGGTGAGGAAGGGTATCACCTGCCAGGTCTGGCACCTCCATCAAAGCCCCTGCCCAGGGGAAGTGAGTGCTAAAATGAGGAGAAAGCATTTGAGCTCAACCTGTGTGAAATTAAAACAGAGAAACACGCTCTTGCTCACACACACACACACACACACACACACACACACACACACACACACACACACACACACACACACACACGCATACTCAGGTGCATGCCTGCTCACACACTCACTGTACAACCCAGTATACAAAGAACTTTATAATCACAAGCAACCACAAAAGAAGGTTAGGTTAGGTTGTTATCAACAGAAATTTAAATAATGAGGAACAAAAGGTAAGGGAAGCAATAAACTATAGACTAACCTTCCTGTGCAACACATAAAAAACATGTGTATGTACATGAGAATAGGCCTAGCCTTTGTGATATCCAGGAAACGTGAAATGAAAACCTTAACTGGGACAACTACACTTACAGTGCATACAATCTGTCATGTGGAGCCTACATAGTATAGCTCTCTGGTATTTCAGCAAGCATCCCTACAGATAAGACATGTCTGGGTTCATATGGACTATAATAAAGTATGTCTGAGGGTATTGCCTCAAGCATTTATGGGTACTGCTGTATGCAGTATCAGATATGGCACTTCAATCATAGGTAAAAAGGTCTTCATTATCAAAAGAATGTATACTATCAGGCTTATACAATGTTATAAGTGATTAATACACACACACACATACACACAGCACTTTCGAGTGCTAAGGCTAATATAGCCCATAGATCATTTGCCTTGTGGAAAGTTGGCGATATTTCATTCACAGATCTCTAAGAATATAAGATAACACATATAATGTCATCACCTTTGGCGCCCAGTGCAATAGTCTCCATGTGTTCTGTCAACAACACACACTGGACATGATGAGATATTGCTACATCTTCCTGACTGACCTCTTGTAGATCGTAGCTCTGTGACAAGCTCGCGGTCAGGTGGGTGAGGTTTCGTTGAATGACCACAACACTTCCAGAAGGCTCAACGCTGAGTTCATCTAAGACCTACTCCCTTCCACACCAGCTCTCAACACTCACCTACACTACCCTGTCGCTACACTTACACCTTGTTCAAAACAATACCTAAAAGTGGATTCATTTATTATTTCATTCCGTGTCCTGAATCATGCTTTTCATGAGTTACTGTTGCCTGTTGTTGATAGCGAGAGCTCAGGACTACAGCCTGAACACCGGCGGTGACAGCGGCTCCTCATGGCAGTTAATGTCATAGGCTCATCAACCTTCAACCTCTATGGTGGTGTGCATGCTGAAAAGTGAAAATGTACTACTGAGGTATTGCTTGAACGGATCCTAATAGCATATACATTTAACTATTCTGATAATATCTGAACTAAAAGTTGTGTGATGGTATACTAATAACTTGTACTACTTGCAGGACAAAGGATCTACTGGCTTGTGTAGTACTTACTGCTACTCCTAACCCAGTATTTACATGATGACATGCCTCCTTTCTACACCTGGAACTAATTGTGTGTAATGCTATAAAAAACCTCACGGCAAGCGGCTCTACGACCACTTAGCAGTAGTTATGAGGTTGAGCAGAGGGACACTGTGTTTACAAGAATGGTCTTCAGATGCTGTGAGTCTTGTGTTCAAATATATGTTTATCACCTAACCTGTGTATTAAAAGGCAACAGCAGAGAAAGCACTGGGTCCAATCTGTCCTCTCAATAGAGATAATACAATACAGATAATACAGATCCATCCTTTCTCCTTGTCTATCTTGCTACTTGGGTATCATTAACACTTCCTGGAAGAAGCTAGGTCCAGCAGTTGCACAACTTTGTTTTGGATAGTAAATACCCTGCTGCCATCTAGTGTTCATACTCAGTAGAGGACCAATACAGGGACTCTCAGCATGTTCTAAAAGCAAAGTGTATATTGAGTGTTTGTCTTTGAACGAGCTGCCTGGCACTTTCATAGACAAACACAGGCCAAAACAAAATAAACACAACTCATTAGACGACATAAACTGCTGTCCAAATCCTCAAGTCTTCCATCTCATTCTGTGAAGGCTGCTAAATAACAACATACACGTCCAACAGCATGAAGATTATAACTTTTTTCAGTACACTCATAAACTGCACATAGATTATTAAATTACAGGGGAAAAAAAGGCAAAATGCTTTGCTTCTATTTTTTACTTTTTTATTTCATTTCTTCTCTTCGTTTTCCACTCGCTTTATTTCCACAGCTGTATTGCCACAGTGTCTGCGGTCTCCTGTTTCCCTGCGGTAAAACACACTACTCACTACCTTCATATTCCCCAAGAAGGTGTGGGGAGATGGACAGCCCGGTGACTGAAAACTCCTTGTCATTGCATTGCGTGCATTCCTGGGCCTGGCTCCTGTTGGCCTGGAGACTATTTATACAGCAGTGGAAGAGGCCCCTTATAACCTGCTGGAGAGATACATGTCCTCTGGCAGAACGCCCCATGGAGTACACAAACTCCAAAAAGGACAAAGCCTCCTCAAAACACCCTCACATTTACAGGGGATCCATATGGACACTGGGTTCCTCCCATCAGGGTTAACAATCCTCAAAAAAACAACTGTATACTGTGTATGTACTTCCAAGCAGGAAGTACATACACACACACACACACACACACAGAGAGAGAGAGAGAGAGAGCGAGAGAGAGAGAGAGAGAGAACCGAACACTGCAGAATGACCATCCTTAGAGCACTGAAAGCATAGCATGGATTTAATGGAGCTTTAATTGGTTCATGTGTGGCTGTATAGTAAACAGCAGGATGTTGACTGAGCTTTGACGTTGGCACATCCAGAAACAAGAGAGGAGGGTATTTTTAGTTTACTGATGGGGCAGGAGGTGCTGTAGTTTCAAATGGAGTAGTAGTTCATCCAGGGAGAAACTCTCTGACCTGACAGTCTCTGTTCCAACTGGCCACGGTCCTGATTGACAAATCCGCTTACATAGAGTGGAAGTCCCCCAACCCAATAGCAGCTTGTCAACACACAACCACTCTCACCTCCTGGCTACCTCCCACCCAACTCACCTTATCTCCAGCAAGCCTATCTCTGGAAGCTTAGTCTGGTCAGTATCACACTGTGGCCAGAAGGTCTGTCCATGCATTATTTGATCGTTTTCATTCAACACTGTGAAATCAAACTCTCTCAAAGTTAGATTTCAATATGCCCCAGTGGGGAGTCTTTTGATCTCCTAACTAGGAAACGACCTGTGTCTTTTCAGGATCAGAAGGAAGAGTGACAGGGTACTGTACACTGTACACACACATACTATAGCATATTTACTATAGAGTATTTACAGTTCTGGCCAAGACTATTGGCACTCTTGCATTTTATGCAGATAATGTACATTATCTTCTGAAATAACTTTGTCTTCACACATTGATCTATTGATTCATAACAGCACATGATCAAACAATAAGAAATAAATAATTAAATTGAATTAGAAAAAATCTTTAAGGTTTAAGGTTTCAAAATGTGTGGCCATGACCATGATTGGCCCCCATTAGAACAATTCAAATACATTTTGTTGGAAATGTATAATTGTTTAGAATGATAATAATGAAAGGGAACACAAGAAGACCCGATTGATCTTTGCCACCTGGACAAACCTAAATCCTTCTGGGAAAATGTTCTGTGGATTGATGAAGCCACATTAGAGCTCTTTGGCAATGCAGATCAGCGCTTTGTTTATGGGGCTGCTTAGCTGCCCCGGGTACTGGATGTCTTGAACGTATTAAGGGCATCGTCCTTTTGGAGTTAAATGTGAAACCCAGTGTCAGCAAACTGGGTATCAATCGAAGGTCACCGGTCCTCCAGCAGTACAATGACGCAAAACACACATCCAAAAGCACCCAGGAAGGGTGTAAGAGTGGGCAGCGATGAGTCCTGATCTCAGTCCCATTGAGAACCTATGAAAAGACCTAAAATGTGCAGTTAGTCAAAGGTATCCTTCAAACATTGGAGAACTGGAGCAGATTGCAATTGAAGAGTGGGAGAAACTGCCCGCAGAAAGGTGCAGAAAGCTTATTGATGGTTACAAGAAATGTTTGGAAACAGTCATCATTGCCAAAGGCTGTGCAACTAAGTGTTGGGTGGAAATAATCACTGCCATCGCCACTTTTCAATTTTGAAACCATGAAAGATATTATATGTCTTATATTTGTATTCTTATTGTTTGATCATGTGCTGTTAAATAAAACAGATGAATGTGTGAAAACCGAAAGTTGTTTCAATTTCCAATTGTTTCAGAAGATATTGTACATTATCTGCATTAAATGCAAGGGTGCCAATAATCTAACTGTGATAGAGCAGCAGAAGTACTAATCACAACAGTGATCTACCTCCGGTGTACCAAAGTAATAATATTGCATGAACCTGCAGTGGATTATATCAGATAAATTACCTTGACCTTGTAAGAGAGCCAACTGCCACAACCTTTTTTCCAAAGGCATGGAATCAGTGGCAAGCCCCAAAACCAGATCCAGGGCTTATTACCTCTATAGTGCCCACAAACACTGCCCAAGTGCCCTTGAGCAAATCTGTTCCATGAGCCAGGGAACCCTACACTCTGACCTCTCTGATGAAATGTGTAGGCTATGTGTGTATATCTAGGAGGAATATGTATAAAGACAAATTCCATTCACCCTGTGTAAATTGACCATTAAAGTGATATTAACCAGGTCAAACCTTACCTGACCAGTGGCAGGGGGTTTCCTCCAACTCGGCACTCCAAACTAATGGGGCTTCCTTCCGCCACCTCCTGACTCTTCAGCTTCTGGGAGAAATTAGGCGGGGACAAAGGTCCAAATGTGGTCTGAGCTCCAGAGTGTTGGTATCCTATGGACCCTGTCCCTCCCACTGAGCCTGCTGGCTGGGGACCCATGGCTGGCTGGCTGTACTGTGCCCCCTCTTGCTGGCTGAGAGGCTGAGGGGGATCAGAGACCGAGCCCTGGGGGACCGGCCGCTGGCTTTTTGGAGTCAGGTAGCCACTGTCAGGAGAGGAGGAGTCCTCCTCTCCCTGCTGCTCCAAGTGAGCAGAACCTTTGAAGATGGAGGACAGCTCCTCAATAAAAGTGGCAGCACGACTGCAGAACTCTGTGGCTGAGGCCACCCGCTCATTCAGCTCCAGGCCTTCATGAACCAGCCTGGGCTTATCCTGCTTATACACTGGGGTGATGGACTTGTGGCAGACAAACTTCTCAGCAGAAGCCAAAGCTTCACTGGAGGCCTGTATGGGCCTGCTGAGGAGGACATTCTGGCTGGAGGACACTTTGACTGTGACATTGTCATCTGGGCAGGGGGCTTTGGTCTGGTGGTGAAGGTTTGGGCTTTTGGTCAGGTGTTCAGTGGTCTGGAGGGGTACAGAGAAGGTAGCGAGGGAGGGCGGGGGGTGGAGAACCTGCTCCTGGGTTATAGGATTAGGGGGTTCCGGGTCTCCAGATTCACCTGCATCGCTGAAGGCCTCCCAGGCCAGGTCCAGGCTACGATTAATCTCATCTGCACTGAGGAAGGCAGTAAGATCTGCAAAGTTTCCATCTCCAGAATCCAGCTCTGCTATGGAGTCCAGGCAGAGATCCCCATCAGAGGACGCCTCAGAAAACACCCCCCCATCCCCCTCCAAAATCCTGCCCCCTGCCGGGTCCTTTAGCAGCAGAGAGATGGGGAGTGGCTGATTCCAACTCCCGTCCTGCATCCTGAAATACACATCAACTCTCAATAAGCAACAATTAGATACATACACGTCGCTGACAGTACACTTCATACCTGAGGAGGGTAATGACAAATAGACATAATCCTACAACAGATGGGGAGTCATGCTTAAAAACAGACCTTACAAAAAATGTGCCTCATTTGCCCTCCCAGACACACAGTTGTAGCAGGATGACTCAGGCTGGTATTCTCTGGACACAGTTGGTGGGTATTAGTAAGAGCCTTTAGTTAGGTCATAGTGGACATGACTGGCATTTCTCACCAGCTCTGTCTCTCAGTCCGTATGCCGCTATTTTCCCTGTCATTCTCACAATATTAAGTTACAATGTAGGGCCTGGAGTTGGATCAATCAAGTGATGTTAAGCCACAACACCGAACATGCCAACCCATTTTTGAAAGAGGCAGCGTTATAACTGTACTATGTCCCTTGTCAAATAAGTTGCACATTCATCTTTACATGAATGTTTATATGATTATACCACAAAATTATGAGATAGTTTTGTTACAGTATGTACATTTATGCTGTCTGATGCTTCTTGTGTGTACAACTAATGTACGAGAGTCTCACGTTTCGATTCAGATGTATAATGTGTCACATGTGAGTGTAGTTAGAAGGGCTGTGTTTCTCTACGACCCATCTCTCTAGATGTGTATAATGTGTGTGTTGGTATAGGTTTGAGAAAGTGACACTATCATGGCGTCCTGAAGACCAGCTGTTGTTATTTTTAATCCCCTGGGCCATGTTTCACAGCAGCAGTGCAACCCTACCCTCAACACAGGAGAGTCACTACCTTAGAACACACACAAGCATAACTGGGCATGCACACACACACACACACTGACACACACTGACTAAAAGCACAAAAGGGATATGAAAACACATTTTCCTTCAAACCTGAAATCATCTGAGGAAAACAATAACATGCAGCATCACTTAAATATGAATGTGGAATATTTTAAATTATTAACGCTGATTGACAGTTAACTGTTGTCAAAGGCAGAAGTGGGTCAGCTGCATCTTCTCTTCCTCTTAGATTTTATAAACTCTAATACGTTATATAAATATAATTATATGAAAAGTAAAAAAACATTTCTTGACAATAAGATGACAACTGAAACAGAGCATGACAATTATACTGACACATAAAGACTTCACACTATTTATTATTGAACACCTTCATTACTAACGGTGTTAGGTCATATTTTTCTAATTACTAATTTTCTAATTACATTACATCTAATTACATACATATAACAATTACTTGTTATAAAAAACAACAAACAAATCATAAAATGCCACTGAAAAAATCAACAAAACAAGGGCAAAACGTACCTCTAAGTGGGCTATTTGTCCAAATGCTTTGTCCTGGTCTAGTGGTTCCAGGTTTCTCTTATTTATTATCTATAAATGAGGCAAAGAGAAGCGTCCCTTTCCAGAAGAGCAGCCTTTTTGGTCGGATGAGTAGTGAGCAGGTTCAGGGTCCAATTGCGTGGTGCCTCCGCAGTGGCCTGCTGTCCCATCTGTCCAAGGCTCTCACTGCTCACTGTGTGGGGCTATATTTGGCCCCTGGCTCAGGTTTCACAGCCAGAATACTGGAAAAAAGAGAGAGAGGGAAGGGGTCCTGGGGAATGGAAGGTAGTGAGGCAAATGGTGCAAAATCTCAAAGGAACAGCATTTCTTAACGAAATACTGTAAACACGCAACTAAGTTAATAATAAATAAATAAATACATGTATGCCTCAATAAATATACTAAAGGCTATAGGTTGTTTGACATCAGCATGCACACTCACACTATTACTATTAAACCAATTTAACTGGTGGTCATGCAATATTATAACCATGGGTTTGGGTTCGTGAAGAGACATTAGAGGGTCCTGCTGGCTAGGTCAGTTAGGCTGGGCTGTTTTTTGTCTAAACAGAACATATGACATACAGTAGCTTGACAGCTTCATCTTTTCAGTTGCCACTGTGGCCAGCTGACCCACCACTTAGCTGTTATCTGCATCATATGCAAGTCATCTGAGGAATGGGATGATTTTGCACAATTAGTGTAGTGGTCAAAGGTCAGGGCCAAGTTCATTGTTAAATCCCTATCCACAGCAATGTAGGGTTGAACAAGGTATCATTAACATTTTCACCTCTCTCCCCTGCTTGTAGTATTGGACTGCTCCAATATTCACCATTAATCCTATTTTCTTATTTAGTGTAAAAGAGAAAGATGGCTAAGGCCTATTGCCAAATCAGAAGGGCACAGACAGTTGTGGACCATGCAGCCTCACTTGGGTTATTTCTAGACCACTATCATACATAGTGCTCCCAGAGCTACAATCTACTGATTACAGTGAAGTGCTAGTGCTAAGTGCTAGCGACAAGTCAGAAAGAAAGGAATTTCCTCTGTAACAACGCTATCTATACACACACGCGCACACAACGCTATCTATGCACACACACACGCTATCTACCCCCCCCCCCCCCCACACACACACACACACACACACACACACACTGCAGCAAATCATTACACTTGTAACAGTCTTCTGACCCCTACATCTTCTCCCAATAAGCAATAATAGACCGTAATTCTGTACTTCCATTTAAAAATAACTGCATTATTTATTGGTTCCATAAACACAGTCACGTGTCTATGGAAGAATAGCACTGGAGCTATTTGTATGCATTGTCACTTTTTTCACTCATTTGCAAACACCACACCACCCGGGACTGTAAATGCTCCGCCATAGGCATACTTCTAACCATACCACATACCATACCTACCGAACAGTACCGCTATTTTGCTTTTGCGTTTCCCCACTGACTAAAATTGTCTTTTCATGTTTTCCGTTGCTCCACAACGATTGGTCGAAGGGAAAGATGGCGCCGTCCGCGTAATTGTGAAAACACAAACGCTTTATGAACAAAGCTGAAATTAGTTGATATTGAGTTGGCGCTTCCACGTTACCGGTCGGTATATTGCAGTCCTTTCGCTTCCCTAATCCCAGCACGGTGAGATATTAGAGAGCTGTTCCTCTAACGTTACCTCGGCTGGAACGCAACAACCTAGCTAGCAAAGTATCTAACGTCAATTTAGGAATTTGTAGTGGTAGTTACCTCAGTTGTCAATGCTGATGGATGTTACTAACTGTATTTAGTGTGTGAGTTGGTTTAGTTATTTATCAGCTATTGGCTACTAGTAGCTGTCATAGCTAGCTAGTAAATAACGTTAGCTACCCGCTGCACACTGGTAATGATGGTAATGATTTGCCATTAACAGGGATCCCAGGGAGTCAGGAACTACAACTGGCAACAAAGTAAGACACATGCAGAAACTGTACATGTAACTGTCATCCAGTATTGGCCTCCTCAAGCACTGGACTCTCTGGACTTGCAACTTAATGTGTGTATGTGTAGTGGCTAACCACTTATCAATAGCTACTGTCTGGTTTTTCTTTCTCACTATTTCTAGCCTGGCAAACAACATGCCTGCCTTCCGGCAAGTGGGAGAGAAGCAACTTCCTAACCCCGTACTGTGTATGGCGTGGTCTCCTAAAAGGGATCTTATTGCTCTGGCCAACACAACTGGAGAAGTAGGCCTAAAAACCACATTTACTATTTAATATGGAACAAGAGGTTTTACTATATTTTAAACAATTTTGTAACCTTAAGGCTTATGTCTTTCCATAGTTGCTACTACATCGCTTGGCCAATTTCCAGCGTGTTTGGAGCTTGCCACCCAGTGAATACACTGGAAAGGAGATCACTGCACTTGCATGGAGACCTGATGGCAAAAGTAAGGAATTGCATCAGTTGTTAGACTACTGCTTATTGATGTAATGGTGAAGTGTTATTACGTTTTTATTGTCTCTGTGTACTCCACAGTCCTGGCCTTCAGTGTTGGAGACACCAAGCAGGTTGTCCTGTGTGATGTTGAGAAGGCAGAGATCCTCCACCTGTTTCCAGTGCAGAACTCTGTATCCTGCATGCACTGGATGGAGGTGATAGAAGAGAGCAGGTACACATGAGGCTCAGCGATCAATGCAGTGGTATGAACGACGTAATGTGGAATAATGTGATTGTCTGGTCTGTATGTTAAGAACTGACCTGTGTTCCAGTGCCCTCAGCTCCTTCTACAACTCTGAAGATGAATCCAAACTTTTTCTTCCCAAATTACCAACACTTCCTAAAAGGTAAAAATAGCATATATTGCACATTAGGTGACCTCACATTACTGCTGTCCTGGTTTGGGCTGAGAAAGGGCAACCCTTTGATTGATTGAAAAACCTTTTCTTCAAAGTGTAGTGAATGCTGTTTTTGTTGTTTTTTTTCAGCTATAGCACAACATCAAAGATATTCAGGTAGGACTATTTTCATCAGCCCTATATCTCAGCCTATATCAGTTGTCTATATGTTTTGATTGTGTCTGATAGAACCCATATGTATTTATCCATCTGTATTACAGTGAGGAAAAGTCTGATGAGATAATGAATCTCCTGGGAGAAGTCAGGTAGATAATGCATACCCATTCAGATACACATTAATGCTGTGTGGTTTGTAAGTTGGACTGAGAATAATTCAAACACCTCATGTTGTTTTCATGCAGACTAAACATCCTTGTTCTTGGAGGAGGCACTGGTTTTGTAGAGCTGTATGCCTATGGGATGTACAAGATTGCCACTTTAACTGGGGTAAGGCTCTGTCACTCATTCATTACAATTGTCCAGACTATATGAGTCCCATCTTATGAAACACTTCTATAAATTAGGGTTAGACTGATATATCGGTTTGTATATCAGCCGGTCAATGTTGTTCACCTCCAATTTGATGGATATGATTCAGTTTGTTTGATTACATAATTGTATAATTGATCAATTGTGTTTTAGTGTCATGATCCATGTCACATGGGTTCTGCATTTTGTTTTAGAGGCTTTTCCACACTACGAAGAATACAACTCTGGGGAAAACACTGCATACTGTACTTTAAATGTTATCGCAAAGATTGTCAAATTCGGAAGGTATTGAATATTGGCAAAAATATCTATCAGCCCTCAAAAACTCAAATTAGGTGGGAACCCTACTATAAATTCTCATGTAACTGTTATTCTTCATTATTCAATTCTTTTGTACAGGTTCCAGGGACCTGTCGCAGCCTCAGTCTCTCCAGTGATCTCAAGTCCCTGTCGGTTATCACAGAGGTCAGGTCTGTGGACAACAATCCAGAGATCTGCTATGTTCAGGTAAGATGGATGAAATGTGCTGTTTTTAATTTCCAGGAAACGTCTTGTTTTCCTGTGTGTCCTGTGATTCTGTTCTGTCTGCCATTGACTATTCCTCAGTCTTCAACTCATTTGCTCACTATGCCTGCTCTCGTTGTCTTCCAGCTGGACACAGGGTTGTTGTCTGACTGTCTACCTGAGGTCACTAGGATGGCACGCAAGTTCACCCACATCTCCACCCTGCTGCAGTACCTGCGCCTCTCCCTTACATGTATGTGTGAGGCCTGGGAGGACATCCTCATGCAGATGGACCTTCGACTCACCAAATTTGTTCAGGTCAGTAGCCATGGTTTGTTGCTACAATAGCTAAAATAATTGTGCATCAACAATTATTTATTTATTTATTTATTTATTTATTTATTTATTAAATCTTTTTAGGAAAAGAACACAAGCACTCAAGTTCAAGATGAGTTTCTGGAGCTTTTGCTGTGGGGACAGTCAAGGTGAGAAAAACGCAATTTCTACCCTTCAACAACACATTCTCTCAATAATGTATCTTGTGTGGTAATTGTACTGATATTGTAAGTGTAGTACCTGGGGTGTCCTGTAGATGGTAGCAAAATATCTTTGGCTAATCTAACTTCTTTTAGTGAGATGGGATTTCATCTCTGTTCCTCCTGGACTTTTAAAACATGCAACTTGTGTGATAGTAGGAAAGATTGTTACTTCTCTTGGCTTTGTCTTTTGTCTTTCATGTAGCCCTGAACTACAGGCCCTTCTCATGAACCAGCTGACTGTCAAGGTGAGCAGAAAAAGTGGTGTAAACGTTGCTCTTTATCTGCTAACTTGAATCTATCTGCAGGTCACATCAAATTTCCCTCATAAAATCTTTCTGTCCTCTTGATCATTGCTAATATTATGTTACAGATGCATTTGTTGGCATAGTAAACAAATCACATCTTAAAGAGTAATGAAATACACAATTTTAATCTGTCTCCAATTGAAAAATTACAATTTGAGTGGTGGAGAGTAAGGGGAGAAGGGTGTGTCTGTAAAACCGGGGGGCGTGGGGTGTGCACCTCTGTCACATCCATTAGCTAGCTAGCTAACATTACACAATGGATTGTGTATTGTTAGGCTTCACTATATTGAAGTCATATAAATATGTTTACAGCTCAGAAAATGATTTTAATATTGAATACCTCTTTATTGTTTCATTTCCAATTTAGGGGCTGAAGAAGCTTGGCCAATCCATAGAGTCCTCTTACTCCAGCATCCAGAAGCTAGTGATCAGCCACCTGCAGAGGTATCTTTATCCTTTCACCATGCCATCACGTCAACTGCTTCCTGGACTTTTCTCATTTAACCCTCCCTCTGCAGTGGCTCTGAGGCGCTGTTGTACCACCTCAGTGAGGTGAAGGGGATGTCTCTATGGAAACAAAAGTTTCAGCCCTTGGGTCTGGACTCAGCAGCTATAGAAGGTACCATTGCCCTCATCTGCATGATTATCTAGAATTAAGCCTTTTTTTAATTTATTTTTTATCAATGTCTACATATGTGTTATGTTTTCAGATGCCATTACAGCTGTGGGTTCCTTCTCTCTGAAAGCTAACGAACTTCTACAGTGAGTTTGAGGATTTCTCAATTGATTTGCATCTTGAACTGAGTAACGTTCACTTAATTCCTAGTGTGACTAGTGTATTGGGTACTTTTTCCACCCTATGTCATTCCTATGTGTATAATCCTGTTCTTGTATTTTTCACTCAGAGTGATTGACAAGAGTATGAAGAACTTCAAAGCTTTTTTTCGGTGGCTGTATGTAGGTAAGAATCAGATCAGTTTATAAGTCAAATACAAGAAATGTACAGGAATTTGACTTTGTGTCGTTGATGCAGACGTGTCAACACAAGAGGACAGTGCAGTACATCCATTAGACAGTAAACTACATATCACTTTAGATATATGCAAAGAAGCATTTTATCACTCTGTGTATTCAGGCAAGGTGCCATGCAGTAGGTTGTAAGTAGATAGTTCAGCTCAAAATCTTCTGACGTTTTATTTCCACAGCTATGCTAAGGATGTGCGAGGAGCATGTACCACCAGAACTCAATAAGGTGAGAGAAGTTGTATCCATAGTATGTGAGGGAGAGGGAGAGATGTGTGATTTGAGCATCGTGATTTTACAATTGAACCTGTTGGTTAATCCCTCAGATGACCCAGAAGGACATTGCCTTTGTGGCCGACTTCCTGTCTGAGCATTTCAGTGAGGTGAGATCAACATAATGGCACTGTCATTTCTAACATCTTTATAGCTTTTCCCAAAGTGAAATTAATTTCTCTCTGGTTTAACAGAATGAAGAGCTCTTTGATCGTAAAGGAAAGTACTTCAATGTAGAACGAGTTGGTCAGGTAAGGGGATTTGTATTTGTGTGGACCAGTATTTTTGAATGGGACTACTGTCTTATGACATTCTGGTTTCTCATTCATGTGGTAATTTATAGTACCTGAAGGATGAGGACGAGGACCTTGTGTCTCCCCCCAACACTAAGGGAAACCAGTGGCTCAAGTTTTTACAGGAGAGCACACACCTGAAAGGTGAACTATGGCCTTGACTTGATAATCATGCAGCAAATTAGTGATTGTTTAAATTTTGTAATGAGGTGTCAGTAGAGAATGCATCTCTATTATTTGACTGGTGACTAATTATTTGACTAAAATGCCACTGTCACTGATTAACAGATTCAATGTTTGACTGGTTTATCTAGAGAGCCCGTTAATGTTCCCCTCATATCCCCAAAAGTCTTTGCACTTCGTCAAGAGGATGATGGAAGGTGTGATTGAGTTGTGTCTACAGAAACCTGCAGTAAGTTTTATGTGTGTACATGCACATCTCTTTCTCTCTCACCTATATTTATTTCGCTATAGTATCCCCTCATGAAAATATACCACCAATCACAATTTTATCCTGAAATGAGTATTGGGCTTAGTTTTGTGCTAAAATGGGATTTCCCCATTATAGTACAAAAAATACATATACAGTAACATAATATATAGTAATTATTTCATGTTTCCAATGTCTGCATGGAACAGTGTTAACTCTCCAATTCCAAGTTATACAAAAAATTCACAATTACATTGACAATAACAAATGTTCCTGCATTTGATGTTACTGCTCACAAATCATGCAGAGGCATTTGAATCAGTTAGAATATTGATTTTCATGATACACTTTGTTTATTGGTTCATTCATTTATTTGTGTGCAGGAAGTAATTGGGAAGTCTGTAAAACAGGCTGTTTTCTTGCCCCTGTTCACTGTGCCAGAGAGGTATGACCTATTCTTTCTGTTAATGATCTGAGATCTGAAATATGAATAGACTTTAATTAATTTGGATAAATATATGTTTGTTTGTTTATGGTCTTTCCAGCTCTGAAAATACTCCACGACTTTTTGAACTTCCATCTTTGTAAGTAAAACACAAACATCTTGTAATTGTTTATTGGTGTGTGACTTTGAGACCGGGGGTTTGTAATAATGATATACTTGCTGTGCTTGGTTGCCATGCAGGTGGAATGACAAGAAGGCCAATATGCACTATGTTGTGTTTTGCATGCCAGAGATTTCACCCTGCAAGCTTTACCTATTACGGAAGGGAACAGACCCATACAGGTACATGGCTGTGACTGTATGTGTGTATGTGTATCTTTGTTTTTTTATTTATATCTTTATTCTCTTTATTCACACAGACATATCCCAAACAGTCTCATGTCAATTGACCTGAGCAATGTTGATGATGATGATCTTAATGAAGATGAAGTCCAGTGAGTGCCTCTCCTCTCATTCTTACTCCTAAATTTGTTAATCAGAAATAAATGCAAAGTAATGTGATACTTTTCTTTAGTTAATGAAGGTGTTGCTACCATTTATTTGCAGTGTCCATTTGCTTTTCAGGCCTGATTGTGTATACAGTTGCCTGGATGCTCGTTTCTATGACGACGAGATGTTAACTGTGGTGTTGCAAGCACCAGGAGAGGAGAACAGGGGGCGTGTCCTGGCTCAGCTCCCTCTTGGCTCTGCCCTCAGCTGTGAGACTGAGTTCAACTGGGACCCTAGCCTTAGGTGTGTGTCTGTGTGTGTGTGTCTGAACCTCCAATTTGCTTCACCGCTTATCATTCAGTGTCAGTCCATATAAAAATCTGTAATCCTTCATCTTGCGCTCATTTTAAGACCGCTCTTATGAAATGAAAATGTGTATTTGTGTGTCACCTGTATTGTCAGGTTGGACCAGCAGAGTGGTGCCATCCCCTGTCAAGGCCTGGTGTTGGGGAATCAGTGGCGCGGCCTAGAGAACATGAAGGCTCAGTTTGTAGCTGTCAATGGGATCCGCAAAGTGGCCTGTGTGGTATGTCTGCTTTACTTTTGCAGCAGTGGGGGTCAGGGGTGATTTTGTTATGGGACCTGGATTGGATATTATGTGAATTCACTGTACTAGAATTTCCATTTGTTTGTTCTGGTAAACAATAAGGCCAGATGATGCATTTTGTTTTCACATTTTTGTAGTAGTGGACGCTACCTGCTGAATCAGTGTAGGAGAAACACTGCTTACCAAAATGTACCTGTTTTTTTTTTCCTGTCAGCTGAGTGCCAATCTGAGGCATGTCCGCGTTTTTGAGATGGACGTGGAGGATGAGGAGGATGAGGAAGGAGCCGAGTCGCAGAATGCCAGTGCTGACCAGGATGGGCTGGAAACGGCAATGACCAACCAAGGGGAGGGAGAAAGGGGGGGAGAGGCTGAGGCTCAGGCTGAAGATGAAGCCGAGGAGCACAGAGGGGATGTGTATCAAAAGACAGAGGAGCATCTGGAGTCAGAGGAAGCCCTGGAACTCTCTTAAGAGTCCACTAGCCAATCGGGCCAAATACACAGAAGCAAGCTGTATTCCACACCCTTCAGTTTAACTCACAGTAATATTGGACTCCATTTGCTTCTTACAAAAGAATGACTGAACACACAGGTTTCATTCTGACACCATTCTTAAATAAAGATATTTTGATAAGACTCTGTGTTCATTTTGAGTTGTTGCTTTTATTCTTCTAATTTATTGTAGTTAATAACTACAATAATAAATAAATATTTTCTACCATTTAGGCTCTTCATGTTGGAACGGCATGAATTGGGCCAGCACTGTATTCCTGTTGGTAAACAAAAAATATTCTTCATTCGAGAAAAGATGACTTATTGTAGATAGGAGGTTTCTCTAGGACAATGACATTTGCGTTTTGTCCGATACGGTAGTAGTGGTTGAGTGTGTACGCGCAAATAGGTGTTGGTGACGTGCTCGTCTCCGATACTGAACGTGATGACGTATGGTATTCGCTGCCTGTTGGTCTTTCACAGTTGGCAACGAGTATTGTGAAAATGGCCTCGACCCTGCCCGTCCGTACGAATAACCGGAGAAGATGACGATGTTGTGCTTTTTAACTCCGTTGAACACCAAAGTGTCTTCTGTGAACACGTAGATAACAGTTGAGTAGGTATAAATAGAGCGACCATCAGCCGGTAAACGACTAACAATACAACAGAGTACCGCATATTTTCGTAGGGCTCAAGAGCTACTATGGAGGATATCAACTCAAATATCAACGCTGACTTGGAAGTGCGGAAGCTACAGGACTTGGTGAAGAAACTCGAACAGCAAAATGAGCAGCTTCGGAGTAGATCATTGTTGTCCTCGTCTGGAGCTGTGTCAGGGATCCACAGACCTCTTAGTGACGGATACGACTCGTCGCTGTCAGCCGGTCTGGCCGGCTTCCCTGGGGTGGGGTTCGGCGGAACGGGTGGCTATGCTGGGCTTTTGGAGAACAACCGTTGTTTGAGCCCCAGACTGTCTTATGATGGCATCAGTTTCAGGAGGGCATATGAGGTTGAGGGGGCATCTGCTGCCACCTCACACAGTATGAACTCGTTTTATCCAGATACTACTGGGTGCTTCGAAGGGGAAACCTCTATCCTAGATGAAGTGGAAATATTAGATCTCGAAGACATGGATTGTCTAAACGAAGATGAAGACAGCTGGTGAGTGACAGTTTACACGCAGACTTTAATCGGGGGTAGCCTTTACACGCAGCACACCCGTATCTGTTGTCCCCAGTCTTTGGTGACAGCTTAAACTGTCGGGCACAGCTGCTCCAGACATTAACTACCACGACAAACGTTTGGCCGTGTTGGGCATAGGAATCCATAGCCATCTTCTCATAGCTTGCCTGAAACTCCAAAGTCATCCGCAGAGAAAGTCATTCATTGTCGGCCACTGAGGGATATTGTTGTTTGGCTCAGTAATTATATGTGGACTCTGCCAAGCCACTTCTCTGACGTAGGGTATAGACATGCTTTGTCAGGCAATCACTCCAAAATGACCAGCCTTCTCACATTGCAGCCATATTTCCTTTCAACTATCTGTTACGGTTATTCAGTTGTTGTTTTGGTTTTGTTTTTGTTTTTATGGCAAGGCTAGGAGTAGGCCTCTTCGGCACAGACCCCTCAACTATGAGATCACAGTCCCTGATGATCTGTGGAACCATTTTAGTGTTGTGATGTGGCAGATTGCTTGGCTTGCCATGGCAGGAGATCAGTGTGTTTGCCTGCCCAAAGCCAGTTGGGAGAGGTAGCCATGGTTACATTCCTTGTCAGAATTCCCATTAGCACACACCAGTTGGCACACAGCTACAAGTGCTGTACTGCCTAAGTGAGAAGAGTCCAAAGACAACACTGTCATCTCGCATAATATAGGCTGAGAGTTATGCCAGCGTCAAACTCTTCTGTGTGCCTACATAGTGTATCCCAACAGCTTTCTATTTACAGGGTATTACTAAATACTGCTACTAATATGACAGTGTTATGTAGGTTGCCATGTGGCTAAGGATGTCCATTCAGCAGCCTGTTGGTCTCCTTTATCAGGGTAGTTTTGGCAGCCCTCAGTGTCCTTTTCTTAATCCTCTCACACTACATCATGTTTGCATTATTTCCCCAGCACTGAGCATTGGTACTTTTCAGGGTTAGGTGGCTTTGCATAGATATCCATTGGAAGTGTAATCCTTGAAACGGGAGACTATGATTGGATTTGTGCCGCTGTGTAAATCTTGCTGCTCATCCCAACTCAAGGAAATCCCTCCAACAGTTGGAGAGGCAGAGATTAGGCTTCACTACAGGGCTGAAGCCAAACATGTTGATTTGGTAGATGGGTTTAAAGTAGATCAGTCAGGATGGTAATAGACCATGGGGTAGTTATTTGTATGGCAGTAGTGACTGGACATCAATGTAATGATGGGCCTTACTCAGAGAATAGCCCTTGTTATCTGTCGTTAAGGGAGGTTTGTTTCGTCTTGATTGGCCTCGTTTATGGCCATGGCATTGTAAAAGTTGGGCCATGCTCTCTAAAAGCATAGTATGTTCATCTTGTAGGGTAGGCTATGAGGAAATAAATGTATGCTGACGTGATTTGAAAGTGAAAGACTGCAAAAGATTGCCAGATAGTCTGAGTAGACTTAAGACCTACTTGCTCATCATCAGAGCAAACAGTCTTTCCTCTGCTGCTTGTAGTAGCATACTTGTGCCAGCTAGTGAGCTAGACTGAAAACGTAGGTATTACACTACTTTCAGACTTTGTTCACTCATGCCCCACAAACCCAGTCTCCACTCATTCTGCCCTGGCGGTCTTTCTGCCCTCTGGATTAGATTGATATCCGGGATTACCCAGTAGTATCCAGCTCTTGCCAGACCCTGTCATAGACTCTCATAATCCCCGATGTAGTATCAGACTGGATCTAAAATGCTGCCTGGTCCTGCAGCGTTCTGCCGATCATTAGATGCATGTCACACTCCTGCTGCTGTGTGTGGGCATGATAAATTCTTTCAGAGTTTGGTGTTAATGTATGAAGCAGAAAGGGTTAACCTGTAGCCTGTATATGCTATACTCAATGTGAATGAGAGTCACTGTGTTGACAAACAATGAAATAGTATATTGATAGATTTCACTCCCCTGCTATAGTTTAAAAGTTGGCCTGTATTTCTCTGCATTAGCCTTGTCTTGTCTTGTGCTGTAATGTTGTTACTGCTCTCATCATGAAATGTTTCCTCTGTGGCTGAAACTGAGCTGGCAGTTGCTGACTCAGATTTGTCTTCCGAGTGTCTTCTCTTCTCTTCTCTTTTCTTCTCTTCTCCAAATCAAAAGGTGTATTTTGTATCCTGTTACTTTAATAATTGACAAAATAGAAAGTATTGTCCAACTTGGTAAGCTTGTAGCCCTCTTCCATACTTTACTAATTTGGTTTCCATCAGTCTCTACAGTACGAATCAATGAATAAGCACTGGTGCTGATTACTTTTTCAAATGATTTAGACTATTGAAAGCTCATTCTTCAAGTTCATTGCGCCTATCATCCTAGAGCCTATCACTCAAGAGCTGCGAGTCGACTGTCCTCATTGTCAATGGACTAATAACCCCACAGCCATAGGCTATGCCACTATTTCAGACACGATTTTGTAGAAGTGAGTGTCGATTTCTGCAAAATCTTGTCCGTGGTATCTCATCTAACAAATGCACAGGATTTTAACTAATATTTTCAAGATAGTATTTCTATCTTAGTAATATCTATAAATCACCTTTTGTAAATTTTCAGATGGTTGAATTATTAACACAATCTTAAATAATATAAGGCCCAGCCATTATTCAATTCTAAAATAGATTTCAATAAAAAAGCTAATTTTGAGTTGCATTGTGTCCTGTGTACTGAAAATCTGCCAAATCGTGACCCCAGAAATGCCTCTTTGCTTCTGTTTTATTGCCTCAGTGGTATTGGATCAGCCTTTGATAAAGCACTGCCCAAACAGTTGTCACCCTCTCAGTGAATACATGTCCTCTCCCATACAGCCTGTCTTTCCTCTTTAGCATTCTGTATAGCAGTGTTGTATTCATGAGGTTTTCATTCGTAGATGGTTCAACTAATACAATATACTCCTGATACATTCCCCCACACAGCTATACCTTAATGCCGAGAATCAATAAGACCGCGTAATGATGCTCTGTTAAATAATGTCCTTGAAAATGGGGTCATTGGAAGAGTGCATTAAAGTATGAAAAGTCTTGAATTTCAACTAGATGGTTCATTGATTTGTGAATTTTAGTCACTATATTTGTATGGCCCAAGTATTATGTCGTATCATGTTAGAGGATCTCTAGATATCCAATCCCTACTAATCACCTTGTAGTAGTTCCTTGCACACAGATGATTGGTTACTTTTATCACCTTTGTAAACATGTAGTATGCAATTGTGGGTTTTTTTTCCAGGTTGTATGAGGCGAAGCTGAACAGCCCCCTGCAGAAAGCCTTGAGTCCTATCGTGTGGTGCCGCCAGGCTCTGGACAACCCCAGTCCTGACATGGAGTCAGCCAAGCGCTCCCTCATCCACAGACTGGATCTTACCATGTCAGGTAAACAACACCACTTCTGCCTGCCTCTAATGAGAGGTGGTCATGAAACTCCAAGATAAGTTTATCCAATAAACTGTCCCAGTGTCTTGCTCAAGGACACTTTAGCAGGGCGGATGCATTGCCAACGCGGGGGCTTGAACCCGGGTCAGGTTGAAAGACTGTCACTCTGCCTTCTTTTAGGATTTCACCAGCTGATTTCACTGATTAGTTCCCTCCTCTCTGGTTGAAGGTACTAGTCAGTGAAATCAGCTGATGTTGTGTTTGGTTGGAATGAAAACCTCAGCCCTCCATGGCACATGGTTGTCTGTCCTTACTCTAGGCTATCCACTTCATCAGGCTGACTTAATTTAGAGTAAATGTGATGGGAGGGATTCATTGTTTCCCTTTTTGTTGCTTGCTCCTTTGCACTGCTGTATGCGAGGAGTAAGTGTCATTCTTCTCCCTAACACTCTCCATCCAGTCTTCCTCACTTTCCTCTGTCGGTTTCCTCTGCCCCACTCCTCGTCTTACATCCACCCAAGCAATCAAACATGCATCATCAAGGAAAAAGAGTATGCATAGTATTATCTGTGCATCATTCTTTATACTCATGCTATGACTGTGTTTCTCAGCTTTTGACAGACACTAATTATAGTTAGTCCCTCAGTGAGGAGGTCAGCCCTCAAATCCTTCCAGCTAAAAGGAGACGGGTCAGTTCCATTTTTACAGAGGTATGTTCATGTGACAGATGGTATTGAGCAACAGTCTGCTGAAGGTTGTTCAGTGGAGTGGATGTGGTTTTCCCTAACAACACTCGCTCTGAATGGCACCTGGAGAGATAGTGGCCTTATGATTCAGGGGCATCCAGACTTGGTCTTAGTGGCACCTATTCTGCGACTGCAGTGGCTTTGTGCCTTTTGTGCATTGTCAAGTCATACAGATCTGAAGGGGGCCTCTTAGTGAAGAAAGCACACTAGCTGTTCAGTGGATGACTAATGCTACAGATAGCTATCCACTTGGTGGTGATATCATCACTGTAGGTGTGGACAGAGGATAACGTCATCTGGACATGAAAGCATCCCTACAGTCACTACTAACCCCTTGCTCTCCTCAACTGCCATTGTGGGCATTGGCATCAATTCAGCAAATAGTTATATATACTTATATCCTCTTTGGAATCTCCTATTCATTGGCCAGTTTCTAGAAACTTTTGAATCAGACACCAGGTCTGCAGAAGTAAAGAAGGAACACTTCAGCACATCTTCAGCATTATATGCAGAGTGCACTTGTGTCTGTGAGTGAAAGAGAGACTCACTACAGACACACCCTCCTGGCTCCTGGCTGCTCTCCCTCACACCCTGTCTCTGACAAGAGTGTGGAAAGCCTGTTGCCATGGAGTTTGTATTGGCAAAATGTCAAGGAAGCAATCTTGCCTCACGTGGCAGTTTCAAGTTGTCGGAAAGACTTGCCTATGTCTTCCAATGTGATGTTTACAAACTTGAGAGGAAGATGTGTTTGTGTGTGCCTGAACAGTACACACTTGTGCCTTCTTGTGTAACAAGACATGTGCTTATGTGCACATACAAAACACCCCCAAACACAAAGTTTGGCTGACCAAGCCTTTTGCCTGTGCACTCCCTGTAAAAAAATAAATGCAATGGCCCAGTTACAGAACTAACAGCAGGGAGGAGAAGCACTATTCCATGAGATAGTTGACTATAACAATAAGACATTGCTGCTTTATTTATGTCATGCAATCATGTTCAGCAATCAAAACATTTGTGGCAGGAGCTGAGCAATTGATTGAAAACACAATTCCTCCACAGTGCTGCTCTGACAGTTGTCCTGCAGTGATGATCCAGTGCTCATAGTTATAAGACAATAGAATAGAGTCATAGCTGGCCTGGCCCGCTTCTACTTCATAACGGTTTTGACATTTCTTAGACCTAATACTGTATAGTTAGGTCACTACCTTTGGATGAATCTCTGTGATTTACAAAAAGCTCCTCTGTTGCCTCTTCTCATGTGAAGTGCTCTAAGCATTCCACGTCTGTTTTAAGCCACCCTATCTTTTATTTTTTTAAATCAAGGAAGCCTCAATGCCAAGTGTTGTCTTCTTTATTTCTCCAAAAACCTGAGGCCCTCTAGCCTATATATTGTACTGAGGCTGTTGTGTGCTGACGTCATTTAGATTATGCCCTAAAGATTCCACAGCCAAATTGTCAACAAGTAAAGGCCTCTATTACAATTTCACATCACAGTAAATGAAAACGGCACTGATCTGTGTCAGATTTGGGCAGAACATAGTTTTAGCTATACTTCAGAATTCTTCAAGTATTCAAAATATATTTCAAACTAAAATATCTGCAGGAAATAGATCTACATCTTGAGGTAAGCTATTTAGTATTTCTAGTACAGACTCCCCACACTACGTTTTCAAACTGATTACACATCTAAGAAAGGAATTACATTTATATTTTAATTATTATATTTATTTATATTAATATGAAATTCAATTTCCATACAAATATTTTGAAATTGAAATATTGAGGCGACATTTTGCTTCGATTGTTGTTTAACCATATTCTTTTCCACATGTATCAAATAGTCCTCTCCATCACAGCTTTAAAAAGATAATACATTTTCAAAACAGACTTCACATCATTTCAGATATTAAAGGTAAATAAAATCATCTGTGTAGAGATTTTGTTCTAGAGATGCAGATATCGGAAAATCAAAGTTGAAACAGGTGATATCAATACATTTGATAAAGATGTGAACTCATTTGCCAATAAACTGGAACTGATTACAATATTGGCCGCTATTTAATGGGATGATTATAGAAGCAACGTGACAGCAACGTTGTCCTTAATCTCTTGGTTGTGAGGAAAAAACTGCTATATCCAATTAATCAGTAACTGTAACAACAGCTGTAGCTATAACATATTATTACATTTGAAAATACAAACATGTTTAGCCCAGGCATATCTGTGGGATAACATGTTTTCTCATCTTGTGGTTTCACAGTAGGACTTTTCTAATATCCCCATGTCAATAATGTTAATTCTAACCCTCTATCCTGAGACACCCTCAACTTCTGTAGTTGTCATTATTATCCAGTGTAAATGTCATCCATTATTTAGGCCTCAGGCAGGGAAAGAGGTTCTTCTCTCTCTTTTTTTTTATTACAATTTGTTGTAGGACAGAGGATTTGAGGACGCTCTATTTTGGTTTGTCCCCGTGCTGCAGATCCCTGTAGATTGGTCTGTCTCTTCCTAGTGAAGATTTACTACTGGAGCTGTGGTGAGAGCCCGTTGTCTTCTAACCGCCTCCAAACCCTCTAACACTGAAGCCCTAGTTAGGACCATTTGGGCAGCAAAGATACTCATTTGTGGTCATCTTACTAAGTTATGTTTGCTTTTTGTCTTGATTTTGAGATGTTTTTGTTGAGGAGAACCTAATCTAGTTTATGTCTGGCTCTAGGAGTCAAGAGTAAGTAGGCTGGTACCTCCTAATCATGGCAAGTGGGGTTCTTCTGCTTCATAGCAGTAGACAGTAAACACATGGAGGTGTCTCACAGAGTGTGTTCACTCCAAGCACTCACAGCTAGATACAAAGATGTTGTTTAGGTGGCCCTGTCTGTCAGGAGTGTGAACATACAGAATAATATTGGCAGCAAAAGGAAACACACATTAGGGCTAGACAGGTAAAGACTACTTCACTACTTTGATTTCACTGCAGCCTTGATTGTGTCTGATGTCTGAGGTTAATTGACCAGATAAGCAGCTTTAATCTCTTAGCCTGACCTGTCTTTGTGTGAAAACTAAGGGGCCCTTGGTTAATGGTGAGTGGTATAGGCCTACATGTTGTCATGTTGTTGTCTTTCCTCAGTTGCTGGTTGTGAGGCAGCAGAGTGTACATGATGGTATTTCCTAAATAATGCAGGAGGACAGAGTGCAGAGCATGAAGAGAGAGCAAGAGAGGGAGGAGTAATATGGAAAGGAGAGGGATCATAAAAGGCTCCTTTCCAGTCACCACCCAGCTGTGTAAACACATCCAGGAAGAGAGGGAGAAAGAAACAGAGGGATGAGTAAATGAGTGGCCTTGGAGAAGGGAGAGTATTCAGCACACAGCAAGCAGTGATTTGAGTATTCGTTAAGGTGAGCAGTCTGCAGAGTTAAAACACCAGCCAGCCAGACGACTGAACTATCCCAGTGACCGGCAGCCTGTCCAGGGCCTGATCTCATGACTGAGACCAGGCGTTGGTGACAGGATAAATCTGTCTCAATGGGCCTCTGTGGATTCTTTGACTGCTGCTTCGGCTGGATTTCACAGAGAATTGCATTGTGCTCTCATTAACTGTGCGTAAGGATTGAATGGCGTGTATTGTTAAGTATTTCTCCCAGATAATAATAAAGGAACTCTCTATCAGGCCCACGGCCCATACGGTTTAAGAGACTCTTGACCAGAATGCCAGACTGCAAGTGCCAGCACATTGCAGAGCTTTCAGAAAGGGATTGGCTCTGGCCGGGCATTGTTGGTGTTGTAGTATTGGGATGGGCAATAGGCTCAGGCAGGTATTAGGAGTAACATGGAGGAAGTGACTGAGAGGCCTGCGTTACATAATCTGCTGACACCCTTAACTATACCAGACCAAACTATTGACATTCAGATCTGTAAATGATCTGTAAGAAATTCTACAAGGGAGCTAGTTGGTCATCTCTTTTCTTCAGGATTGTTGCTTATCTATGTATACTGCTTTCAGTCAGTACACATGTTGGTAACTGTTGGATGAAAGCCATTATACAACTGAGGATGTACTTCTCTGATGCCAACAATACTCATTACATGCAGTAAACACATTGTGCATACTGCATCACTGTCATACCGATTATCACAGCAAAAAACGTCATCTTGGGTATGTTATTATGTAATAAAACAGCCCTTACAGTGGAATAGACGAGGAGAGCAGAGAGTTGAGCTGTAGTTATATGCCACTGTCTGTACAGAAAATACACAATGAGAATTGATTGTAATTTTAGTGTGAAGTTAAAAGCAAAGACCTACTTGTCAGTTTAGACTGAAACTCTCAACTTAATTTATTACGTTAAATGACACCATGAAATAAACATTAACAGTAAGTAATATTAACAATGAAATCAAGCTTTGACTTGACCAAGCCACTTGTCGTTTTCATTTCAACAAACAATGTACTCAACGTTTAAAGTGACATGTTTGGTGTCCAGGATAGCTAGACAACCACACATTATATAAAGTATTGATGATGCAATTCAGAATTGAGGTGTATTCACACATGTTTGGGTATATTCACATTTTCTTGAAGACTTTGACTTGTTGATGGAAAATAAGCTATTTGAAACTTTCCTAACCCATCACAACTCAAAATACAGGTTAATTTTACACCAGTACAAGCAGAATTTGAACAGACTTAAAAACATGTAAACCTTGGTATGCAGGTCCAATCTCAACTAGCATCATCTAGCATCTCCTTAACATCTCACCAATCCTACAAACTCACACATTCTTATTATTCTTATTATTATAATGCTCAGTAGTCTGTATTTGCTGCTTTCTACATCATATTCTCTGCCGCAATTACCAAGTCTCCCCACAGGGATTATTTAAATGTAATGTAATCTAATTGTTATTACTGTTGTTGTTGTCATTATGTGTGTATCTGGTTGCATGCTGCAGCCTGCAGGTGCTTTTGCTGTCAACTAGCATACACACTTTCAAGTCACTTACTGAAACATATAATGCCAACCATGGCCTTCTCCCTTCTTGTTGTGAAATAATATTTATACCCCCTCTCCTCTGACTCTCTCCAGCCAACAAGCGCAGGAGCCTGTATGGAAGCCACTATAGTCCGCAGGTGGGTTACGGAAGCCCATATAGCACAAACACAGCAAACAGCCCTTACAGCAGTGGCTTCAACTCCCCCTCCTCCACCCCCATCAGAGTGCCCATTGTCAGACAGCAGCTGATGCCTGGGAATGCAGGTAGGGGGCTCTCCATGGTTGGCTAGCAATTGTAGGATATCTATGTTGCTGAAAATGTTTTTCTGTATGTTCATACAGGTTTTTCCTCACCAGTTCACCAACGTAACGCAGCAGCAGAGCGGAATCCTCCAGCTGTGAGCCCACAGTCATCAGTGGACAGTGAGCTGAGCACTTCAGAAATGGATGAGGACTCAGTAGGCTCCTCTACTACCTACAAACTCAATGATGTCACTGATGTCCAGATACTGGCACGCATGCAGGAGGAGAGTATGTACCTAAACGTGTTGTCCAATAGTATGTGTTGGCTTTTTGTGTCCAAGTATATTTTTTACAGTATGATCTAACTGTGAGCACACCTGTGTGTTGGCAGGTTTGAGACAGGATTATGCTGCAACAGCATCCAGGCGGAGCTCAGGTTCATCCTGCCACTCATTGCGGCGCAGCACCTTCAGTGACCAGGAGCTCGATGCACACAGCCTGGAGGACGAGGAAGAGGCGGTACACCCAGCCTTCCACCTGCCCTCCAACCGATTCAGCCCTTCCCCTCGGCACTCCCCCCGTGCCTCCCCCAGGAACTCACCCCGCTCGCGCTCCCCAGCCCGCTCTATTGAATACAGCCACAGCCGTGGCTCACCTCAGCCCATCATCAGCCGCCTACAACAGCCTCGCCACTCGCTGCAGGGCCATGGGACTGATCTGCAGACCAATGTGGTGAAGAACGAAGGTAAGAAGGCTGACAAACCCTGACTGAACTTAGCTGTACACCACAGCGCAGAGAGCCAGCAGAGACGGCAGACATGTAGCACGTTTGTGGTCCTGTCAAAGCACTCTACATTCTACATAGTGTGATTCTATGCAGTGTAATTTTCCTTGAGTTTATTTTCTCCTGTGCTGTTGGTATTGTAGAGAAGCTGCGTCGTAGTCTTCCCAACCTCACCCGCTCCTCGGCAGCGGCAGCACAGGGCCCAGAGCCCGTCAAGAACAGCCGCAGCTGTGAGTCCAACCTGCAAGTGCCAAACGGAGGCTCTCCGAGACACCAGGGCCAGTCTGCTAGTGAGTATTGCAGAAAGATGACATGGTGCTCTGGAGTATAACAGTACAACTGATTATAACAGACCGACACTAGGCTTGGGCAAAATAACAATGTTATCGTTCAGCACAATATTGGGAAGCCACAGTAGTACCTGTCACTCTGTCACGATGATGACACGACAAACATGAATCAGTGGTGCAGCTGTTATCTGTGCTAAATGTATCAACAAGCCCAACACACATCTAAAATAGTACGCATATTTTTCTGTAATGGCAGCAAGATGGAAAATCCTATTCAAGGAAAATGGAACTGCACCTATTTGGCAAGCGAGAAAAGAGTCTGCACACCTGGATAAAATTGGGCAAGTTGTCCATCCACCGTCATTAATCAGCTTCCCTACCAGCCAGGGCTAAGGCAGCATCCCAAACCTAATAAATTCCACATCTGTAAAACTGCTGGACGTGCTCTATATACTAGCAATTAGATGTTCACCAAGAAAATGGATGACTTACCACAATTGCAAAGATTCAGTTATGAGCCAGTAGTCCACTGGGGTGAGCAAGTATACCAAAGAGAGAGAGCTTAATTAACCACAATCCAGCAGAGTTTGCGAAGCTGTCCTCACCACTGACAACAGCCAAAGTGCAGTAGTATGTGCTGAGGTATATGTCTTCCTTATCATATCAGTCAGAGTTGGAAAAAACACCTTTGCTTCCCAACATGCACGATGTAGCTACTTATTGAGTTGAGATGAAAAGGAAGGAACTCACATTAGTGCAAAATAGAGGCCTACTGTGTAAGGCCCATATGCAATAGTCTGTGAGCCACTTTTCAACCGATGGAGAAATGATAATATATTGTTATCATCATCAAAGAAATATCATCAATCAATCAGCAAATTTTGATATTGCCCAAGCCTAACAGACACACATCATCATAGTTTGATTTGAATTAATTAAACTATACAACACAAACCTTCAATCTAAAACAAGTTATTTTTATGTTTACTCATATCGTCATATGCATTATTGATTTCACTCTGTATTGTCCGTTGACTTATAATAACAAATGACAAATAACACCTTTTTGTTCTCCAAGCATACTTAACGTTAATGAATGTGACACGTTTTGTCGTGTGTCGTTGTGCGAGTGGGGTTTCTATTAATCCTTTCTGCTGCACCTTAAGAGCTGTATCGCTTTGTAGTGCCATGGCTTTGGTGGATTGGGATCCTCTTTATCTTTGATCATTTTCAGTTTTAATCTATTTCACTCACAGGCATCCTCTCATCCTTTCTGCATCACTGTCAATTCAAATCAACAGAGCATGGTTCCAGCAACATTAAGAATGAAAGCATCTCCTGGTATCAATCAAGCATTGTCTTAGATTTTTTTCTGACCATTTAATGTAATCCTGTCAAGAGAGCTAAACAGCTCAATCTCTCTCAGATACAGGAGGCAGAGAAAACAGGGGTCAAAGGGCAGATTTCAGGTGGTTAAACTAGTTAAATGGCTTTATCCTTCCTAAGGGACAGGGAGTTCATGTGGATCTGACTGAGTTTTTGGCCAACTTTATAGATTACCTTCTGATTGCTAAATTTGTTGACACATTAGAGCATATTTACTCTGCTGTCAACTGACACAGTATAGGAGATTTTTAATTGTATACTTCAGCCCAGCAAGACTTAGTTCTATATTAGTTTTCTACCTGAGCTTTGGCTATACTGGGCATGTGTGACACCTAAACTCCCACCTCTCTTGCTGACCTCTCTTGACTGTAAAGCATGTGCTACCTGTCTCACCCAACCCCCCTCTCTCTGTGCTGAGACTGGTGAATCGCCTGACTGTGGCATTGAGGCTCTGCTTCGGCAGCCTGCTGGTTCTCGACCTGAATGAAGCTGCCTGTGAATGTTTGGCTGCAGAGCCCCCTAGTGGCCATAAACTGCACCTCTGGCTGAGAGTTCACTCAGGCTTGACTGACCTCCACTACCTCACCAGCCCCAGTGCTAGTGCTGTGAATCTCAGTCAGAACAAGCTCTGACTCCCATCCTGTTTTCCAGCAGCAGCCCAAGTCCCAAGGTACTCGGCCCCCTCTCGCTCCTCCCCGAAATCCAAACAGCACCTCCAAAGCCCATCTGCCCTCCGAGGTAACAGCCTGTTTCTCACCAAACCAACCAACCAAAGGGTGTGGGATCGTGCGCATGCACATATGCACACTTAATGATATATCAGTCAGCTGCCTGTGTATTGACGGTATAGACTGCAGAAGGGAATTTGTAAGTGACAAGATAGATATATTGGAATAGAGCTGACATGGATCCCAGGAAGGTGTAGTAATGCACCATTGGCAGGACGGTTTGAAAGACCTGAATGTCCTCTCAACTTCCACCCTACGATACTGGGGTAAATTTGAGTGTGATGTCACTCAGTTTTTGTTGTTCTCTGTGTTCTTTGCCGTTTTGAGAGATGCAACAATGCAGTTTGGTAGCTAAAAAAGGAAGGAGAATGGGGAAGTAGGGTGTAAGCAGAGACAGGAGCGTGAGATTGTGATTCCCGCAGCTGTGCCACCAAACTGAACGGATACAATTACATTCAAGTTTTAGTGTATAGTTAATACATTCTTTGCTGTTGCTGGTCCATGGTTGAGTGTGAGATTCTCATTGGTGTCACTCAGATCTGCCTGGCTGTATAAAAGTGTTCTTCATCTGTCTGTACTTGCTCACTGCACAGAAATCATGTAATTCTGATTCTCCTGTTATCAGCTATTAGAATACCCTTAACATGGAAAGGTGTTTCTCCACCATAAATACTAAGGTAGCCCTTATGGTCTCTCTAGTTATGTCATTGCTGATATTTCCAAGTAAATGAATCCCGAAGGCGAGGGAAATTAAGTGACACTCTAGGTAGAAATGTAAGATATTTTACACAACCAGGCTGGAATGACCATAGTAACTGTATATGAAGAGTTTCATCCCAAAATGAGATGTCCCACATTTTAAACACCTCCTCTAACAAAATGATTTGACATAAAAGTAAGTAATGGGTTACTATTAAAGTTCTGAGTCATTTCAAGATCTTTTGGTTTAAAACACACCTCAGTTTTTGCAGATGGAGTCATCTGTGTTTTAGAGACAATGATTGATGAATTCCAGGTTGCAACATGTTTCCAAAATGGGTGCATTGTGTAGTGGAATGAACCCGTTTGATTCAGTGACATTGACCTTCTTCTGGTGACAGGTCTACCATACCTATACTCATCCAGGCCTCACAGAATTCAACACGCTGTTAGCTCCCTCATCTCGCCATCCCTGTCTTAGCACAACGCTTCTGTACAGGACTGTGAAAATAAACTCTCCCATCCATGTTACCTGTTAAGTTTCCTCACAGCTCTGAATTAAGCACAGTCTCTCCTGTCTTCGTCTTCGTCTAGTCCCTCTATCCTGTTGCTTTGGAGAAGAAGGTGATTTCAGTGAGTATTCACTGAGGGTTCCCACCTTTTGAATATTGTGATTGTGGTTCCTTGCTGTGGTTGTGTTGATGTCGTGATCTGTGCTCCTGGTTATGACTAGTAGTATGTGTGCCTCACCTCATTCTGTTGACACATGAACAAGCATACTAGACAGTGGTAGTTAGTTGGCCTTTTCTGTTCATTTGTTCTCTTTTATTTTTGTGTTTGTTTCAAAACCTCCGTCATGATTGATTTTTGATTTGTGATGAATGTGATTAGAAAGAGCCCATGTGTATGCCATGTTTCAAATGTTGTACGTTGTATGTTGTACATAACACCATTGTGCTCTTGATCATTGCTTGATTGTGAAACTACTGAAACCTGCCTGTACAATCTACCAAGACAATCATTATCCAGTCATACTATTGTTTCATGTTCAGTTCTCTCTCCCTCTGTCCTGCCTGTCTACAGTCCCCTCTCCCAGTAAGCTGCGGACTCCAGCCACCCCGTCTCCGTTGGCCTTGAGGCAGCCAGTAAAGGCCACGTCCAACCCAGGCTCTGGCTCCTCCACCCCCACTCGCTCCCTGGGTCCTCCCCGCAGCGGCCTGCCTCGCCCCAGTGCCCCTGCAGGAGGGGGCATCCCTCTGCCCCGCAGCAAACTGGCCCAACCTGTGCGCAGGTAAGCACATCTAGACACACAGTAGCTTCATCTTTTACTGTGTACAGTTATGAGAAAACAAATTGTGAACCCTTTTGAATTACCAACAGAGACTGCTCTCCAAAAAAATAGATCTCTTGAAGTGAAATATGCCCCGGTCAAAAGAAATTTCAGAAGACTTCTGGAGAAGATGTGTTGATAATTCAAAAGGGTTCAAACTTTTTCTTGCAACTGTATATACAATTTGACCAGCATTATACTCTGAAGTAAAATGTTTTTTTGTTTTTCCCCCCTCCCCATCTCATTTTCAGGACTCTTCCTGCTCCTCGGACGTACAGTGGCACAGGTGAAAACTGGAGAGAAGGCTGTTATTGAGGTGGGCCAGTAGGGGGCTCTCCAGTCAAACCATCAACACAAGGAGGCAGACATTACAATACGGCACTTTATCAAGATCACTTTTACCGTGATTAACGAGAGAGACAAAAAAAACACAAAAGACAAAGTCTACATTGCATCAAAGAGGACCTCCCATTGTGTTTCTCTGTGTGGAATGGCTCTGGAGGGGTCAGGCATGTAGTGCAGATAGCCCAGAAAATGCCAAAGAAACAAGCCCAACTCCAGCTCCGCCACCAGGGGGCACCCTCACCTGCCTCAGTGTGTCTGCAATCATCTGCCAGACAGTTCATATCACTCTCTCCTTCTCCCCCCTGTTCATCTTTCACCTCCCTCAGGTTGAAATGTTTCAACACATTTCTCTTTTAATGCTCTGTGTTCAACAGATGTTCGTCAGAGATCTCTATGATGATGCTGTGCAGGTAAAACGTCCCTTAATGTTGGAGAATTGTTGATGTCTTGCGGCAGTGAAAGCACCTCTGTATGGTTGTCATTTTAAGATGTTTTCCTCATGAAATCAGTCAGAATGTATGCATATGAAAATTATTTATTCAAATTATTTAAGGAGTTTATGTCCAAACATCCATATCAGTATTAGTTTTATGATTTGAATTGTTAAAAATGCACATTTTGAACCTCAACTGCAAGCTAACTCTCCCAAGCTTTTTTGTTTTGCTGGTGTCAAAACAGGATTCTTTTTGTTAGGAACCCAGATGACGAATGACACAGGCCAAAGCCTCAGTGCTGACAGACTTGTACCAGTTTGCTAAAATCATATCTTTCTTCAGAAACGCTGAGTTCGGTCAAACAGCAACATTCCTCTCAATTTAATTTCAAATTGACATTTGGTCAAAGTTCGATCTGATGTCTGGAAAATGTGTAAATCTCAAAACCTACTAAATCATAATTCCACCCTTGCAGTGAAACCAAGCATAGTGTACCACCTTGATGTAGTCAGTATAACCCCTGCAACAACATTGTGTCAATGTATATCATTCATGCCATGATAAAGAGGGAATAAATGTCTTCAATAACATAAAAAGTTGAATAGGTTAAGAGTGGCCATTGCCTCTTGTGCTTTAAAAATTAATCAAGAGGTGTGCCAAGATTAGGGATGGTGTTTTGGTGTGCCAGGTATTATCAAACTAGTGCCTATAATTTAAAGTTTCACTTTATTTTGAACATGCTTTATTTGTTCATTTATCATTTTGTGCCAATTTCTGGATTTGCCAATATTATTAGCAATTTTGCATTTCTGCTTGATTGATTTGCTTGCCTATTTGTGTTTGGTTTTTTGTAATTGAATCAATACATTTATAATTGCTTTAAAAAATTATGTTTAATATGCGCCTTTATTTATAACTAATTACTCATTCTGTGAGTAATGAAACTATTTATTAAAGAGGTGCCTCTGTCAAAGCTCAGATTCAGTGGGAAGCTAGGAAGAATGTTGCAAAAAGACATGCCACACCTTTTGTGTGAAAGTTTTTGTTATTGAACTTTTTTTTTATATCCACAAACATGACATTCAGTTTCTCCGTGTAAACACACATTTCAAATAAAAGCTGAAAAGGTGTCATTTCCTACTGTTATTTTTGGGATTTCAGCAGACTTAAGAACATGCAAGTTTCTTATGTTGAAATTGATATTCTTGATTGATATTGTTCTTGATATTCTTATATTTCTTAAACGTATACCTAAAGGAAATCACAGCCAACTTCCAGATGCTCAAAAGCAAGAATGACTTAATTTTCTCCCTGCATATAGCTTGTTGGCTTCATTTCTGCAATATGAAGTCTTTTTCCTCCACTAGTCTCCCTCCCTAGTTACCTTTTGCTAACAAAATGCTCATCATGGAAAACGGACTACAATAGCACTCATCTACACACGTTTTACACTGCTAGGGATCAAACCCCTGACTATGTTGGACATTCAAATTATTGGTAGCATTTCATTGAATAGTTGTATCGCATCAAACCACCGGATAGCTACCGAATTATGTTGTAGTTAGTTGTAGTTTCCCGAACGACAATCAATACAAAAAGTAATTCAACTCAAATTTGCAAAGGGTTATGTTAGTTGATGCATTTTATTTCATGGAACAAAACATAGTATAGCTAGTAAGCCTCTGTGTAGCACAGACTTTATTTTTCCCCTTTCTTGCAAATCCCATTCATATTTTCCATTGGGTTTTTTTTGGACTACACACAAAATGGCAGAAATGCTAACTTCACAGCCTACAAAATGATGTCCGACTTCACCTCTCTATACTGATGTAGTAGATACTAACACTGAATTCTGCTCACCAGCACCACAGATAGGAGCCAATAGTCTCCAGGAACAGTTTGAGCTGGCTGGTAAACTGACTGCTTCAATAACTAGGAGGTTTGGAGTGGAGGTGCGGAGGTGCAGTATCCTGTCCCCTCTCCTCCACATCCTGTACACAGATAGTTGCTGCTTCAGGTGCCGGGAGAGCCTTGGTGAGACTTAAGTCACTGACTGGTGCAAGGTGTCCCATCCCACTCTAAGCTCTCTGGGTCATAGGACCAGTGCCTGAAGCATCTAACATCAGGGACAGCAATGCATTTACTTTCTCAGAAAACTCAACTTTCTCAGTGTGTGCTGCACAACCATGGATTTCCTGGGCTTTTATTGAGAGTATTTGGTGCTGTTCTCTGGTCTGCTGACACAAAAACAAACTCACTTATACTTTGCTAGACTGAACCAAAAAAAAATGCCACTCCTATTTCCTACCCTCCTAAGCATGGGTTTGAGATAATGCCACCTGGGTGCATGTTTAGATGCCCACAGACCAAAACTCCAAACAAGATGGATCCTAAGTTAGATGCATCAGAGTGGGGCCCCCGAAATCACATCCTTTATTTCTTTAACCATCATTCATGACATTTTCTGAAATACTCCTTTCATTATCTGACCTACACACAACAGTATGATAAAACACTGATGCTCTGCTGTAGGATACAGTATACTACCTTTAACAGTTCTCTTATTTGTGGGTTGGTTGCTGAATGGAGTGACGACTGTTTCTGATTTTATGCTACACAAGATATTGTCCCACTGATGACATCGTTTTCTAATGTAAACCAGCACATGCGCAAATATGATTTTTCTTTTCCAATTCAATGGTGAACGTTGGTTTTAATAGAATACGAGCATTTCTCCAATGATTAAATAACTATAACCCTATCTTATTTTTACAAAGTAACTGATTCAGTCAGGTCTGACTTTCAGGCTGTCACCTTAAACACTGAATAAAGTACGCAGCGTTTGCAGTTTCAAAGTTATAATACAATCGTGCCCTAGTGTAGAACAGACCATTGAGCCTCGCACGTTGGCTATAATTCAATAACACACATTTAATAATGTAGAAAAAACATCAGACACTCGCAGCATGGCCCTCGAGTTAAGGGTGAAGGCTTCCCTGGGCAAAGCTCAAACTGATTCATGAAAGACAGAAATAGCACAGAACAAAGAAACGAGCGCGCGGATTCTCACAGTCGATGCACGAATATAAAGATCAGCACAGTTTCCCTCTATGTAGGCTGTGCTTACTCACCCTCGACAAACAGCCGTCTTCACTAAAGCTGCATTTATAGTTCTAAAGAAATGAGAAACGTGGCGCCTGGTGGGCTGCTAAAGTCAAATACGTATGAAATGTCAATACAAAATTATTAGGTTGATATTTTTCCAAATGAGCTTTTCTCCATATAAGGAGCGGAGCGCGATATAAAAGGGCAGCCTGCGTGTTATTGATCGGACCTATCCACTCTCATTGAAGCTCTCCAAAGATTGCGTGCGAGACTCCCCTCCAGCCATGTGCGTCCATCAGGGAGCCAATCCGTGGCACCAGTCAGTGAGTGAGTCGTCTTTAAGACACAATGCCATGGTCCCATCACATCCACTGACGACTGGAGCCTCCACTGACCCTCATTTGTGACAGCGCACAGAGACGACACGCCACTAGGGGAATCATTTTACGCACGAACACCTTCAGGGAGAAACGGACCGTGGAGAGCCTCTGTCCCCCGGCTGCGCTATGGAGAACTCCAGCATGCTGGACACCGATGCTCCAAATGCTGGCATAATAACATTTTCGATCACTGACACTTTGAAGCGAGTGTTGGACTTGGACGATTCTCCGGAGGACTTTTCCAAGGCGGGATTACGTGTGGCCAGTGGTCCCATGTTCCTTGAAGCCCACGCACTCAGGACTGCCGCTGGAGCTGAGCTTATGGCCGCTCCGCCATCAGAGTCCTCTCACCTGATGCCTGCCTTTTGGGACTCCCCGTTGAGTCACGGAATCAATGTATTTGTGGGACTTGTCCTCTGCTTTACCATGCTGGGCCTGGGGTGCACGGTAGAGGTTAGCCAGCTTGGGGAGCACATCCGGAGACCCATCGGGGTGCTGCTGGCGCTTGTGTGTCAGTTTATCATCATGCCCTTGGTGGCCTTTCTTCTGGCTCTAGCTTTCTCTCTGGATGATGTAGCAGCTATGGCCGTCCTCCTCTGTGGCTGCTGTCCAGGAGGGAACTTGTCAAATATAATGTCGCTGTTGGTGAACGGAGAGATGAATCTCAGGTAACTAAGTAAAACACAATCACGTTATACCTTCGGGACCTAACTAGAAAAACAACCTGTGGTGTTTGTATCAAGTTATAGATATAGCTTTATGAACTTATGAAATAATTACACACGATTGAACTGTTTGTTCTGAGTTTATATTTTAAGTATCGGAGATTTACGAAAAGGTTAGACTTTACGCACGGCTCTGAAGTGCATCACATGCGTTTTCTGTAATGTGAATGCTGAGAATTTGGTCAAACTTCATTCAGAGAATCCAACAGGGATGATAACGGTGCGTCTTTCTCTCGTCTCCCAGCATCATCATGACCATATCGTCCACGCTGCTGGCGCTGGTGCTGATGCCGTTGTGTCTGTGGATCTACAGTCGTGCCTGGATCAACACTCCCGTGGTCAACCTCATGCCCTTCGGGGCCATCATCCTGACCCTGTGCAGCACTCTTATCCCAATTGGCTTGGGAGTTGCGCTGAGGTACCGCTACACGAGGGTAGCTGACATCGTTTTAAAGGTAACTAAAGAGCAATTAGTCAAAGTTACTTTTTCCACTCAAAGTGAATACAATTAATCCGTTAAGACATTGATTGTATCACACGATTGTAGACCTTGGACACTTTGGATTAGCGACCACTTTTGCGCAAAAGCGCATTGCGTAATTTTCCATGCAGAGCACAAGTAGATGCGATGCTGGCCGCAGGGCACAATGACATCAGAGGCACTTTGTCAGTCAGTGCTCCTCCCTTTCAAATGATAGAAGCCGCTCACATGAGGGAGGGGCACCTGATGTACAGCAGAGATCAACGTAGTCCAGTGTTGTAAAAGCCATTCTCATCCTGTAATGATCTGTCTTTCCAGGTATCCCTTTGGTCTCTGCTGGTCACACTTGTAATGCTATTCATCTTGACTGGGGCCATGCTGGGGCCAGAGCTGCTGTCCACTATCCCTCCCTCTGTCTACATCGTGGCTGTGCTGATGCCTATGTGTGGCTACGCTGCAGGTTATGGCCTGGCTATGCTCTTTGACCTACCGCCCAACAGCCGTAGGTCAGTCTCTATGGAGACAGGATGCCAGAATGTGCAGCTGTGCACTGCCATCCTGAAGCTCGCCTTCCCCCCTCAGCTGATAGGAGGGATGTACATGTTCCCTCTGCTTTACGCCCTGTTCCAAGCAGCCGAGGCTGGCATTTACATCCTGGCATATAGGATGTACAGAAAAAAGGTTCTGCACAAACCAGATCCCATGGGGGGAGGTGATGACGCGGATATAACATATCAAAGGTTTCAGGATGAGGATACTGGTTTTGATTCATCTTATGGTGCGGTGACAGTTAGTGACCCAAACACCATCATGTTGGATCCTTGTCCTCCTGACTCAACTCCTGTTTAATGTGTAAAAGACAATTCCCCACTACAGTTGTGGTGGTGCATAATACGACTTGCTGATGGAATCATCAGTCTATTCATTGTCATCCATAAACAACCTCTGGAAAACAGAGGGAGACTACGCAGGATGTTTATTATACTGGCTGTGATGCTCAAAAGGTGCTTCATATGTCATAAGCTGTATGCTCAAAGATTCAATCAAGCCATATTCATGTTGTATGTAGTGATGGAAATAACATGATCATGTTTAATTTAGAACATAGCTAAGCATGACTTATCTGTGAAAGTAACAACAAAAAGCAAAAAAACAACTAAAAAGTTCACATCACCAAAACAAGACAGCATTTAGTTTATCAGGTCTACTTGTCAACATGAGGATCTGATGTAGCGTCATTCTGTCCCACTTTATCACCGTTTTCTCATCAGTTGGGAAAAGGGTCTGGTTGTGTGTGTGTGTGTGTGTGTGTGTGTGTGTGTGGAAACATCGGAAATGAATTGGGATGCAGGGTGTCTGTCTGACAAGCATATCATCAGTATACATGTGCATATTTCTAACCATGCAGTGCCAATCCAGTAATAATGCTCAAAAGTAGGACTATACTTATATACTATACAGACTGAGGCTAATAGTCTGAACAAAATGTACAATTGTGTATAACATAAAAAAAAATTATTTAAAGAAAATATACGTACAGGCAAAAATAAAACTTCTAATTATGGACCTACCTTTGTCACGTGTCTCGTATTGTTGTTGTTGTTGTTTTTTACCTGTTTTGGTATTCGGACGGAAGCCAGTCCCACACGTGACCACAATTAGGACTAATGGCGATCTTATGTCCCCCAATCTATTTAAACGGCTACACCAACCAGCCTCAGTTGGATGAACAAAATGGCTACGTATGGTGACGAGTCAGTCGACAGCTATTTCTACTCATCTTACAACCCTTATTCGGGCAGGTACCCCAAATCTAAAGACGCGGGGTGGAAATACAAAAGTTATCTCTCACATTATGGGGACAACGCAGACGCCTTCAACAACCAGCAGCGCGCCCAGCTCAAGTCCATCTTATCTCAGATCAATCCCAAACTCACCCCGAGGCTCAGAAAAGCAAATACCAAAGATGTCGCCGTGCAGGTCAACCCGAAGACGGACGCCTCGATACAGTGCTCCATCGGCCCACGGACCCTCCTGGCCATGAAGCGTGACTCTCTGCGTAAAAGTCAGGAGGCCCCAACACCAGGCTGCAGGAGCCCCCAGGCGGGCGGTGTGCGTTATCCCCGCACCCTTGCCGTGTATTCACCCATCGCCTACAGAAGCATCACGTCCTTCCTAGTCGAAGACAAGGGATCATCGTGTGACGCGCAGGCCGGTGACCCACCCGACTCCGCGGGGAAAAGTGCGGGACAAAAGAGTGAGGATGAAAAGGTGACAGCGGAAGACAAGGCCACGAAGCCCGCTGGCCAGCGCAGAAAGTCCAAGGCCAAACAGCCGGTTAAGACTGACGACGTGCAGCCAGGTCAGGAGGGGTCGAAGATCAAGGCGCGTGTACGGTTCCAGGTGAGTGTCGTCACGTGCTCACCAGCTGGGCTCGTTATCAAAAGCAGTGTTGGGGAAAGTTACCCATAAAGGTAAGTTACTTTATTTCGTTACCTACCTTCAGTAACTAGTTACGTTACAAAGTTGCTCTGTTAAAAGTAACCTTGCGTTACCCACTGGGGAAACATGCCGTATCCTAATCTCTAAGTGACTAATGACATTAAAAGGGAAAGGCTTGGCGTCGGACGAAGACTGATCAGGGTCGGGACCGGATGGTTTGGGGTTAATCTACGTTAGGTAACATCAATCTGATATATTGAAGGTTGATAACAAACTCTACCTTTTTTTTAATTGGGAACCGTGACATTACTGAAATTGTAGTTAATTACATTACTCGTTGTGGGGTGGGAGTAGTGGGTAATCTATACCGCATTTTTGCAAGTTTTCAGGTGAAAAGCGGGCCAAACCGAGCCTGACTTGCCCTGTCTATCCTAGTTTCTGGAACAGAAGTACGGATATTATCACTGCAGAGAGTGCAACCTGCGATGGGAGAGTGCTTATGTGTGGTGCGTCCAGGGCACCAACAAGGTGAGCTATAAGTCACTTCACTAATTCAGTGGTCCCCTGAATCTGGGAAGGTGATGAGTGTTTCACCCAACTCTATTATCTCACCACCTACAGTATGAAGTTTTGTATCAAATCATATCCAATCGTCTGATGAGGGTCCCTTAGTCAAATCTTACCTGTTGTCTTTGGGTGGGCCTTGACATGGAAACGTTTGAGAACCTTGCCCTAATCTAAGTGTCTTGTTCCAGGTGTACTTCAAACAGTTTTGTAGAAAATGCCAGAAGGACTTTAACCCATACCGTGTTGAGGACATCACATGTCACGTAAGCCCTTTCTGCTCTGAAATGAAGTTTAATTCAGATGGTTAATTGTTTCATCCACTTAACCCATGCCCTCTGTTTCCAGACTTGCAACAAGGCGCGCTGTTCCTGTGCAGTGACACCACGCCACGTTGACCCCAAACGGCCTCATAGACAGGATTTGTGTGGAAGATGCAAGGGCAAGCGGCTCTCCTGTGACAGCACATTCAGCTTCAAGTACATCATCTGAGGAGCTCTGCTGCTGAACTTTACCCCATACACTCAGCCCAGGGACCCTATAATGCACATAAGGGGATCTGGATGCAGACTAGATATTTGACATTTCAATACTTTATTTCATGCCAGTTTTGCTTTAGGAAATTGATGGCATGCACCACTTGTCAATGTAAAATAAAATTACTTCCCAGCACTCAGTACTTGGGCTTTTTTATTTTTTTCCCCCCACCCCACTGTCTTGAGGCTCTGCAATTGGTACCAGAAATGGCAAAATTAATTGTAATGCTAGTCTAGTGCTATGCAGGCTGCATTGCACAATTTGACTAGATGCAATCTTTTCCAGAAGGTAATTTTATTTTTTGCATCTGACAACTAGGATGTGACTTTGCAATTTGTAGTGTTCTTGCTATTGATTGATTTAATACTAGACTTAATCTAAGTAAAACCCTGTTTCAATCCTTAACTGCCTCACAAATCACATCCATAGCTAAGACTTGTCTTTACATAGACAAGTGACATTTGAAGTTCCCCACCCCATTCTTTGGTATACCTCTAAAAGAAAAGCACTCCTGTGTAGGTTTACATAGGAAGCAATTTCCTCCATTTAATACTTAAGACTAAATTACTGTATGATCAGGTTTTTATTTATCCAGAGAAGGCTGGTATGTGAGTGAACAAGAAAAGAATGTATAATGCACCTCTACATTAAAACATTATCTTCCAGGTAAATAATATATCCATTAAATAATTAAGAACAGCATTCAAATGTACCAGACAAGCAGAAAAAGCTCTTGAGGAATGAGTACAGTGATTGTTACAATGTGCCATGACAAGTTTTCCACAAAGCATTCAGATCAGTTCATGTCCTGCAGCAGCAAGCAGGGCCATTCTGAAAGCATAGCAGAGCTTCAATGGCAGCCATTTCACCTAGGAACCCAGGATCAAACTGTGGCAGACTAGGACTGCTTTGCAATGGGATCAGCCAACATGGACAAACACAAACCAGTCTCCCTTCATAAGGCTTTAAGCAGAGCCGATAATGGGAGGGGCAAAAAAAAACCATCACAGTAGAGAGAAGGAATGCATATGACTAGACTTTGCTGGATTGGTGCGGTCCATCAGGAGCCTCCCGCCATCACCATTGAAATGGTAGAGAAGTGGCCAGTCGCAAATTACCCATGACCCCCTTTGCAAGAGGGACCACAACCACCAACCAAGGCAGTCTGGGAAATGTTGAAGTTTGTGATTGGATGACAATGGTGGAGCAGATCATTGACTCAATTCTGGTCTTGCTTTTCTCTTCTCACATTAGCTTCATACATCCTATTCGGATTAACAGTGCATTACACAAAAGTACAAGGAAAAAAATACTGGTTTTACACTATACATTTTCTAAAATATATACAGAGTAAAATAAGTTATTGATGTTTCCATAATGAGTTGTAGCCAGTCTGCACTTGTGTGCAATTATATGCATTTGTGTGTGAGTGTATACCAGAATATCCAATATATTCCACACAGTCAAAAGTCTCTAAAGGCAGCTACGTATTTGGTTAAAGAGTGAGTTTCGCGTGAGGACCTGTTGAAGGGGACACTCCTCTCAAAGCAGATCAATAAACAGATATATTTCTCTTTTTACACTCCCTGAGGGCAAACGGCTCCCCCAGGGTTACAATTACATGTTAAATATCCTAACATTTACAACCTAGGATGTTAGCTCTAATAAAAAATACATTTCTCAAAAAAATATTCTTGCAGTGCTTTTCTCTTTCAAGCATGCTTTTGAAAACTTTTTTTTTTTTTTTTTTCTTTTTTAAATTCGATTTTTGTGTGTTTGCTTATGAATCTTGACAGGACAGTCTGTCCTCACACATACGGCACCTCCTCCAGACTGACTTGCTTAAACGCCGTCGGCCAGTACGATAGGCCCCTGAAGTCAGTTCCACAAAAAAAAAAAGAAACAAAAAATCATCATCATCCCACTTCGTCCTCTTTCCCAGGCCAGTCTCAATACCAAGCACACCACCACATGACTTATTGCAGCAGAATTTTGCGAGTTGGCTTAGTCTGGGAAAAAAAGATATTAGCTTTAAGTATTCATACATGTAATAATATATATTAGGGGTCACAGTTATTCCCACACATCCTTTAGCCCTTATAGGTGGAGTCTCTCTTGTCCTCCTCTGAAGCCCCTCACTGATTACCCATTCTCTACAGCGGAGGCGAGATCTGCGTAGAGCAGAGGGGGGCCATTTAGTCCAGTCCAGTCCAGGCTTGGGGCCTGCAGTGCCACAGGCTCACAGTCCAGTGCTGACCATGGTTATGTGGGGTTGGCAGACCTGGGCCTGACTCAGAGCCTCACGGATCTGCAGGTTGAGCTCCATGAGGCGGCTGCTTGCCTGGGACAAGTCCCTGTTAGGGCCCACCACCGCCAGGCACCCCGTCTGGCCCAATGTCTGGTGACGGAAGTAGATGTGCAGAAGGGTCTGGACTGCATCATCTTTCTCATTGCCGAAGATGTCACTGGGCCACAAAGACCTATCGCAGGAGAGGAGGAGGGTGGCGGTTAGTCGATGCAGAGAATTTGAACAACTAACAATGCATGCCAATAAGTGAAAATCTGGATTGCTGATGGATGTTGGATGATGTTTAACTTGCCTGAATATTTTGACCTGTGTGAGGGCAGAGCTGAAGTCTCTGGCTCTCAGGGTTTCAATCAGTGATTGGATGGCTGTCTCTGTGCTGGTCTGGGCAGATTCTGATATACATCCATCCTCTTGTCCATCACTTCCTGTTTCTGCCTCCTTCAAACAGCTCTCTAGGATGGCCAGCTCCTCAGACATGTTGGTCACCTTAGAGAGACACAAAAACATGCATATCATACCACCACGTCACACAAGCCCGCCTGTGCAAAATCTATATGGGAAGTCAGTATAAAAAACAAGTCTATTAGTATATCGACCAATTATTAACTGGAATGGCTGACCCCATCCCTCCATGTGAGTGATTAAATGATTAAATCTCATAAAGTGCTTTAATCTGATTAAAGCTTCCCAAAGAGCTGTGGTAAGATAGTCCATGCAGCCCAGAGATATAGTGAACTGATGATGGTTAGATAACAGGACTATCGGTCTCAAAGCCTGTAGTTAAAAAAAAGACCATCTATATTTCACAGTGACAACTAGTGCTATTTTATGCATCAATGTAATATTATATAAAACAAACCTGAAGCCCAATTAAATGCCCAATCAAGAAGTCAAACTATCTCACTGTTGGCCTCAGACATAAACCGTGGTGTATGCTTAAGACATGTTCTATGGGTTTAGCCTCACCTCTGCCTCTCTCTTCATGGTGTCCACCCTGCTGATGAGTTTACAGTAGGCCTGGAATAGCAGCAGCAGCTGAAAGTGCAACTTATAGAGCCTGCGACACAACTCCAACTCCTACAGAGAGAGACAAATAAGAAGTCACATGCCGGCATAAAGGCTTACTCTGCACTGAAATTGCTCACATGGTCATATGATTTGACAGATGGGTATCCTGGGTTAGAGACGTGGGAGTAGATGAAAGGGTTAACACGGCTTAGAGCGGGGAGCCATCCGGTTCCGGCCACAGAGCAAGAGGTGAGGGTCTATTGCTAGTCACAGGCTGGCATTAGTCATGGAGCTCTCGATTAGAACGGCATCCATCACCACCTCCTGCCACGCTCCCTATGGGCCACTGCGACCAGGTATGGCTAACTAGATGAATCAACTGAAGAACTAGGTAATGGCTAAGAGTTATAGAACTGACCCTAATCCGGGAAAACATGGAGGGAGAAAAAAAAAGGTAATTTGACTTGAGTAATAAACATGCAAAATGAAAGTAATCTAAACCTGGGAGCACTATGGTTCTCTCCATCCATCCTCTCCTACTGATAACCCAGGGCAACATCCCCCTCTGAAATAGATAATAAATAGTAATCCTGTACACTGATTAGGAATTTAGAGAGCTATCTGCAGATAGAATCGGTATGGCGTACGAAGGAGGTTAAGAAGTTGATTATCCAATCAAGATGTCACCAAGAGTAAAACATATTTTTGCGTCCAAGCTAACAAAGTACACTATGATTGAGTGGGGGAGTTGAGCTGGGTTATATGAGAGAGAGAGAGAGAGAAAGGGGGTGGGGGGGAGGGGTGGCGAGCCCAGCCCGTGGTTGTCAACAGCACAGGTATATATAGAGATGAAATGGTCAGTGTTTTGTCCGGATGTCATGATTATTAAGAGTCTAGAATACGAGAACCACTTACTGCTAGATTCTCCATTTGCTAAGCAAGAAGGTGAGCAGGTCACAAAAACAACAAACAAAACAGGAAGAGAGAAAGACCAAGAATTAGTGAGCTTTAACATGGCAGCTGAGTCAAAGTGACCTCACGGGCAAGGAGCAGTGGCATATCATCTTTCCTTCATACAGGTCAGGGAAGGCTCAGTGCCAACACACATAAGAGCTCACTTCAGCAGTAACAGAAATATAAATTCAGAGAGCTTTTTTACAATGAGGGAGAGAAGGAAAGCAAGGGTAGGGGCTAAAGAGAGGAAGAAGGATGGAGTAAAAGAGCTATGAATACACTAAAGTGTCTCCCTCATGACTGAAAACAGTACAACAGAGGTTTAATCTATGACAGCATCTCCTTGGAACTGAAAAAGAAGAGAGGGAAGTTGTGAGCACAAAGTAAACAGATTTATGCCAGAAGCTTTGGCTTGTTGAGACTCAAAGTTTCCAAATACCAGGGCATAGAATGATAGACCATGCAGAGCCTGAGATCAGATGAGTTACATCTAGAAAACATCTGTCTTGCAATCCTCATCTTCCTTCCTTCCATTTGATTTAATTATTTCTATTATTTAATTTACTGAAAACAATAAAGTGATCATGATTATTAAGATGGTATGAACTCATAGAATTAGTTCTAGTCACAAATGTAAGATTTGTGTATTAGCTCAAAAATCTTAAGATTTGCCTATAATGCAAAAGTCCTAGAGGATGTCTGACAAAAAACACCTACTCCTTGTTGTAAGTCTCAATATGGGAGTGCCCATTCTTAATGAATTGATTCCAGTTGGATTCTTTGATGATTCCTATTGGACCTTTTGACCAACAGACATAACAAATTACATTCCCGGTCATCAAATTAATGTGAGTGTTCATTCCTACCTGGGCCTGAGTATTGGGTCGTTGGCTGCTGTCTTTGTCACCAAACGTCTTCCTGCAGTTCTCCAGCCACTATAGGGTTGGGAAGAGAGATGAGTGAGAGAAATGGAGACAAAACAGAAGGAGAAAAAAGTATAGGATTGGGGGAGGGACAGGGAGATAAAGAGAATAATCCAGTGAGTTTGATACCAGCGGCAATGCAAGTGCCTTTTTCCTAGGATGTGATGTATGCTTGTTTGTGTGCGTATATAATAAGGGTTGGTCGAGGGGTAGATTTAATAAGAATGTTGTACTTAGCAAATTAAAGAAGGTCTGTTTCAGAGCATGGGGTGGTATCCAAACCTCCAGGGACCATAGTCGTCTCATTCAATTAGCACCCCTGCATCCCAGAACCCTCTGCAATCTCATCTGTTCTCTTTATTCCCCTCCCCCTTCTTCCCGCCTCCCACCCCTCACAATTTCTCCTGCCTGGCCCTCTATAACTGATTTAGGAGCACGAGGGTTATTTTTATCCCTTCAGTAGGGGATGTCACTAGCAATGTAGACACTAACAGCAGCTAAATCCACTCCCCTCCACTGACTCAATGCCTGCCGCAATGATGAGACAGAGCAGGGCATTTATCTTATAAAGCATCAGCCCTTTGTCTCCATGTCATCTTGGCGTTCCCTAGTGTGGCAGCAGAGGGATAAAGCACAATTTACACATACTTCCTAAGCTTATCTGTCTTGAGATGAGGGACCATTATGAAATGGTCCCTTAGAGTACAACACATACATACTGACAACGCAACAAAATCTGCAGGCGTGGCAATGTTCATGTGCATGTTGTGCAATTTGCCCTGGAGGAAAAGGGTAGGGCAGCTGCACAGATGAGAATGGGGAAGCAGATTGTGTGGATGGGAGAGCGATGTGGTAGCTCACCTGCTCTGCTGCTTCTCTCTTTCCATTGTAGGTGTCTAGGTGTTCCTGCAACTCCAGCACACTAAACTTCAGAGTCTCCAGCAGTCCACATGAGACCAACTACAACAGCAAGGCAGGACACCACACACATTAACCCACAACAGCACACAATACACAAAAAACATCTACAGTAGGACAAACACACACATCATGCAATATGCACAACATGCAGCACTTACAGGTGATTTAACTTGGCAAAATAAATATATGCCTGTTTGTGCAGTTTAGAATTATTCTAATGTCTGTAGTTAAGATATTGTCATGGGAAACCATGCAGAAAAGCCTCACCGTCTCTGCATCCAGTAGCACTGTGGGGCACTGGGAGCGGGAGGTCATGACCTCCAGGGAACTGAGGAACTGATTACCCATTCGCTGCAGCCGTTCCCCAAGGAAGCGCACAGATGAATGTGTAATGGAGCCAAATTTTCTCTGAATGTTCTGTAGTAACAAGGATGTGGAACAAAACTTCCTGAGAATACTCTCCGGTAAAAAAGGTTGTAGATGCAAGAAGAGGATGCAGACGTGACCACGAAAATGCAAAAAAGACCCCAAAGCATATAAACAGCATTCACACTTGCCCTCTCACCTGAAATAGTCGGGAGAACACGTGGAAAGTGTAAACAGCAGAAGAACCATCTGTATCTGACAACATCTGGTTGACATGGCAACGCCAGGCATCTTCCTCGTTGTCATAGGCAACGGGCTGGAATGCTGCCAGGATGGCAGAGAGGAAGGGCGAAGGGGGTGGAGAGGCCTGGATCTCTGGGAAACAGTCTGCGTCACCTTCATCTTGACTGGACACACACACACACACACACACACACACACACACACAAACACACACACACACACACACACACACACACACAGAGTTAGCTACAATCCGAAACGTACTACACGCACTTCATTCTGTAGTGAAGGGCAAATGTAAACATACACATGCTCATCCTCACTGACTGCAAGTAAACAACCTCACATTGTTCTTACTATCTCTGCCTCTTTCACTGCAGAGATTTCTGCTGCAGTCTATTGTGAACTCTAATCTACTGCAGTGCTCTAGCATAAAAACATTAGCATTTTAGCATCATGCAAACATCTCTCTCACACAAATACTCACAGGCCCGTGGGACCAAAGAGCCTGAAGAAGCAGACAGAATAGAAGTATCTAAAGCCTGCGCTGCCAAGCGCCGTAGCGGAAACGGTCTCTGTCCTCATCCTCACCTTAACTAGCGACTCTCTCTCCCTTTATCTCTCTCCTTGCCTCCCTCTTTTCCTAACGGTCTGCAGCACGGCTGTGCTGCAACTGCACTAGCGCACTGCACTCCCGTCCCACACAGGACTGCAGAGAGCTCTATCTGAGCCTCCCATCTACACACACTGACACATACACACACACTGCTGCAAAACAGAGCAAGGCCCCAACCTCACAGTAGACTGCTGCTGAGTTACTCTTTCCGTCTCTCTCCCACTCGCATAAATCCTGACACATACAAACACTGGACGATTCAGTAAAGCCCTACTATTTTCAGACAGACAATCACTTGGAGTACCACCCACTCATACTAGCCCATCAATCAAGCTGGGCTATGTGAAAGATCTTGAGTGCATTGATGTATGCCAGAAAGTGTGTGTTTGGGATTGCTTCTTTATGCAGAGTAGTTTAAAGCCCTGGCTGTGACAACTGTCCTCCAGCCAGAGTTGGCCCACCTTCAGGAGGGAGTGTTTAAAAGCAGTGAAGCCGCCTACCCTGGCCCACCTTCAGAGCACTTGCCCACATGGGAGCAATGCCAGGGATGGAGTCGCCCATTACAGCAGCTCAAAACTCCCTTTATCTCATAGAAGTGAGACTGGCCACATAAACTCAAATATCATAAGTAGAAACACCCAAGCCACTCTTTCACCCACACAATGCAGACATTTGTATCACAGTAAAACCAAATTCCATCATTATAATAGTAGTAGTATAATAGTAGTAGACAGTTTGAGTTATAAATGCAATTGAAGAATGGAAGTTGAGTTGTATGGTAGACTCTAGACGCTGCTTTCTTAAAGGAATAGTTCACTGCAAAATAAAACACAGCGAGTTAGCCCCTGTAGCTCCATCTCAGCCTACAGCTCATGCAGCATAATCCAAATGCAGCCAAACAATTGCACTGTGGGTCCAAAAGTCCAATATTTACCTCATTATTACCTATATTTTCCCTCACCGACAATGCTTTGTTCTACAACGAGCCAACAACGAGCCATGTCACATATAGTCTAGTGATCTTACTCCAAGCTAAAGTGAGCCTGTTCCAGGTTCTGCTCAACTTACCTGGACATGCCAGAGAAGTCGGCCTCCTCCTCCTCGCAGCGCTCGTCTAGCTCCTTCAGGGCCAGCGTCACATCTTCCTCACACACAGAGCCACAGGGGCTGTCTGGGTCTGGCGGCAGGGGTAGAGGCAGGGCTGTTGGGGCATCGTCCTCACAGAGGGACCCTGGTGGGGTGTCTATGGCCGGAGGGGGAGGGGGGGCTGGATCCAGATCATCCTGAGGGTCCTGGGAGTCTGGGAGGTCGAACAGCTCTGGTGGGTCAGACGGCAGAGGGGGGGCGCTGCAAAACCCCGTGTCCTCACTCACGCTGCTACTCAGTTCATCCACTGCAGTCATGCTCACGGCATCCTGTAATACACAGCCAGGAAGGGGCACTCAGGGGCAGCTTGGCAGATGAAACCACATAACACACGTTATAGTAATAATCTTTCATTCTCAGAAGTATAAGAACAGCAGGATCACTTAGTTGCTATGACAAGGCTGGACAGGGATTCACCTTTTAATCTCTATCAGAGCCCAAATTAGAACTGCTACATTATCTTGTATTATACGAGAAGGACTTAAGCCAGCATTAAAGATGCTCATTCAAGATGTTCACTTCCTTGGAGATTGCTCTTCACATCAATTCAAAAACTAGTGTCTCATAAGAAATACCAATAAATAGGAGCCCAATAACAATCAATCACCGAGGTACCATTAAAAATGTCACGCAGTGAAAGCCAACACGACACCAGATCAATGGGATGTATGGACGCTGATGCAGTTCAATCTGTATGGACATTAAAGTGCTGATGATTTATGACTGGCACTTCATAACTATGTACAAATGATGGACATTGTAATAGTGGCTTAGGAAATACACCAGCCGGCAGCACACCAAGTGAAACTAAAACACAGCCCACCACTGTAGATAATACAATCGTATTTGATTACATCAGTACCAAACCAGTTATAGTGTAAGACTCGGGAAACACGGGAAACACCAGATAAATTCCATCATGTAAAGTGACCATGTTCATGTAAAGCACATACGTGGCTGGAAGCTAAGTAGGGTGATGACACAGAGAAAGGGTCTAATTGAAAGCACTTGTTTTTCCTTCTTTTATTTAAGAGTCTAATGCATTAGGAAAGCCGAGTGTGGCAGGCAGCCAGCGAGTCACAGAGGCAGCTTCTATATTACAGAAAGCTTTTAGAAGTGGTCGTGGCCATCCTGGAGGGAATGAGTAAGAGTATTGATGGTTTTATCTTGGGCTCATTACACTAAGAGCTGGGGCTGTGATGTAGGAGATGTCCTTGGGCTGATATTGAGACCATGGGCTAGAAGTGAGCTCATAGGCAGCCCCATTCAATTCTCTGAATAGTAAAACGTACAGGGTACTGTCACTGAAGGGTAGGGACACCCTCTCCAAATTTCATTCACACATGTATGTTTGAGCATCGTGGTATACAGGTGAGGTAAAAGAATGTGCCACCGACCTGCGTCCTGCAGTTCCCACACTGTAAGACGCAAACGCAGATGAGGAGAACACAATATATTCACCACTGTTAGTATAAGTGATGAATCAGTAGCAGTAGATGGCAAAGCTGTTAGTTCATCAAAGCTGTGGCATGTTAATATGGTAGTGAATCAAGCGACTAATGACAGTGTCTTCAATTGGGCAGTGCACTATTGGTGCATTCCAGTGTAACTTACTTGCACTTTAACATTTAACACACCAATTGTAATGGACTTATACTCACACATGGGTCTGCTGAAGATACAGAGCTGCTGTCCACTCCACAAGTATTTAATGGGAAATTTAGTTGGAATGGTCTGGTTCTGTGTTGTTGGAAATGAGCAGTAACAGCTGACCTGAGGTGAGCATTTTGTTTTACCTTGATCTCTCCCCGAATCACACAAGCAAGCCCCGCCAAACAACTATTAAGGGAGTAAGAGTTAGCCCTCAGCACCCACACCCAGAGCAGAGCTACAAAGCAGACAGAGGTGGAATGAGACAGGAACAGAAAAAGCAACCCCAAATGCTCTGGCTACAGAGCCAGCAGCTTGACCGCACCCAACACACTCGCTGAAAGCAGCGGACTCTCTGCCTAAATGACAGATGAGTAAGGAAGCACAGCAAAGGTAGATAAGAGTTTAAAAGGAAAGGAACAGGCAAGCTAGAAAGCACCCGAGCACCACAGTTTATTGCTCTTCCCGATTGATCGCACCTCAGGCAGCTGGCTGCTGGTGCTGTCTGAGTGGGCCAACTCCAGACCAGGGCTATCCAGTCGAGGAAGGGAGGGCAGAGAGGGCAGGACAGTTGCCTCATCAGTTAGGGCGCTGCTGGATGATTCCTGGGACTGCTGCAAAGAGTCCACATGGTTGGATGTGGCATCATCCGCAGCAGAGTCACTGTTCAGCTGGGGTGGAAGAAACAAACATAAATTGGTTAGCTTCTCTGGTGAGACACTGGAAAAACACACAAAACCAATGATGGTATCTGGCCATCTGGTTTGATACAACCAGGGCTAGGGCTGTGACCTTTATTAGGATTATTATTATTATTATTTTTTTTTTATATAGCATCATAACATGTATTTTGCTTTATAGACTGTTGCTAGTAGGATGCATGCAGAGCAGTGTCTGCTGCCATGCCAAATAGGTCCTTCACTAAACCTTAATGCATTGTGTTACATACCCCGGTAAGTAAATATGATGCCTTGTTGTTTATCAACAATGTGCTCCAGTTTATATTTCTTTATGTAATGCACTCCCATGATTCACCATAACAGTGCTGGGGATTGGTTGTGAACCAGTTGGCTATTTTGTCAACTGCATGTCTGTTATCATACAGTGAAAATCTCACCAGGAATCTGTGGGTGAGTGGGGCTGAGCCCATGTCAATGAAGGAAACAGTTACTACCGTTGGGAGGTTCAAAATAATTATATACACTGATAAAGTAACAGCCCTAGCAAGTGCTGCTATTATCGGTTTACTACATGTGGCTGAAAAGAATATTCACCTTACTGAAGCTTTTCTATCAAGTAGAATAACTGAAAGTCTTTTGAGTCTACCATTCAACTGTTCAGCATTCTAAGTTGTTAAATCATGCTCTTCTCAATAAATAATAGCAATTATTTTTTTCCAAGGTATAAGATCCAAGATTCTGTCTAAATCAAGTAAAACTTCTGCATGCTCAATATTAAACTGTTACAGTGTAATACTGGATGGCTGCAAAGAGGGTTTTGGGGGGCAAAAGCTCATTCTCACAGTGCACCAAGAAGAGCAAGACGAAGAGAAAACGTAAGGAATAAATATATCTGCGATAGACTGAGGAAAAGTGCTTAATATATTAACAGCATTGTTGACAGCTTGGGATAACTGCTTACTAGCAGAGAAAAGCAAAGAGGAGTTAGAGACAAGCAGCCAGAGCCAAAACTTGATCAAGCCCAGCTCTTATTCTTAGAGTTATTCTCATTTTATACCTCAAATTTGATCTATGGCATTTTATCCAACTGTAAACTTCTAATGTTGTTAATCATTTGTTAATAAGCCTATGAATAAACAATGATTAAACCATTGGAAACAAACAATTTACTTCAAATTTCCTACACTGTACTTACCTATTGAAAAAAACAGGCCAACAACTTTAATTTAGCAGTAAGAGCTAGTGGGTCTAAGACCGAGGTTGAAGGGAGCGTCTACCACCAGCAAAGAAGCAAGCGTCTAGCCCCTGCCCACACTGGCAGTAGGCTCAGCTCAGTATGCGCACACACACACACACACACACACACACACACACACACACACACACACCGACCCAACCACACACACACACACACACACAGACCCACACACACACACACACAGACACACACACCATGCCAGCGGGCTGTGTGAGGAGCGTGGTGGTGGCAGCGTGGGGAATGGGGGGGGGGGGCACTTCTGATTAGAGTGAGACTTACAAGGCCAGAGCGGGTGAGAATCTGGCTAGCGCTCAGTACCTCCTCCTCAGACGACTCATCCGTGTCCTCCTGGTTGGTGAGGTTGAGGCTGGGCGTGCTGCCTGTGTACTGGCACTCCTGTAGAGATGGCGTGTCACCTTTATCCATGCTGTCCAGGGAGCGACGTCGCACACCCCAATTAAAGTTGTCCATGCTCTCCCCCTGCAGGACAGTCAAGAAAGACAGCAGTCAGACACAGCACACACAACAGTAAGGTACGGGGGCAGGTCTTGCAACGGTACAGGGAAACACAGCACAAGACAAACATATACACTAACATTCCACAACAACAAAAAACAACAAAAAGGATGATAAAGGATGTATGGGATGCAAAGTTCTACTTTTTTTTTAATAAAAATAAATAAATAATAAAAAAATGTAAGTAAAGGGTTGACAATCACAGCAGCCATGATTTGTAATCAAATAGCAATATACCACTTGACACGGTGACAACACAGATCATTTTAAAAAAAAAGGGTGACAAAGATCATCAGGTAGACACCAGGGCACAGGGGAAAATGGCAGCTCTAAGAAGCTGACTGGCCCACAGACTTACCTGCAACTCCTTGTGGCAAGAGAAGAGAAGGAATAAGTGGGTTAGAAGACTAAGGACAGTTACAGGACATAGAGACATTTTTTTACTACAACATTCAGACAAACAAAACAGACCAACCACCTTCACGACACAAAAAAACATCATTTGTTGTTGTCAGTCTGTGATGACAAGCCGTTCTGAGTACACAACCGTTAGTTCACGATTAACCAAGGTTAGTGACAAACCTTGGACTAAGTGCATTGAAGAGAGAAAGTGAAGTCTGCGTGTATCTGTGCTTGTATCAGGGTTCCTAGGTAGTTTCAATTACAATGATTAACTTGGCATCAATCATTTTGAAGACCAACAGTCATGTTGTTCACTCCCTACTCCATAAAGAGGATTATTCTTCACAATAGCAAATATCATAAAATGTGAGATGACAGGGGGTCGATAACCACAGATAATGTGTAGTTGTATTTTATTACCAAATCCATTTCCAGACCTGTGTAGGACCCCTGTTTGTGTGTTAGTGTATAAACCCATATACATCTGAAGTGAACTGGACATTTGTCCAAGACCATCTCTACCTGAAAACTGAACTCTCACCTCAGCATCCTCCAGCTCCACATCTAGGAAGTCAAAGTCCTTGAAGACGCCGAACTGCTGCTCGCTGCCTGCATCTTCTCCCAGCACGTCCTCCTCCCTAACCACCTCTTCCACCGTGGGGATTAAGCTGGTCTGCTGGTCCCCAGAGTCCAGATCCTCATTGGATGAGAATACCACCTGCACATACAGGGAGACTCCTTGTTGCCAAATCATAAAAACACATCCACTGTATATCCATGAAAAAAGAGCAAATATGTAACAGCTGTATTCATATGTTCTTCACAGTGAATTTACAGAGACCTTGTCAGAGGCTTTAGAGTAGGAGAGGAGCCTTACAGATGGATTTTTGGGAATGCCAGACTCCGGACCACATAAAGACAGGACATTCATCAGCTTCTCTCTGGTTCTTCTCTGCAACAAGACCACGTAAACAGAATGAGCAACCCGAGTCAGTGCCGTCCCCATTATTACACATAATCAGATGCAATGTATCTATCTGAGTGCATACCTGAGAGAGTTGAGGCCTCTTCCAGCTGACCGGCACCAGGCCGTTGGAGTTGGAGCCAGAGGACGTGGAGGAAGTACTCCTGGTTACAGCGATGACCTGCGGCTTCCCATTCCGCCCTGCTGCACTACGCTGGTCACCGTACTTGTGCCCTATGATGGGTGTCTGTGGACGCAATATTTCATGCCAGTTAGCAATAAAATATTATAGCTTATCTTTAAAAAAGTGGGAAACGTTCAATAAACAAGTGTACTGAGGAAAAGGCAGAGTGGGAAAAGACGCAGAAGCAGAGGTGCTGACCTCTGAGATGTCAAAGTGGAAGTCCAGGGTCTTGCCAGGCAGCTCCTTGGAGGAGTTGTTGAATATGCGCGTGAAGGCAATCTCTGGGGAACTGGACGACTCTGTACTGTAGGAACGCTGCACCTCATCTGGAACAACAAGGCTGGCGGAGCGAGACACCACCAACTTCAGAATGTTCTGTGCCTCCTTCCAGTATGGGCTCTGAAAAAAAACACAAACACACCAACATAGTGGTTCTATTGTGAAATAATCAGCTGTGTATAATTTAGAGTAGGAGTGGACATGTTTTCCCCTCAGACAGTCAGAGACTCTCTAGAAGGCCATTTTGATATTTTATAGTATACTATACTGCATTCTACACTGTACAGACCCATGACCTATGCCTTAAAAGTACTCCACACAAAGACTACTCACAGTGCACACGAACAAACATGCACAGGCATTTACACACAGACACACACACACATACACGAATGCATTTCTACAAAAGGCTGCACTGACATGGGTAACAGTGAGTAAAGAATTAGCCTAAGGCAGTAAGAAGCAAGAATGGCTGTCAGTGAGTGAGAAGCATGCAGTGCCCCGGGTCAGGGCTGGTAAAAGGCTCCCATAAAGAGCTGTAGCTGCATCCGAAAGTAAACCAGGATCCTGTTAAATATGTTATTCTTCAAGTGCGTTACTCAGACCAGGGCATTCTGGCATTCACAGATGTACATCTACCCACACAGAAAAGGCTGTGCTTAGTGAAAAGAGACACATACAGTGAAATACTTCCGGTCGTAGAAAGCATTATTACTATATCTATCTATCCATTCCAGTGTAGGGGTTGTCAGTAAGTCAGGTTTTGCTGTTAAATGCTGGAGGGGGTGGGGTTTTGAAGGCTCACCTGAACATATTTGCCGATGATCTTCATGATCTCCAGGTTGAACTGTTTGACAGGGGCTGCTGACAGATCGATGTGACTCAACAGGCTGTAGATGATCTGCAACAAGGACTGCTGCATGCTGGGAAGGCCCTTCTCCAGCAACTGAGAGGCAGTGAGGAAAGGGACGCACAGAGATTAAGAGAGATGTGGTTAATATTGATATTACATATCTTATCGCCATATGTAGAAGCGTTCTGTTGACTAATGGCAACATTATGTGGTATAAGTCTGATCTTTTTTGTGAAGGCCATTATGGTGCTGCTGCTTACCTCAGCCAGGTAAGTGACCAGATTGAAAGTGATCTCTGCAAAGGCATCATGGAGGTAGCGACAGACCACATTGATCCAGTTGGTGCTGTCACGGGAGTAGCTGTGTGTGCTGTACAGGCTCATCATATGGGCCAGGTTGGACAGCGTGGCTGACTTCTCATCAGCACATACCTTGGCTATCTTATCAGCCGTTTCCTTACAGAAAGGAGTGGGGCTGTCAAAGTGCTGGATAAGGTGGGGTAGGAGGCACAGGATGTTCAAAGGAAAACCTGCAGGTATGACCCAAGAAGTATACAAATATTAGAAACCTTCACATTAAGAAAGAAATTTATACCAAAAAATATTGAAAAAAATAACAAAAAAACTTTTGTTGTTGTAAATCTGTGATTACAGTCATTTTGATTGCACAAAAAAGTAAGTTATTTTTGTGGGCAACTGTTCTGCCTGTGAGGACTTAGTCTTCAAATTCATTAAATTTAACAAATTAAACATTTAACTAAACTAAATTTATTCACAAAAAAGATGCCCTTACCTGCCACCTGTGACGGGTCGACCAGTGTATGTCTGGACACGCTGATGAGCTTGCTCAGCAGGTGGATGGTGAGCTCTTGGGTGGAGGCAGAGGTGAAGCCCTTGAGGAAGAGCTGCAGCAGGCCAGGGAAGCTGTACCACTTTAGCTTGGCCTGGACCCTCTCCAGACGTTCTCTGCTGTCTGCTCGCTCCAGAGGCAACTGGCCCAGCAGCTTGTTGAGTAACCGCAAGGCCAGCAGGTACTCAAACTCATAGTCTGACTCAAGCAGCGAGGCTGCAATCCAGAATACCGTGGCCATCAGGTTTGAGGGGTCCACGGGTGGGATGGCCTCCCCTCCCGGACCCCCTCCCCCACTCTCCCGCAGTGACGACAAGCTCCGCGTGCGTGCCAGGTTTCCGTGGCTACCGGCAAGTCGGTCAGCAACGTCTAGGGTGTTGCTCCTTGGTCGGTCTGCTTTTCGTTCACCCATTAGGCTGGCACGGAGTGAGTTGCTACGAGCATGACCATGGACATAATGGAACAGACCACCACTGCTCAGGTTCAGCTGGCCTGTGCTTTTCCTATTGGCTGCGTACTTAGGCCCCAACAAGTGATCATGGGAGGTCCTGTAATATAAATAATAAATCTTTTGGTAAATAAGAGGTTTAATACATGTACAGTACAGGGCAGAAATTTGACGAACTGACATGTTGGAAAGGTGGCCCCTTCTGCTGCCAATGGTTGTCTATAAAGATTGCATGGTTGTGTGCTTGAGTTTATACACCTGTCAGCAATGGGTGTGGCAGAAATAGCTGAATCCACTAATTAGAAGGGGTGTCCGCATACCTTTGGCCATGTAGTGTATCAGTCAGTATATTACTGAACATCAGTATGTGTCAAAGGTTGTGGAATAGAGGGGTTATTAGTAGGAAGACTTACTGTGCTAAGGCAGTGAGGAGGTCATAGTTTTTGACTGTGTCTGCTAGTGTGTCAATGCCTGACTCCAGTGTCAATAGTAGTTCAATAACAAAGCCCTGAGGAGAGAAAACAACAGAGGTCAACCTACCATGGACCTGGATAGTTGAGGTCTACTTGAATGACAGAGCAATTGTTTGAGACACACACACACACACACACACACACACACACACACACACACACACACACACACACACACACACACACAGGTCATACAGGCAGCGCATTATGTCTCTGTAGTTTTTGTTCAAATAGCTCAAATAGCCAGGCTGAGCAAGGGAAGATTATACATTTTCATTGTATTTACATATTTCTAGATGTGGGGGGGGGCACCAGAGCTGATTGAGTGCATTCACCAACAGGGTTCAGTGTAATATGACAAGAATAATACAGAGCATTTAAGTTTTGTCATGTTCTGACCTGAGCCTCCTCTCCTGGGTCTCCTACAGTCTCCACCAACCGAGAGAGGACGTCAGACAGTGTGCCAGCTGTCAGGGGTTGTTTGAGTGCCCTGAAGATCTGGAAGGAGCGGCCAGCATAGTGACGTGAAGAGCAAGAAAGAGCCGTTTGTAGGGCTACTTCGCTCAGCAATGACTCCAGCTGGAACCCTAAAGGGATGAATGTACACATATGTTCAATACACGCGTACAAATGATACCTTTAATACAAACTCTAAATCAATACATTTAGGTAAGAAGCAACTATGAACCATACCAACCTGACTGGGACTGTTTGAAGACAGTCACTACATGTCTTAGGAAAACACTAAGTTGGTCAGCACTCTTAATATTGGGGTTCTTGGGAGACACATCCTCATGGTTCCACAGTGGACCGCGCTTTCTACAAGGCAAACGCAAACAAACGTCAGGCATACATACTTGTCATAATTATCACGTCATCACACCACAAAATATCTTGATGTTATCACACCAAGCAAAAAGTAATCAATATGTATCATCATTAACACACAACCCCAAACTCAAACCCATGCAATGTGAAAATACCCAATCCCTTCAGACACTGCTGTGAGCATGAAAGCAAATACACAAACAGGGTGAGTAACTTAGTCATGGTACAATACTGATGATGTGATATCTTTACACACAACCACAAATCAGGCAAAGTAAGATAGTTAAAAGTTGATAAATTTAATTCTAATGGAAATGCTCTTAGTGAAGTATGGTCTCTCACCTTGAGGTGACAAACTCTATGAGGGCTTTGACCTTCTCGTCCTGCTCAGCAGTGACATCTACCTCGTTGAGGAGTGTGGGAGAGAAGTGGGACAGAGGAGTTGCCCCTGCTCCTAGACTAATACTGGAGGAGGTGGAGCTGCAGCTGAGGCCTGAGTCTGTCATAGGTGAAGGCTGATGCTCTGGCAAAACGTCTTGCACTCCTATGGATAATGGACAAAAACATCAGACTGCATGGCAAACTAAGTACATCAAGGAATTGCTCCCTCTTCATGAAACTTATTGCTCTCTTCTGGCGAGTTTAAACTGATTATTAAGGATCTTTGGGCAGACTCAATAAGGAGCTGCCTTGTTGGTTAGGTTTGTTAATTCAAGATTTAAAAAGGGAATAAATAGAACATAAAATAAACAATAAAAGGAAGATAGTGCATCTAGGCCCAGTTTGGTGCCAAGAAAAAGAGAATATAGTAGAAAAGAGTGCAGGAGCTGCTGCATCAGGTGTTAGAATGATATGGAGCCACTTGAAGAGAGTTTTGCCAGTTTTGCTGTACTGTGGGTGACGTTGTATGACTGGTCCCTGGATTACCATGGTTCCCCAATAAAATATTTTACAGTCTGGATGACTAAATAATCAAGTAACCGACCTCCCCTGGTAATACTAATGCCGTCCACTGAGGGCTTTTGACTGCATTTTGCGTTGTTGTATGTTCTTGGTCTGCAAATTTTATGTTCATCATGACGCTGCTTTCTTCTTCTCAATGGGACTACCTGGTTAAATAAAAGTTAAATAAAATAGTGGGTCTTTGCTGCCACCAAGTGATCTTCTCTGGCAATACAATTACAAAGCAGGGAGGTCAGAGCGCCCCCAGAGCTGGTAGGGATTCAGTGCCTTGCTCAAGGGCACATCAGCAGGGTAAGTGCTTTATGACACATGGGCTAGAACCAGGGTTCAAAGACAGTCTTCCTACTGACAAGTGCTGTTTTCTCTTCATTTCTGTTACTGAGCTGCAAAGCAGAACTGACCTGTGAGGTTTAACTCCTGAGGTACTGGCTTCACAGTCAGGACCCTGGGGTCATTGTACTCTCGGTTGCGTAGAAGCACCGCAGCCAGAGATTGGACGCTGCTGTTTGCTCCCTGGACAACCAGCAGGTGAAGCAGTAGGCGTTTGCAGTGTTCGTAGACCTCAGGGTGCTGGTGATCAAACCCTGTAGGAAGACACACCCATCTTTACTTGTGCAATTAGCTTAATTGGTAGTGCATCTTGTGCTGGGAGACAAAGGACGTGTCTCAGAGAGAAAACCATAATCTGTGCTTGGCATATTCAGGCAAACAAACTGAAAGAGATGGGAAGTGAGTTACCTATGAAAATGGCATGAAGTAACAGGTGCAAGTAGGCACTCCACTCCACTTTGACCCCATGGTCGACAATGAGGTCTGTCAATAGGATGACAGCAATGTTACATCTGAAAAACAGAAAAGGTGATTTAGTCACAAAAGAACTCTACAGTATGTCGTACAGAGGGAGAGTGAGGGTGGTGTATGCTATACCTGTGGAGTGGTACAGCAGGGGCATTGGTCTCTGGCAGGTAGTCCACCAGAGGAGACCAGCAGCCCCCTGTAGGAGGAAAGGGGAGAGGCTCTGGCCGGTTGTGATCCATCACCTTCAAACGCCAGTTAGCATAAAGTGGCATGGAGTCACCTGGGGAGAAGAGAGGAGATGTTGCAACATTTCTGATTACAGTAAAGTGGGGAGTAGAATGACATAGTTGAAAGAGTTAGCTCTTACTCTTCTCCTCTTCATAGGAGCCTCCAGAGCTGCTGCTGTAGCGAGATTCCAGACGGTGGTGCTGGCGGTTCAGGTTACTGTTAAGACCACTGTAGATATCCAGGTGGGTGTAACTGCAAAGTAAACACATTTGCATAGAGTTTTAGCCCACCTCCAGTGTAAAGCAATGACCTGATCATTTATAGTATTTTAGAAGTATTTTTGCACTGTATTCCAGTAAATGGGAGCTCCAAGGTAAGACCACACTGTACAAAAAACACTGACATTTATAAAAGAAAATATAAAACACACAAACATAATGAGGCTAAGAAGAAAACTAGGCCTATATGATGCCAGAACGCTCCATTAAGGAGTGTGAGTGTGTCCATGCATTGTTTGATAGGGTTGTTGATCAATACCAATGCCTCAACAATTACTTTGCCAGGTGTTGAGATTTCTGGCTTTCAAAACTCACTTTTTGGTCCATACTATGTTTTGGAACAACAGCTCCCCGCCCATTGAAATTTCAAGACACTCCCGATCATTGACATGTCGGCACTGTTGCAATTCCTACTGGTTACCAGTAGAGACTGCTACAGGTCATCAATTGCTTCATGCCCATTTAAGTACTTTCTGTTTGACACATGGAGAGGAAGAGCACTGTGTTTGAGCTCCTACCTGTCCTCCATGTTAGAGTCTTTGATCTTGCTGTCATGATGACCATCATTTCCTGGCACCATGGTATTGCTGCTGGAGGTTGTTCCTGACAAAACAGAGATTAAACATTGACCATCTAGGAATGACAACACATGATTTATTGGCAAGATGGACTGAGCCGTGAACTAGTGCACTTAGACTGCTCAATAACCTGAGGTGACTGAGGGGATCTTGTAACTGGAGGTGATGCGGTAATAGGGAGGGTTGTCCATGTGAGTGACAGCTGAGCTAACAGGATCAGTCAACTCCAGCTCACACATCAACTCCTCCAGCAGCTGCATAGTCTTATCTCTGCCCAAGTAAACCACCACTCGTTTCACCTGAGGAGTCACACACAATCATTAGGAACAAGCAGCGGACACGGCACATTGGAATATGATAGATACGTTGCAGGTTCTAAATATACTGTAACTTACATAGGGCAAGAGGCTGGGGTCGCTGTTGACTCCTGACATGCTGATGAGGAAGTGCAGGATGATTTTGAGGTTCTTTGGCCAGCTGTCTGCTAATGTGGTCCATACATTTTCTATCTCCGACCAAGCGAACTCATCCCCGTACTGTAGGGAGAACACATTGACGATCAATCAACCTCAAACAACCTTTGAAAACAGACAGTTGTTAATGTAAATGAGAGCATGCTTGATTGTGAGTGGTCCATCAGCTGTCTCACCTTAGCGGTCATGAACATGAGGTTGTTGAGCACCATGGTTGTGGCATGAGGGGAGCCCCAGCCCTCTCCACGGAGCCAGCGCCGGCTGTTGACCATCATCATCTCCCGGTCGTGTGTGTCCTCGTCATCCTCGCCGCCGCCAGACTCTTCTGGTCGCCGCACTGATGGCTTAAAGTCCACCAGCTCCACGTTGTTCATCCAAGGCAGGAGGTAGTGCAGCATTACTTGGCGACCACCGGGGTGCGCTGTCTGGATACGCTGGCTCACCTCTGTAGTGGGGACAGTGTCGTTGAGATAGTTTGACAAGACAGCTCATTCCCAGCCATTATACAGATTAAAAAAAAGAGCAGTGCCCCTTGAGCTAGTAGAGATTCAGGTCCAGATTCACTAAGATTGCGTTGCCAGGGCAATTTGCGCAAGTTTTCGTCTTATATACAAGAGATTTATGCAAATCAATCTATGATGCAAACAAGTCCTCGAAAAGAGCATTGCATAAGCAATTAGCCCCATTCATCACCGATGGCAAGTGCAAATGACATGCTTCTGCAGCTTTAAACCTAATCCACCAAGACTGCACCCTAAAGCCCCTTTATAATTGAAATGTCCTCTGATCCGATGATGAAATAACTTCTCCCTTGCTTGTCTGACTCGCTGGTGACAATACCTGAATCTCACAGCAATGACAACAGCCATTCTGAATGGCCAAACTCCTCTGAATTGGGTGCAAAATCAATTTGCATGGCGTTGCCTATGAATAAATATTATGTGGGCAAAATATTGATTGACAAATAATTTGCAAATGCATGACAGAAGAAGTTTGATTTTTTGATGAGAGCTATTAGGCACATTTCCACTCACTATGCAGAATTAGTGAATAGCATGGCTTTCCTATTTTGTTATTTTGTTGATATAGCAGGAACTCTGCATTAGTGAATCTGGACCTCAGTGTCTTATTCAAGAACACTTACAAAGGGCAGATATTTGCTGTCACAGGGGATTGAACCTGGTTCTTTCCGGTTAAAGGACAACCCTTCTGCTCAGACAGCAGACCATGTGTGTAACTCTAATGTGGCAAACCTGAGAAGATGGGCAGAGTGAGCTCTGGGTAAGTCCTTGCCAGCTCCTCAGACAATTGGTAGTAGGATACAGAGTAGAGGTGTGGCAGTGGTGAAGGGGGGGTCAGGATCCCATCCGTCCGCTGGATCTCCAGTTTGTGGGCGTAACGGAAGAGCTTGGGTTCCAAGATCTTGGGTGCACACAGACAACACAAGTATCATATCTAAACGAAACTAGAACCAATGTCAAAAGCATCCAGTAAGTTTGAGTACCAGTGTTGTGTAGATGCGTGAGTGTGTGAACTTTTTATGTGAATTCAAGAAACCAATTCTGACCTGTAACAGCTGCATGGCCACCTCATAGATATCCCTGGAAGAATCAGCTGCCTTGAACAGGATCAAGTTCAGCAGCACCACAGTGTCAAATTGGTAATCCCTGATAAAAAAAACAAAAATCAGACAGGCAGTATTTGAGTCTGAATTAGCTGGGTCCACAAAGACCGTCAAACACACTAAAAAAAGAGAACATGTTTGATCAGGGAATGTGTAGTACCTGTTGTGAAAGACATTGGCAATGGCCCTAAAGCACCCCGCAGCTACGCGGCGGGAGCCAGTGTAGCAGCGGTCCACGGCCCAGAACATGAGGTTGCTCTGGTCTGGATTCAGCTCCAGCAGCAGCATCACTGCCTCACAGCCCAGCTGGTGAACCTGGAGGAGATCAGAGTGACTATCAGAACACACTGAAAGTAAAGACGTGTAAAATGTATTGATCCCTGTTGGAAAATTCTCTTCACTGCCTCCCCCTGCTTGCTGACACAGGGGCTTGAACCCTGGTCCTTGGGTCAAAGGGCGGTCTCTCTGCTCACTACCCCACCTTGCTGCCTCTTAATTTCACAATATCCACTATGTAATCAGACCAGTACATTCCCTGTCCAGATTACGGATGACAATCTATAACTAGACCTTAACATTCACAAGTGAGGGAAAAGTACCAGGAAAGGTAGCATCTCCACACCATGAGTCATGAGAGACAGTAGGGTTTCTCTTACCTTCCTGTCCTGAGAGTCCAGGATGTTGTCCAACCACTTGTAGAGGTAGCCATCGGAGGAGAGGCCGACATTGTCAGCTACTGGTCCACAACACAAGACTGCAGACATGGCCTGGAAGATTAACAAAGCAGTTAGTTGTTGTCATCTCATGACTATATGGTATGCACAGAAAAACATCTGAGCATTTCTATTATGTTTATATACGTTTATATGTACCTTGAGTGCACAGTACTGATGGCGGTTGATCTGCATATTTCTGTCGCTGTAGCGGTCCAGGGGGGTGAACATGATGCTGAAGGGCCCGGCCCAGTGGCTGAACAACATGAACAGACTGTGTCTCAGAGACTGCTGGGGGAAGATAGTCCTCCTCTGGTGCACTGAATGAAACCAGTAGATACACATGAGGCACTTCAAGAGGTTACTTTAGCCAGACAACCTTTCTAAATAAGAATTTGTACTTAACTGACTAAGCTGGTTAAAAAACAAAAACATACACTCAAGCAACACTCGTGCATCTGTGAGTGACTGAGTGAGAAAGAGAGATACCTGGGACATTCTGAATGATATTGGCCACGAGTGCACTGAAGTGGCAGCGGATATCCCTCAGTGTGTCAGAGTCCTTGTCATTTTCGGCCTCAAGCAACTGCCTGGTCAGATCAACGTACTCAAGCAGCGTGCCGTTCAGAGAGTGGCTCTCCCCATCCAAACCTCCGCTAGCTCTGTAGTCATACAAATAAAAAGCAGGACAGGAACAGTAAGCTTGTGTGTATAAACCAGATTGCTAAAAGGGCAAGTTCATGCCCAACTATCATGTTATTGCCCTGAATTGGACTGGTTTCCACTTTCTACATACATCTGACTGACGACACCAGCATCAGCAAGCAGCTCAAATATCCGGACCAGCTGGACCCTGAGGATGTCACGACGCCTGCGTCGCTTCATGTTCTGCAGAGGGAAAACAGTTGTTTTAAAAGGCCAATGTTGAAACTGTCCTTTGCTAAACAGTTATCAGTTAATACACTTATCAGTGAGCTGCACTTACTTCAGGTCTTCTCTCTAGAGCTTCTTTTATGATGGGGTTTAGCTCCTCTATCAATTCTCTGGAGGACAAAAACAAGCAATACATAGGCCAAGATGTTCCAACAGCAGATACCTTACACACATAACTATCCACCCCCCACCCATTTCTTTTTGCCTCAGACCCTGGCTAGTGTCTCTTTTACCTGAAGGCCACGGGGTTGGTCCTGCCAAGCCCCAGGACAAGAGACTCTGTGATGTCCATGCTCTCAGAGCGCATCATCGGGACAACGTGTTTAAACAGGGATGAGGGGGACGGAGTGCCAACAATCTATTAAACACACACAGAAGATTAATGTCACTATTAAAATATAAAACTGAGTAAAACTGAATTTAAGCATTTTAAAAACTCCACATAAAGCTTAAGGGTATTGTTTGGCATTGGTATTTGCTACTCGAGTTAAAAAAATGCCAATGAGTACATAGGCAGGGTTCCTATGCAGGTTCAATTTCATAATTCAGCAGACAAAATGTGTAGTCCAATGTACATTGGGACTGAAGAATATTTTCCATACTTTCTATGCAATTTTCAAACCTTTCAAGAACTGAAAAGTATTGAATTTTTTTGCCAAACATTTCAAGACGTGTAGGAACAGTGCATAGAGTGCAGTCCGTAGGGTTGCTCCTGACCTTTGAATCGTAACTGTAGCCGCTGTCCGGCGTGGACGCCAGCGTCTCAGGCGGGGAGCAGCGGACGGAGCCCGAGGTGGAGGATGACGAAGAGGAGGAAGAGGTGCAGGGGGAAGAGGTGGCAGAGCTGCAGCAGAGAATCAGGTAGTTCCTCCAGAGACCGATGTAGGAGTCACTGCTGCTGCTCAGACTGTTCACTTTCTTGGCATTTATGGGGCTACTGCAGGTGGGCATAGAGAAGAGGTCAGAGGTAAATGACAAACATATTTTCTCTTTGGCATCCATCTAATGAGTTTCAACAGCCTCATGCATGTATTTTCTAAAGGGTACCGACAAATAGACACACACAGACCAGCCTGAGGAAACTTACTTGATGTCAACTTGTGGAGACAGTAGCTGCAGGCGAGTGTAGGCAAACATCCAAGCATAGTTGACTGCAGTAGGGCAGTGCTTGGGCAGGTGCTCTTGCCGCAGGTAGCTGGACAGGCTAATGACCCAGGGGTCCTGGCCCTGCGTAACATGAGCAAATACCCAGATGTGCGATGGGCTCACCACATCAAACTGGTGGCTGATGGGAGAGGAGCTCCACTCTGCCAATGTCTGGAGGTCAATCCCACTAGGACAGTACAGTAAGTTGGTCTGGAGAGGAGAGGAGAAGGAGGTTGAGACTCAGAGTATGTTAAAATGTGTGTGTTTTATGTGTTAAATGGCAATAAAGGCCAAGGCATTTTTACCTGGTCAGCTCCTGTGAGATGAATGAAGCTCTCCAGCACTAATGCACTTAATCTATCCATCACATCAATCGCCAATTCCTCATCCCCCTGAAAGATGAGAGGACGCAAGAAAGGAAGAAAATGAGGAAAGGGAGAGACTGCCTATTGTAATAAAAAAGTTACACATCTGACTGAAATTCTTTAGTCACATCTTAACTATGCACTGTGGTTTGATGCTAATATATTTACCTTGGCAATGCCCAGTGCAGTGTGCAAGGCGCGGACCTCCTTGAGGACATTGACAGCCAGCCTGCGTGTGGCAGGACGGCAGCTACAAAGAACCACCAGCGCTAGGCCTTCCACCACATGCAGTACACCCAACAGAGGAGTACGCTCCAGGGGCAGAGACTGACCACTACCTGGGCCCTGCTGGAATAAAGAAATGAAACTTGAACCTCAGTTCAATTGATACAGGATGGAAACATAACAAATCAAAAGCCATGAACACAAAAAGTGAATTGATATATAAACAACTACCCCACAGCTAAGCACAGCTAAGACTTCCTTGACCAACCTGTGCCTCATGGCTCTTATTGCTGCTCTGCACTGCCTGCCTCCATTGGCTGATGAGCTGCAGTAGCATCTTGACAGCATTGTCCAACAGTGTGGGGTGGACATCTGTTACCTCTCGCACAATGAAGTAGACAAAGCCTGAAAGCACATCTTCACGCCACTCTGGGAAATCTACCATCAGGGCCTGCAGGGTGGTGAAGGCTAGGCCACGTAGTTCCTCATCCATGTGGATTGTCAATCTAGGGGAGGAGAGGTAGAAAATGGGTATAAAGAGGGTTAAATGTGTGGAGGGTTGAACACATATCAGAACTAGACTGTCTAGTAATGTGTCTGGAGTAGGGTCAGGAAGTGGGGATTACTTGGCCAGAAGCTCAATTAGGTCTTGTCTGCTCATGCCATCTGGGATCAGTCTAGGGATGGCTGCCACACACGTACGGAAGAGATCGATCTTCGGCTTCCTCTCTCCTCTTTAACACAACAAACAGCTTATGAGAACCTGCAACAGGGCACACACACAGACATGGACAGTAACACAGGAGTTTTAGTCTGGATCCAGATTATGATTACTTACGTGATCATGTCCTCAGGCTCCTTATTGGACATCTGTACATTGGTCATGCTCATGGAGCGGCCCACTTCCTTGTCCAGGTGGCGCAGGATGTTATCTAAGGCTTTTCTCACTTGTGGGTAGTACAATGACATGCCTGAAAACACCCAACAGATGTATTATACTCACATTAGAGTGAATAACATGACATAGCACAGATAACAGTTCCTGAAATGTGCCTTCCTGTCAGAAGTGGAGCTCCAAGTGTCAGGCCTACCTATGACCTTGGCCTCTTCATCGGTGAGTGTGGTGTTGAGGAAGATCTTTTTGACACGCAGGGTGTTGCCAGAGGGCATGATAACCCCTGTGGTGGGCATAGGAGGCTCCCCATCCTTCTGCTGTAGGCTGTCAGCAATTACCAGGAAGGCCCGCAAACCGATATTCATCCTCTAGCAGGGTTAGAGGATGAGAGGTATGAAGGGGGCAGGATAAAGAATGCAGCGGCGCTCTAACAGTGAGGGGCAATTGAAGGGGACTGATCTCTTACCTCTGGATTGATGGTGAAGGTTTTGTGAGATTTGCCAACACACAGGAGGTCATAGATAATCTCTTTCATAGCAAAGTCCAGTCTTTCCTGTGAGAATAACCAAATAGACCAGCGATCAATGACACACAGCTACTATATGACACATCGCTAGTTTTAGAATGCTGAACTGGAAATCCCGCCTACAGTTGGCTGTTGGATTCAACCAATCAGAAGTGGGAAGTGTCGCATGTAAACAAAAAACCAGGAAACATACCAGTATAGTACACAAATTTGCGAGTTGCTATTTAACTTAGAGTGGAGCTGGAGGATGGCAGAAAAGGTTTTGGGACATCTGTCAACTCTGTGGCAAAATATTCCATAAAGTGAGTGAGTGAAATCAAATGCTTTTGGATCATTTTAAATGTTACAGTAAAATAATATCATGCCATTGTGTTCGAGGAGATAGTGGGACCGGTCTAAACGAGTGGATCCTCGGTGGGTGGAGTAGAGCTGCCAATCTTGTCAAAGAACTCCTTATAAAGTACCATCAATATAGTGACGAGAAAAGAATATTCACTGTATCCCATGGGCACGCATGCCAACACATCTGACTTGTCCAATAAATGTTGTATGCACAGTTGCTAAAGGGCTTTAAAATTGTCTATACTGTGATGGGTTTGTAGTTTTTCCCAGAGCACATTTTCTTTGTCTTCTATGTTCTCCCCAGACTCTAGATAGTGGGGACAGGAAGGATGTGAGCGAGGGTCATGCCAAGAGTCAAATCCAGGATTCGACTCTGGGTATCCGAGAATGCTCAATTTATGGTCAAATCCTACCTGAGCTATGAACTGGATGATCTTGACAAAGATGTTAAGGGGTGTGTCCCTGGGCACCACACTGCGGGAGCCTTTGGGGAAAAGTGCTGAAACGATGCTGAGTAGTCGGCTAGGAGGAGACAAAAGAGAACTTTGGGTTAGTTTGTGTGTGTGTGTGTGTGTGTGTAATGTGGGGGCCAGCTAGCACTTTGTCCAGGGACTGACCTCTGTGTGACAGTGTTGCTCTCACACTTGATCCTGATAATGTAGACCCACAGCAGTCTGTAGAGCGACTCCAGCGCCACACGGGACATTTTGGGATCTTTGTTCTGTGAATTCAAAAAGGAAATATTAAGAGACACTCAAAATAACACTTTGATTACCCACCGTGAAGTTAGCGAGATCTGACTGTTGTATTTGTCTGGAGAGAGTCAGATCTGACACATTAAAACTGTGTGGGAAGCCGAATGCGGAAACTGATATAATTAAGTAGTTTTAAGTCTCAGTATCAGAGACTTCTAATGAGTTATTTATTTATTTTTTACTTTTAAATGACTGATAGATTTATGCACATAGCAGAGCATGTGAGCGAAGTTCACACAGTGTTGTACACTTACACTGCTCAGCCACTCCATCCCCTCTTCCCCTCCACTCCAGCCCATAATTTTAAGTTTGGAAACACCCACATGAATCAATGAGACAAATTATCATACTCCCATAATCAAACAAAACTCTCCAGCATATGTTATGTGGAAAGGCTGGTTTGGTGCACAAGCCGTAACCTTTCAAGGAACAGTTTACCCCAGAATGAAAATGCTGTCATTATATACTCCTCCGATGTCAGTCTCTATACACCTTGTGTGGCATAATCCAAGTGTTTTGTAGCTGAACAATTGCATTCTGGCTCCAAAAAGCCTGTATTTACCTCACCGATACTTCCTTGTTATTTAAAGTGTGAATGGTTGCATGCCTTGCACCGTACAGCGCTCTGCCAGAAGGCTCTGCTTGCTGTGCGCTCACTGTACGCCTTGTGGTGTACAGTGATGTCGTGAGCAGAATGAAGCGGGTCAGAGCGGCAAGGTTTTAAAAAAAAAAAAAAAAAAAAACCCATTGAAATAAACTTGTACATGTGGTCCACACATGGACGCTCAACTCCACTCACATGCTCTGGCCCATAGCAAGTCTACCTATGGTCTGATAATTGCTAAGCTTTACTGAAATGTTAAGATTTAGTCATGAGTAACTGAATCAGTGTCAGAATCAGTAAAATGAATAAAATGCAATACTATTTCGATGGCAACAAGGTAACATGGCGAGTATGTAGACCACCATTCAACTGGAGGCCCCAGGTTCACGCCCACATGTAGGCAAGCAGCTGCCCTGCTGAAGTGTCCTTGAGCAAGACACTGAATCCCTATCAGCTCCAGGGGTGCTGTTCTGCAGCTGACCCTGTACTTTGACCCCCCTGTGGAGGGGGGGGGGGGGGACAGAGAATTTCCCTAAAGCGTCAATAAAGTATCACATACATTACATTATATATAGTGATCTTTAGGTGGAAAAACAAATAGTTTAAGATACTGTGCTATGCTGGATTGAAGACCACACTCCAGCAGCCCCTTTACATTTGTATTGCAACGGTGTCATCTGATCCTTCAATCTGCAACCCAACCATGCAATCACACAGACAGGCAGGCCCATTTAACACCAACAAACACAATGTACACTCCAATGTAAACAGTCATGATACAAAGGATTCTTTCAAGGTCACCGCTGACCCTCCCTCCTGTCAGCAGGGGATGTGAATGCAAAGATGCTAAACCATGTAAGAAAACTGAAGACGAGAATAGGGTGTAACTGCAGCCAGCTTCTTGCCAACTCCAACAGAAAAACAAACACACAATGCTGCTGGAATAGACTGCAAAAACACTAAACTCCTTGATAGCCAAATGAATGAAATTTCTCATGTACCAATGAACAAGAAACCGTGCGTTTAGGTGCGCGCATCTTTTCACAAGACAAAGTCCACTCTGTTAACACAAAAAGCACTGCACTCTACTTGCAACAACAGACAAGACAAGCCATTCACCACTGATGCTGATAAAGCAGATGAACAACAAAGCACAAGGCAACATCACACCTGGAGGCAATTTAAAACTAGTGTACTTGTACCTCCATTTGCCTTTTGTAGAGCAACTCTCAAAACCTCAACTCACTGTCCATTTAGCCAAGAGGACAGAGCCGGACTCTCCTACTTCCTGGTCAGGTGACCTTTGGGAAGGAGGGGGGCAGACCACTGACACCAGACAAACTCACCTGCAACGTCTCAATCTGTTTTCGGATGCTGTTGTTAGATGGCATCTGGAGCGAGTGAATGTGAGAAAGAGATCACACGACAGGAGACACGGAGTGTAGGGTTTTGGAGAGGGAAACATGCAGGTTATAGAAAAACAGAGACAAAACATAATACAAAACACAAATATGACAAGAGCAGTGCAAAGTAGCCCATTTCTTGTCAATATGACACCAAGTGGTACCTTCCACTACCATCAGCAGTACCTTCATGCAATGAAATACACTGTATGAGATGCAAACTGTGGAATTTATCAGTAGCATGTTAGGAAAGCTATGTAACTGTCCACCAATAATACAATATAACCAATATGGAATTATATATTTCAAGATCTAAGTAAAATATTCTAAATATTTGAACACGTGAGAGCAAAGCAAAATTAAGCAGGCAAATCGAACAAATATAAGACAGAAAAAGACACACACAAAAAGAGGCCTAGCGATGAGGGGATGCACAGATAGGATGAGTAAAAGAACATTAAAGGATGTGCATGAAAAGATGGCAAAAAATGTATGTTAAAACCAACTGCCTATGTTACACCTCCGACAAGCGACTACACTCAGATAAATTAGCAGTTCATTCACGTCCATCACCATGTCCAACACACGCACTATACAAGCTGTTTTATTTTAACCCTGTGTAGATAACAACCTGCAAAACAATCAACTTCTTAATTAAGTCTGTTATTAGTCTTTACAGTTTGAGTTTTTAAGAGCAGCCACAGGGTTAAAATAGCCAGCTGGATAGCAAGCCCTAAATCACTCACTTTGAATCACCACTACACTCATGTGCCATCACACAAACCAGGATAAATTATTGATTCTACATCAACACGCAGGAGACAATATTTAATACACAGTAATCTAAAACAATCAATATAGTTAAAGAGAACAATGCAACCAGGTCACTAAGATCACAGACGGCCAAACTATGGGGAATCACCATCACAAGGAAGCAAAGGGAAATATGTCCATCACAAAATCAAACACACAATATCCACAAAGGGTAATCAATGCAGAATTAAGAAGACAGCAGTCAGTCAGTCAGTCAGTATTGCAGTACCTCAGGCTTAATAAATAATTAGCTCCATGATGGTACAGAACAGAAGGATTGGCTTGATCGGTTTGTGATCAGTTTACAAGGAGTTGTTAGCAGACCTGAGTCAAAACAGCACTTGACATCGCACATCATATGTGAAGTGCACTTCATTTGGTTTAGACAAGACTTATATTTATTTAATATTTTGACTGTTAAAGATGCTACATGTAGGAATAGCTAATTAACATATTGTGAAATTAGTTGTGATGAAACTAATGATAGAAAAATGACCTCTAACCATTTTTGTCTTTCATTCAGCCCAATTGAGAATCCCAAGAAATCTTAGCTGCCCTGAAGTTTTTTTTATTATGTATAAAAAGTTATTATTATTATTACTACTACTATCATCATCTATTATCTTTATCTATCCTTATCATATCAAGTGCTATTCCTACCCAGACCGTGTTGTTGGTCACAGAAGGGAAAGTACATTATGATCTTTAGACAGAACCGCAGAGCACACACTTCACAACACAAGTAACGCATTTTGTTTTTACAATTACCAAATCATGGCTCTATGACAATGTAATCAATAGCATGGAAGTGATTGAAGGTGTTGACTAGAATTATATTTAAGTGGGCTCATGTCACTTTAAAGTGCTGATGAGAGGAAAAAAATTCAATACAAGTTTCATAACGTGAGAGTCATAAGACTTCTGAGGATCAAACTGAATTAGCCATTGTCAAACAGATTATCATGCCATCTTAAAATATACTTTGGACTGAAGACTACGGCCTTTGTGCTACTTGTTTGAGTTACAGTAAAAACTGTTTTGGGGAATGGACTAGGAGTCTAGTCTCAGGGTGTCAGTACCTTCAGGTGCGAGAGGCAGTTCTGGAGGAAGATGTGCCAGTTGTTGAGGAAGAACTGCTTCTGACTGACACACAGCAGGCATGTCACCAGAGGATACAGAGCCTGAGGAGATAAATAATGTCAGCATCACAGCAAAGACAGATAGACAAAAAGAGGAATAAATGAAGGGTAAGGAGAAGAGAAGGAGGGAGTAAAGATGAAGAGCAGGAGGACATGGTGGGTAAACAGAGGAGGGGAAGGGAGAGAAGTTTTCGGTAATAAAATGATCAATACCAAAGAGTGCTTCTTCCTTGAGCTAAGGTCAAAGGTTGTCTGATACAGCATCTCCACAAAGTTCTTCAGGCACGGCACATTGACTTCATTCTTAACCGCCTAAACGGAAAAGAGAGGTTACCACAGAACTCAACATGTTGACATTCAGAGAGTCATTTAGTGACGATTAGGGGGAAGTGAATAGTGTTACTCACAGCAGCAACAGGGATGAGGATCTCCACAAAAAGGCCTGCTAGAGCATGCTTTATGTCCTTATCCTTGACCTCAAGGAAATACTGGGCACACTCCTGGGAAAGTTACAGACAATAAAAGCACAAAGGTAAAGATGCATAATACCTAGCTACAGAGATAATGTGGACACACCAGTACATAGGTAAAGAATACATGAACACAGTTAAACTGGCAGGACACAGTGAGGCCAGATATGGATATATTAGAACGGGACCACTAACCCTAACCTGGGTCCATATTCCATCTCATCGCCCCTTACAGTAACCAGTGTTTGTATCCCACCCCCACCCTAATGGCTATGGTCTTTTTTTGCCCCATCCTCTTCTTCTCACACCTGTTGCACAGTGACGAAACCTGGCAGTGAACACCAGTGCTGCCCCCCTGCCTACTACCCATTATATTATTTGTTCAGCGGTCCTGGTAGGGGGGATCCCTCTTTGACTTGCCCCACCCAAGGTTTCTTCCATTTTCTTTGCAGGCACAGTCTGAGTGAGTTTTTATTCTACCATTGTCTTTATGGGGAGATGGCAGTCAATGGCAATTAAATATTAATCCAATCAAAAAAAACTGTACTAATCATGCTTTAACAGATAGGCATTATATAGAAACCAAGATGCGTACAGAAATGTAGGGGTGGCCATAAACCACTGCATGTTACCAAACATCTCCCATTAACACATTGAGAAATTAGGATCTTGTTAAGAGAGGAGCATATTGAGTGACCTTTTTACTACCGTAATGAAAAAGGCACTGCTCCATTCAGAGCCCTTGGCAAAGTCCACAAGTCCTCGCTTGTTGGCAATGTAACCTCACATCTGATCGTTACTCATCTGGCTTTATGAGCCACTGCTACAGAGAGCTGCTGAGTTTCAACAAAAGGGCAGCAGTAAAAAGCCTTCTGTTGTACTATTTAGCACAAACACGTCAATCCACCTCACAGAGTACAATTAGGTTCATATCACTATAATTTACCTGCATGAACTGAAAGGAGGCCTCAAAGTCCTCCACAGGGTACATTTTGACCCGGAAGAACTTCATGCCCATGATAAGGCTGATGATGCTCTGGACCACATAGGGGCTCTGCTCTTTCTGCCTAAGCTCCTTCAGCTCTGTGATGAACTTCTTCCTCACTGCCTGAAACCTGGACACACAAACATACACACAGATGCATAAATCCACACTAAAAAACAGCTCAAAGACCTCTCAGAGAGCTTGTTGAGAATTGGCTGTGAACTTGTATGTTGTGTTAAACTATTGGTCAGTATTCAGAGCCCGGGAGCAAAATGAAGCTTGCTGTTACTTTGACTGTGTGAGGATTCCGATGACCTCAGCGTACAGGTCTGCGATGATGTGCACATTACCAGTGTTGGGGCCAGAATACCTGTAAATACATAAAGCATGTGTTATTAAGTCATATACAAGTTATACATTGCTGCTCTGTGGCCATCTTCTTGTAGGACAACTTTTTGTATTCTAAGAAATACAGACTTGTGGTATATCACTGGAAATGCCTTCAAATAACAGTCATGACTGGCCTGGCCTAAAGATGTATTTAATTCTCGCCAAACCCCAGAAGCACTTTGGCAGTGTACTTGAGGTTGACTCAAGTTTCTCAACAATAGGCAATTGTGTTTTGTTTAAGTGACATTAATGATAATACAGACAGCTCATAAAGTCACACAGTGGCCATAAAGCCAGTCTATCCAAATAGCCATAAAGAAATGACCGACTCCCCACTGCGGAACCAAATCCACACTGGAGTCAGCGAGCCACAGTGGAGAAGATGTTCATCAAGTAGGTCATGTGGCAAAAAGTCTGTGTCAATGGTCTGTGTGTGTTTGTGTTTATACTTACCCCTCTTTGTGTTTAAAGTGCTTGAATGCCAGGTTTAGAACTTCATGTACTAAAGCGTCTGGCACTGGATGAAGAGGAATCTGTGACGTAAACAAGGAATCATTAGTCTTTTTAGAAGTATTGATACTCTCTTCATTCTTTCTCTTTGCTACCATTCATTATCCTCCCTACAGGAGCAGAGCCAAGGACAACTTAGGTCTGGTCTCCAGGGTTTGGCTTTCTGCTCAGAATGTGTGGCTTGGATCTGGACAGTCTACTTTAGACCCTGTGCTGAATTTGGACACATAATAGGCTAAGAAGCAAACTCAGTTGGAGTTGGTAAGCTGCCATCATATCTTTTTACTGTTCTACCCATAAGGACATAGATTTCACCAACATATATTACACGTCTCTCCAGTACCATGGGGGATATTTTAAAAAGACAGACCTATCAAATAACAAAACCAGTTGCTCTTTCTGCAAATCAGTTGTGAGACAACCAAAATCAGGACCCCAAGTAATCTCAACTCTGCTATCAGTGGATCAGGAAGCATTGGTAGTTAAGGACCTTTTACCACCCTTTTGTTGCTGCTAACCTTGTTATTCACATTAACAGAGACATCAACAACTGTCACACTAAAGCTAGTGTAGCCTTTTTGAGACTCAAACCTGTTTGGAAATCCAATGCGTTTAGGAAATGCTGAGGTAAAACTATACTAGAGATGTGCCTTGTACTAGTACTTGCTTATGACATGGCCTAAGACAGCTTGTAGCATTTCACAAGAAAATCTCACATCAACAGTAACAGACTCGGAACAGTAATCCTGACTAGAGGAAGGTAGAAATGGATGGCTAAATGTCTTCAAGCATCTTCAAAACAAGTCTAAAATGCACCCCTGAGGGAGGATGCAAACATGGTTGACCTAAAATGATTTGGTTAAGAGCTGCAGAGGCGGAGTTGTAGGGGATGAACATGAGCTGGTGTCTGGCTGCCAAGCATGCAAAGTTGTCTCTCCCTATGTGTCAATGCTCTTCTAAGGAGCATCTTTGTGGCCACAGCATGTCACTATTACTTCTTACATTGAGACCTGCTATAAGGCAGCATACAAAAGCAGAGAGCCAGATAACTCACCTGTTTTAAAACTTCCACTGAAACTAAACAGAAAATGAAATCTATGGCTAAGTCCCTCCGTTCCAATAGGTAGTCTTTATCCCGGTGCTGTTCATCTCTACAGAGAGAGAGAGAGAGAGAGAGAGATTGTAAACAAGAAAGGAGGTTTTAGGTAAACTGAAAAAAACTTGAGCGTAACCACTGATATTATTTGTTCAATAGCCAAGGGAGGACAGGAGAGTAGGAAGTAAATCAAGACGAGTATCTCACCCTTTAGACTTGGTGCTGGAGCGAGGCCTGTACTCATAAGACTCATCCTCAGTGCCACTCTGCCGCCGGTACCAGTCAAACAGTGTGCGCAGAAGGGAGGGCAAACAGTGTTCTGCTATTGAGCTCATAGAGCTTATTAACTGGAAAGCAATATTGCAAACATTAGTTTAAGGGAATCACTCCAAATTATCACTAGTGTCATCAGAGTCAAATTCCTCTCCCCTCCCGTCCTTCCCTTCCATCATGCAAAGAACAATCAAATTAATGCAAATAAAACACCCTAAAGTCCACGTCTTCATATGAAAAACATATAGTAAAACATGTAAAACATAGTAAAAAACATAGTAAAACATGTAAAACATAGTAAAACATATAAAACATAGTAAAACATGACGCTAAACACTGTGTGGAATATATCATCAGAACTTGATTATTTCTGACCTATTGTAAACAAAATAACAAATCTACTGTGAAGCCACTGGAATCTTCACACAAAACAGACTGGGAACGTTAGACGGGAAACCAAATGGTTTCCAACATTTTAAAGAAGTAGAACCCCCTAAGCTGGGAAACTTATGTCGAGTCTATAAAATATTAGATGGGATCATTCATTCCCTACCCAGGTGTTGTTAGTCATAGGACATACACACGTTAGATTACTTGAGGTGCCACAAGTGGGGACTGCAGTGGGATCACCGAGGAAAAGTGCATTTAGTCAATTATCCTATCAATAGCCAAATAAACTTATAAAATATAAATAAATTGTGTAGAGAAGACTGCCACAACAGAGATGGAGAAAGGTGCATATTTAGGAAGAGTACAGACCAGATGTGAACCCAACCAGTGGGTGATATACTGGAGCTATTGATTGGGACTGGGAATGTGGTGCTGGATGACATGTTGAGCAGTGTGGTCCTGCTACACTATTGAGCTGCTCTATACAAGCCTCTGCAGTGGGCATACGTAAGCCCACCCAACTAATAGGCCCTCCTCCACATACATCATCAGCAACACATCAATGACAATGACATCAGATTGTAAATTGGAAAACTTGTGCTGCATTAACAGGCCTGATAAAACCACTGTTAGAGCACGATGAATAACTGGTGTACGTCACACTAGTCATAATTGTATTCTTAGTAATAAGATTTAATATTGATTACTATTATTCTAACAAGTAAAAAAAAAAAAAAAAGAAAGAAAGAAATCAGCATTTTAGCGACTTAAGATTATAGTGTTTACTTTCAGACGATATATACAACGCAAGGTGAAGTGGCCAGTGTGTGTGTGTGTGTGTGTATTTACGGGCCAGTGCAGTGTGCTGAGGGTGCTGGATGATAGATGCTAGGCAGGAGAGTTATGCAACTGCTCCCTCTGCCCTCATGGCGCCAGGCGGACACACTCCAGCACCCAATGCTGATTTACTGCTAAGGATGACACAGCGAATCTACACTCTCACTTTTGCTCCCTCTCTACCCACTCTCCCTCACTCACAATGGAGACAGCTGGATCTATAGCACCATATCCTCATTGGCTTTGTGTTGTGCTGAACAAAGCACTCTGCAGCAGGCAGGCCCATTGTATAGAGTTCTGCACCAGCCAGAGATGAGGGACAGACAGGGCCATTGAGTGGGGGATTGATTGGGTGGAGCTGGGGATTCAACTACTGCACACACTCATACAGAGTTGGGAGAAGAGTGTTATTGGTCCTGGGGAATAAAAAGGGTACATGCATGCACTCGCACATAAACAGTTACACACTTTCCGCTTTCTAGTTGTTATTAAAGCTCAACTCACCTGATCAAATTGTGCATCTTCCCCTCGCTGGAGGGATCGGGACAGGGGTTTCTCCTGTGAGGGAAACAGCAAGAGAGAGGGGAGATGATCACAACAGGAGCCGCAGTCATATCAGCAGACCAGATAATGAGTAAGCAGGTGAAACAGAAGAGCATCTACAGTGGTGCAGTAGCTGAATGACAGCGAGGCAAGCCTACTATCAGCCCGTGGTCATCAGCCCCTGTGCAAACAGCCAGCCACCAGGAGACTGTATCTAGAATAGGGATGGGCGATATGACTAAAAATCAATATAGCGATTATTTCAAACTTTTACCTCGGTTACGATTAAAGAACGATTATTTTATTTGTTTTGAAATTGACCGGATGCTCTATGCCGTTCCTGTGTCTGACTTCCTGCCCGGCTTGACACATTCGCTCGCGGCTCGCAAAAAACGAACGGTCAAAACCTGTCTGAACACAGCGTTAGTTGGATGGGGCGGAGGGACGTGACTGAATACGCGTAGTATTTTTTAAGGGGACAGTTCATGAACGCACGCATTGGGGAAAGTATTTGGCCCATTCATTCGCGGGAAAGTGATGTTATGTCGCACACACACACACACACACACACACACACACACACGCTTTGCTAACTGGAGCTTCTAGACGTTCCTCGTTCTTGTAGCCTAAATAACAATCGAAATCAACGATTTTGAAAATTTGCCACGATTACATAATTAAAATGACGATCACGATTATAAACACGATTATCGCCCACCCCTAATCTAGAACCTGACCACTAGACAACCACAATAGCTCAGTCAGCGGAAATGAAGTAGTGGAAAAGGGGAGAAGAAATGGCCGAAGACAAGTGTAGCAACCAAGAAGATAAATTGAGCTAATCAGAAAGCTGAATGGAGGGACTGCCACTGAAAAGGAGGCTGTCTGAGGACACTCCTTCCAGCTTATATTCTATCCCCAACCGAGCATACTTTTTAAACATGCACAGTTTAAAACTCTGGTCTACAGAGGCTTTGAAAATTAAGTTGGCACAAATTAGAGCTGCAACAATAACCACATTACTGCCATAATGTCAGTATCTGTTATCACCATAACAGGTGCTTATTTTTTGTTTTTGATTTCCCCCTTTTTGCAGGGTAACGTCACCACTGAACGCAAACATGAGCTGGAAGCTTTCAAATTATGCCGAGCAATTCAAAAATCATAATTGTGTTTAATTCTGTATCTTTCAACTATCTGCCACATTCCCCTCAGGCTCCTTCTGGCGTTAGCCATTTGGCAACATGCCTCCATCACTTTATGGTCCATTCAATCATTGGAGAGTTTATTCATTCAGTCAATTATTTTCCATACCCGCTTATTCCTCTTCAGGGTCACGGGGGGCTGGAGTCTATCCCAGCATGCATTGGGCAGAAGGCAGGGAAATACCCTGGACAGGTCGCCAGTCCATCACATCCATGCTCACATTCACAACTAAATTTAGTGTGTCCAATTCAACTAACTTAGATGTCTTTGGAGTGTGGAAAGAAACTGGAACACCCAGAGGGAACCCACGTAAACACAGGGAGAACATGCAAACTCCACACAGAAAGGACCTTGCTGTAAGGTAACCACTGAGCCACCATGTCGCAAAGTTGATTGCGGGTTGGTAACATAACTATTGTGTAGGCAACATTAGAAGATTTTTGTGCTATGTACAAATGCCCCTTTGTTTATAAGAATTTGGGAAATGTATCTAAAGCTGTGACAATCCAAAAAATGTAAGATATCTGCAGAAAATCTGTTTATAAAACATCATTTCTTGTCACCATTAACATGCTTGTAAAGCTGTGTCAAATTAAACATTTTTCCCAAATGATGATTTTGAGCTAGTTCATATAATAGTTCATTCTTTTGGTTACTCTAATCATACAAATTGTGCAGTCTAAACAGAAACAATAGCCTAAATGTTGGTGATTGTTTGTAAAAATAAAGATCCTCTTCCCTTGTAGGAATTTAGAAAATTTCAGCACCGTGACTTTTATTTTAGATAGAAACGGAACAAATTTGGCCAATTCAATCAAAACATACTTTACAACAAATGGATACAATTTTGTTGATATAAGTATTAGTATGTAGTTCATGTAAAAACAAAACAATAGATTATGTACCTCTCCCCCTATCTCACACACACATCTAATTTAAGTTTCAGTTTTGCCTGCAGTGGTGTAAGCTTAGGCTGAATGCATGGCAAGTAGTTGCAAAGGAGAAGTTGTGGGTGTAGGCACAACAGAAAAGTTTTATTCAGCTTCACCTCAACAAGTGGTAATACCACAAACTGCAACAGTAACACTACTCTGAAGAAAATTGTACACAGCCCTAGCCCAATGTGACCACATGCTACCATGACTGGAGTCAGGATACAAAGGCTTTAGGACAGTTTTTTTACAGAATGTGTTGAGTTTCATTTGCGTGTGTTGCCTGACACTAGTGTAGCAGGCCCTGTGCACTCACCAGCGGTTCAGCCATTACCACCTCAATCTTCTTCTCAGCCAGCACGGCAAACTCAGCAAACAGACTCTTGATGACAAACTCCCCGGGCTTGAGCTCAGGGTCGATGGTGATGCTCGACATGGCGGCAATGTTGCGTTTCTCCCACGATAGGGGCGTCACTGAGGAGGGGGCACGGCGTCTACTCACGCTGGTACTGACTGGTGCAGAGGCTGCAAGAAGGTCAGAGGGCAGAGGTTAGAAGGTAAGGCAAAGGGGGTCAAAGCAGCAAGATCAAACCCAGTGCCAAGATCAAGTCTGTGGCCTAGAGCAACACTATTGTACAGTATGGTGTGGCTATTACACAATTAACATTTGATTCTCAGCCTTTACTTATAATATCACAGCCCATCAGCCCATAACGGTGTTTCCCATACATAGGCTCATCTATGGCGCACCATGGCCACTACAGATGAATAAAAAAAAAAAGTTGGTCAATGTATAGAAATGAATCTAAATCGATCTCCAATGCTCATACATCACGTTATGTTCTCTGTCACATGAGAGACTAATCTCACTGAGCTGTTGTTTGTAAACACACCGCACCCACATGCCTTTTTTCCCCCTCATTCGCTTTTGTGAGACAGATATCACCTGCTAGACAGATAAAGGCACAGTCTGACCTCAAAAAAAGCCATGAAAAAAACCTGATATCAACTCGGGAGGTAATGGTTAACTTTTTCTCCAATATTGAACTTGGCTACATATTCAACACGTTCAAGCCACGTAATCATACATCAACAAGTGGAAAATGTATTTTCTCCTATGTAGTGAATGTTTGGTCCCTCCAATGAGCATTGTATTTTACAAGGAAGTTACGCCTCGAGAGGAGGAAGAAAGCCGAAGGGAGTCCGAACCTGAGGTAGATGCAAAACATGTTAACCTAACAGGAAAAGCCCTGAACCCCACCAGTTGAAATTAGATCATTTCAGGAGTACCTGATATCGATATCCGTTATTATCACAATGGATAGGGAATGCATTCAAATAAAATGTTTAAGCCATGAGAATCAAGCTGTTTATTTTAACCAGCTTGAGCGAAGTGACTGTTCAGCAAAGCGTCTTGTATAGCGGAGAGGCGAGCCAGCTGCTTCAATCCAGCCAAAGACGCAAAACGTCTTCTATTGAACGGTTTATACCACCCCTTTTATACCAAATACATTTTCATTCAGATTGGGCCAGTCTTCGCTTGAGGTGGTTTCATGAGGCATTTTCATTTTGATTATTAAGGAAATTATTATTATTATTATTATTATTATTATTATTATTATTAAGAGAATATTTTCACTTTATGTTAGCAGAACTGGCACTGATGTTAGTTCTAGTGCTACCAAATAAATTAGTTCATTTATGGCATTTGGCCACATTTTCCACAAGGGACGTGATTTTATTTTCGCACATCAGGAGATATTTTTCCTCACGCTGGAAAAGTTATACATCTTCCGCTAAATGTTATATCGATATCAGGACAGCCTCATTTGCAGATCCAAGAACTTAGATCTGGATTGGCGCTGATTTTTTAAGTAGCTGTATTACTGGAGCTCCATGGTATGCTGTTTATCAATACAATTTGTTGATGCAACCTGCACTACCAAATGCCATTCCAACTACATTCCCAGACAGCTAAGATGCCATTTACTGGTGGGCACACAATTAGACTATACTGGATTCAAATAGTGTCCATGGGAGAGAATTCTAGAGAGTTCTGGAGGTAAAGGACTAAAACAGCATTTCTAGTATAGTGCACACTGGTTCAAGTCCAGCCAAGAGGGCTGTCCGTGGTCAACTGGCCCTTGACTCCCTTCCCTCCCAGGAAAAAACCTTGCTCTGTTTCTTCCTGATTGTCAGAGAAACGCCCGAGTTCAAACAATAGTGAGGTGCAAAACTGCAGTAAAAATTAAGACAATTTTCTGTTGAAGAAATATGTTCACACCCAGCAAATGGTTATCAGCAACATAGTGAGAAAACATGGCGACGCGGGTTTAACACATTTATGGTTACACACGTATAATGAAACTTTTAGTGTTGAGAAAAATATACAAATCTGTTTTAAGAATTTAACTATGGGGGACTGTTGAATATATTGAAATAACAGAAAATGCAGAGGCTCTCACTGGGGGACATACTAGCTACTGTATGTATACCAATCCAGTAGATAAGCCTTGAGTGGATATCAGCAGATTCACTACTCTGAGACTCCAAACCAATTTTGGGCATCAAAACCTAGAAGATGGTTGCATAATCTGTGGGTCATCACACAGTGTGTTGCTTTAAATCAATTTCATCAAGTACTTGTAGCAACGTCTACCTTGTAACATATAGCAATGCAAAGGTTTATTTATTGTCATGTAAATTCTAAATGTGCAATAAGCTGTTTGTTGATCAGCTGAAGTTAATAAAATCAATAATACCATTATTATAACTATCACTTGGGACCAGGGGCACAGTAATGGGAAGTGTTGGCTGCATGGTAGTAATGTTGTCCAGCAGCACAGAGAGCCTTTCAAACATCTCCCTCTTTGTTTACTGTGTTTCATTAACACCCCCAATGATGTCACATAGCCAGCTACCAACAACCAATCACTGCTGTGTCCTCTACCCCCTCCATCCTTGCCTCCATCGCTCTCTCTTTCTGTCTGTCTTACTCTGACTCTCTCTCCCCTACCCTGGTCCAGCTGGACTGCTGACTGGCTCACAGAAATGAGAAACCCAACATTGTTTGTACTTTTCCACTCAACAACAGAGCGAGAAAAAAATGCAAGGCATCCTTTTCTGGCCAAGTCTCTGCATCGCTCTCCCTTTCTTTCCCTCCCTCTCACAATGGGGAGTCATTTGTGACATGCCAAATCACCATACCTTCCCCAAACTGACCCCATTGCACAAATCTTAGTAAGTGGTAAAAAAAAACCAAAAAAAAAACACTGAGGTTACAGACAAACCTCTCACTGTTAGGCCAGGGACTCATTGAAAACTCTATTGACTCACTCATAGACCACAGCCCAAAGGACATGTTGTATTTCCTATTCAAATATCAATGCAAACATGCTCTATTAACAACATGTAAACAAGAGTTAGCGTACCAGTATAAGCCTACCTACACTGCACCATAAGTACTGTATAACCCTTTATGGCACAAAACTTTCCAAGATGAGTAGTGATGCGACTTGCCTAACTTCTGCAGTGTTTCCCCAACATAGTCTCATCTGTGGCACACTGCCACAATATCAGCACGGCCGCCACAAAATAAAAAGTTGGTCAATGTATAGAAATTGACCTCAATCGATTTCAAACCAAGGAGGTAGGCATCATGTTCTGTCACACCAGAGACTAATCTCTCGAGGCTGGGGCACTCACTGACCTATCGCTTGTAAACTGGCCTCAAAAAAGCTGTGTCAAGTGTGGAGAGTCTGAAAAAGACCTGATATCGACTCAACAACGAAAGGTAATAGTTAACCTTTTTTATATTATTGTACTTATACTTATTGTATAATATTGAACTTGGGACGTTACCGTCCACTAAGTGACATTACCCCAGCTGCTAGCGGAGTCTAAACATTCAACAAGTCACATAATTATACATTGTGTGGAAAATGTATTTTCTCCCGTGCATTGAATGTTTGTTCCCTCAGATGAGCGTTGAAAAGTATCCTGTCAAATAAGAAAGTTGCATTTCACTAGTATTCCATCTACCAGCTGTACAGTGAGTCGATCCCTTATCTATTTTACAGTCCTTTGCCAAAAGCCAATGTATCTGTGGGCCCTTAGCCTGAAAACGTCAGGGGAACCGCTGTGTAAGAGAACATTGGGATATACAGATACTCAGAACATCTAGGCCGAAAAGGAGTCAACTCCAAGTAGTGAACAGAAACCACTGATAGAAAGCACTAACTAGCTGCAGTTGAATTGCTGTACATGCTTATTGCTTATGCTGTGAGAGGTCTATAAACCCTACAGTCCATGGCTGCAATCAAGAAACAGAGCACCAGCAAGATTTCACAACTATTAGAGCAGTGACTCCACCTTGCCACAGTAAAAATAGAGCCCTCCCCAAGGCCTGCTCACTTCCGCTCTCAGGACAACAAGGAACAATAGAAGAAACACAGTCATGGAATGCAGCATGTGTTCATTTTCTAGTGAATAAGGGAGACAAAATAAGCAGCGCTAATGTTTATGTGGTATGGCAGTGCTAAGACACCCTTGTGTCTTAACATGTTCAGACTCCAACGAGTTACTACTGGCATACTCTTCACTGTGGCTGCTTCCAAAAAAAGTAAATAAAATGGCCTAGAAGATACAAGGTGAAACAAATTTGACATCTGAATCTGACAAAACGCCAATGCAATGCAGGCACAGAGCAGGAAACCAACATGAAAACACAGGCCTGCTCCACCCTTAAGATCTGAGTCAGAAACGGATTATACTGTGGACACTTGACTGTGACCTCACCATACATGGTTATTACTGAAAAGTCTTATTACTGGGTGTTGTAACTGAACATTTCTAGGAACTAATATGAGGACAGACATCAGGACAAAAGTACGTAGTGGGCTGGAACATTCTGAAACATCTAACACATTAAAAGCAAATTGGGGAAAAAAGCACATGAGGGAGAGACAGTGCATGAATAGACATTTTGGCAGGGCAGCATAGTGGCAGTTGCTGAAACTAGGCCTTAACCTCTTTGTTAGAGAGGCCCAATGCAAGAGGAATTGGCAACTGGCGCAGGATTGGGGGAGAGAGGGGTGAGGGGGAATTAATTAGAGAAGAGGGGCAATTGCAAAAAGCTGTTTACTCAACAGTTAGTTCAGTTTGTGGCACTAAAAAGTTGTCTGCTTGCTGTTCAATAAATCATCTGACATTGGGAAATTGTCTGCCATGAATGCCAATGTAAATCTACTTATCAAATGTACTTGTATGTTTTCAAATAAGTTAAAAACAATGTGCCAGTGCTGGCAAAAAACATGTATATTGTAATGCATTGTGCATGGTAAAACGCCAACATTTATTATAACAACATGCAATGGCGATAGTAATCCAGAGAGGCACTGTAGCGTTATCTTACTAGTTCGACTGCAGGGACAAAGAAGAACGTTGAGCTTATGTGCCTGTACGGCTTGAGTCAGGGGTGTAACGACCACCGAAAGCAACGTCAGAGAATGTCACCGAGCCACAACCTGCTTATGTAGCAAAGGTGAATTCATGTTTGAAACTACCACTTTGCGTCCACACGTGAAAATTTATTTTACTAACTTGTGGATAGAGAGGACTGTATTAGAAGGAGTTCTACAAAGTTAAAAACAGAGGGCTTAAATGTTTGCTTACTGGATGTCAACTTTGACAAAGTGAGTAAGAAGGAGAGAGCATTTATATGCAGAAGTTTAAGGGGAATTCATTATGGTTAAAGAATAATCTTTTGTGTTTTATATTGTTCTGTTTTGCATGAAAGCGTTCATGGACCAGAAGAGGGCACATGCATGTCCACACTCTCAGAAATTGTGTCAAGCCAAGTTACCACTGATCTTGAGTGTGGTGGATGTGACACTATGGATGTGGAAATCCATGTGTTCCCTATTTTAAGCATGCACTAGAAGGCATCAACTTGGACGGGTATCTTGTGAGGCAGGTGAGTCCCATGTGCTGTTTGACATGGGATATTGAATAAAGAAAATCTGTCTAGACTGTGAGGCAATGTTGTAAACATCAACTAAATTGTTAAAAGACATTCTGTCTGGTACTATGGCATACCCTCGGTGTTTATGTGTTTTGGGTATACAGAGTATGGCCAATTGTTGTAAATATAATAGATATTAGCACTGGAGTGATGATCCTATGGCTATATTGGATCCTATGGCTCTATCGAAAAAACACGTTGGACTCACTTGAATATATGTCTAGGATTATCGATTTTCAAAATTAGAATTTAAATATAATAAAAATAACATTGAAAAGAATAACCTCAGATATTATTTCCACCAGTCAAATTGAAGTTCAGGTGTGCAGGAGGTGAATGAAGGCAGGGTTGTAGTTGGTAGGAATCAGGTGTTACTCCTAATTTGCATTATAAACAATGCTTTGCCTGTGAGTTTGCAAATTGTTAGGCCAGTGAAGGTGACATTTAAAACAACAATAATGTTGTCACAAAATGGTCATTTTGTTGTCACTGTTGTTACTTTAATCATTGTATAGACTTTAGATGAAGGTTCAGAGCAAAAAGTCTGAAGAGCTCAAATATGGCTATTTTGAAAAATGTAAAATGTCACTAATTACTTACAATAAAGTTAGTTTGAAAATGTATAGCATTGTAAGGCAAGTTATTTAAAGATGTAGGCACATGTTTTACAAGAAACTGGGATTTATACTCGGGTTTACCTCAATGTTTCATGAAACATAAAACCAAGCCAAACCAAATAATTTACAAATTTAAGAATTGTAAATGATGCAATTATTATTAGTAATTATTAAAACTGGAGTGATAAAGCATTATCAGTTGGGCATTAGGAACTACCATCTTCCACTGTTGTCTCTATGACTACACTTCAATGGGGTGGAAAAGGCAGACCCTGTCTGATGGAATATGTGGGCTGTGTGGGAAGCTAATAAGTGCAGGGAACCAGAAGACGGATCAATAGTAGGGAAACATTAGCCATCCCAGAGGATGTGAGAGAGGGGGTTATCAAAGTGAGAGGGGACAAAAGAGGGATGGAGAACAGTGAGTGTGTAGCTGGGGGAGAATACGACAGACAGCATTATATAGTGAAAAAATAAAAAAAGTAAAAACAAAATGCCAAAGATGGAGAGGGCAAGGCTGGAGCAGCCAGCGCCTTCAGAGGAACAGAGAGAGTATACTTCCAGTCTGCCTGTGTGTAATCAGTGTCTGTATCAAGGGAAACATTCCCTATGGGACAAAGAGGAGCCAGTGGAAGGGTGATGAGGAGTCTACACTAGAGGAGGGAGTCAACTTTTCTGCTACCTGCATACACATCAAACAAGCATTATTGCACCTGGACTAAACATATCAATCACCCTGACAAGCCCGTTAAACACTTTTCTTGCACAGGAAGGTGACAGGAAATCTCCATGCATGGATCGCATGTGAGCATATACAATGCTGCACAGGGCCTGCTGGCAGTGTGTAGTAGATACGTGTGGTGGCCAAGTGTGGTATGTAAACATCATGTGTGCAAGTCGGGCAGGGTACTCACAACTGCCACTCCAGGACTTGAGCAGAGACTTGATGCTGATCTCAAAGAAGACCGAATCCTGCAGGCTCAGCATGACGACTCTCAAAAGTTAGGCTTCGCAAAAAGGCACTAATTTTACAGGGTGAGTCCGACTATTATTTCACAAAACCCATTCCACGATCCTTCCTGGAAAACATACACCTCCGTATACCATCCAAGAGTCAAAGAAACATATAACTCCCCCCCACACACACATTTACTACCCTCCACAGGCACTGGTTATGGGTGGCATCCTGAAGGATAGAGCCAGTGTGAGCAGCTGTGGAGGAGAGAGGCCCAAGAAGGGCAACCAGTACGTTTCTCCTGCTGCCTGGTTCAGTGGAGAGTGAAACCGCCCTCGGAGGAGAGGAGAGAGAGCATAGCCTGGCTAGTTAGAGAAGTATTCCACCCCGGCGCCTGCTGCCACTTGCCAATCCACAGAGTCCCTCATCCCCATCCCAGTGCAGAGAAATCCAGAAAGCCAAGGGAGAATACCGCAGGAGAACTTTAGCTCCTGACAGGGAGACGAAACAGTAGCAGAGCAGCAGATGAAAGAAGTCTCAACAATGCACTGCAATATCCCTTCTCCTCTTCCTGTGTGTGAGTCCTAGCCTGCTAGCACTGTCAGCTATTCTCCCCCCACCAAGCTCTCTGCCTCTCCATTCGCTCACGGACAGCCCCTCCTTTTCGTAGCTAGTTCTTTTACTGATGCCTGTGTGTGAGAGAGAGATAGAGAGAGAGAGAGTGCGTGCGCGAGAGAGTGAGAGAGAGCGTGAGAGAGAGAGTGAGAGAGAGAGCAAGAGAGAGAGTGAGAGAGAGAGCGAGAGAGAGCTTGTTTCAACAGCAAAGGGGGGGTGATGTCATCAAAATGCTGCGAGTGTTCTCTGGCTGTGGTTCAGCGATGCAAACGCATGTCAGAGCTGCTACTGTGCTGCCTCTCCACTGGCCTATCAAAACTACACTTCCTGTAAGCTCCACAGCAATACTGATGCGTCATCCCCAACTGCAGTAGGAGGGAAAGAAAAGAAAGAGGATGGAAGAGAAAAGAAGGGGAATGGAAAGGGAGAATAAACTTGAAGGTGGGGACATACACACCAGAAGAGTCCAACTAACACTCCTATTCACACCTCCCCAATGTTATATGCCTAAAAACAAAAATAAAAATTATATATCCGACTCATAGGCATAGCTGTACAAAGAAAGGAATATAGGATATGTTAGGCCATTTCACCTGTCCGAGATTTCGTCTACCCGTCACTCTGAAGCAAATGCCCCTCGCCAGAGAGACCCAGAGCATGGCATGATATGGATGACATGTCATCCATTTGGGTAAACCAACTGAACACACCCATTGGAGTCATAGGGATTACATCACTGGCTGTCTAAAAGCCACCAGACACAATAACACACAGAATGACACACACATTAGTGGCCAACAGCCCACAGTTTCATGTGACCTTTTAAGCTTGTGCTGATAGTAGTCTTTCCTACCCTCCGACAGACTTAAAACAGAGCCACATGACAACTAATTTGTGGTCAATGGCAGGATTAAGTTTGTTAACAAAATGTTCTGAGACCAGATACAAGACTGCAACAGACAAATGCTTTGTTTTCCTCTTCAGCTTAGTCTCTTCGTTTCTCACTCGCCCTCCACCTCTCCCTCTGTCACATGACAGTCCTTCACAACACAAGTTATGCAAAACCAGTCAGAGCTCATTGCAAACAAACAAGACACAAACGGATGCTTTGTCAAACCCTGGCCAGCACTACCACGATGTAGGCTTCCACTGAGGGGCAGGAAAACTCAGCCTTTACAGATTCTGAACAGTTCCTTTGCCACTTTTGTGGTAATAGCATATATTTCTTTCTGAATATGCAAAGATAATTGTGGGAGTTGTATTAGAATTTGCAGGCAAGGTGTTTGGATTTGGTGAATTTGTCACAAGATTTAGGGAATTTGGTCTTGAATTTGATTACCTATGTTCATAACTTGAAAGTCTTCAATTCAGATTTAGAGGTCTTAAAAGTGTTGTAGTTTCTTGGGGTGTCGTTTTTCTAGAGGAATCAGCCCAGTCATGCTGACTCATACTCTGACAGGAGGTCCTATAAGTGCCATTAACAAGGTCTTGAAAAGTCTTAGATTTACCCTGAAACTTGCAGACACCCTGAAATTGGTACAGCTGTCACTAATATGCAAATTAGAATGTGAAATCATCTAGCCCTCACAACAAGGCCACTACCAAAGACTCTTAATCCCTGTCATCGTTGAAGTCACATAATATGACTTTTACTTCATTTTGTTAACCAGATAATGCTTAGCCTTTATTTGTAAAAAAATAAATAAATAAATAACTTGTTCTGTAAACTGGACAAAAATAGAGCACAGGCGTAGAGACATAGAGTGAAATGTCTCACTCCTGACTGACTGAGCTGAATTTGCCTCTTGATGACCACAGCACAGTGGTAAAATAGGAAGCCGCATTCAGCAGAAGCCTAATGTGCACACATAAGTACAAATCTACAGAATGAGAGCAGAGTTCACACATTATCAACAATATCAACACACCAGTACAGACCTCAGAAGACACTGTTTTGTGTAAACCAGCCTCATCCTTTGTGGAATGCAGAGGAATAACATCATATCTCTGGGAACTGTAGAGCTAAAACCAACAGACCAACAAAACCAAAAACAAAGCGGAGGTAAGCTATGGACTTCAAATAAACATCATTAACAACTGCCTTCCAGGAAACAAGAGCCCAATGATCAAATAATCTCCACTCTAAATGCACAACCAAGGCAAGTTACAGTAGGTCCACTCACAAAGTGGGAGCAATGATTGACAGCTAGCCATCCTGACTGCAGACATTATTGGGGAGCCGTTCTTCCCAGGAGCCCACAGAGTAGAGGATGCATTTCCTGTTCTGGCCTCTCTGAAGGGCGGTGGTGAGAACAATAATCGATAGGAGCTGTAATTCAATCCCTGACCTCCCCAGTGGTGCCTGGGCTGCAGAGGACACGCCATTAGATCCATCACAGTAGTCTGAGTATGCAGCACAACTCTGCAACCTGCATAGGTCCTTACTTCCACTTGAGTCAAGAGCCAGCAATCTCACACTCCCTCATAATGATTATCAAGACACACAACACAACTCTGCACATTTAGACCATGGTTACAGGTCTTTTGAGGCAATCTGGGTTAGGCCAGATTTCTCCAATTGGCAGGAGGCATTGCTCCGTGGTTCTATGACTATACGAGTAATCAAGGACTACTTTGTATATGCCTCCTTTTCAAGAGCAACTTGAACAACCAGCAAAACCTTCACAACACTTTCTCCTCTTCTCTCCACAGTACAAGCTGAACATGAACAAACCCATTTTGCAGAGATTTGCCTACCAAATCCTGAGAGACGAGTAATTTCAGGAGTGTCATTCTGAGGTCGGCAGCATATTGTCTCTCTGGAACCACAGAGCAGCACATTAGAGCACGCCAGCCAAATTAGAATTAAAACTCATCTTAACACAGGTACAGAAAGGTCAGCCCATTCCTCACAGCCCATCTTCAAATGAGATGACTTGAAGTTGTTCGCTGTGGAGGAGCATGTGATGGGAGAGCTGGTTGGTAAAAGAGCAATGATTCATACCATTTGTCTCCCCAGCTATGACACGGTTTTCCCACTAAGTGCACGGCCTGTGCCAGGCTGATCCATTATGGGGTTTCTTTTAATGCCATTTGAATGTGCAGCATTGGCTAATAACTATTTTAGAAGCCCAATGAATACCGTTTGTCCAAGTTGTCTGGACACACACCCTATTCAGGGGAAAAAAATAAATAAAATCAATCATATACACATCTTTCATTTCAGGAATACATCCCACCAGCACACACCCATGTTCAGTCACATACTTCAAACACACCCTTACAAACGTGAAGCACCCTTTAACCAAATACTAGTCCTAATCAAACCCTTCCCTAAAATTCAGCTGTACACCCAGTAATGAGGTGATGTCATTGTGTGCATAGAATGACAAATGACGGAAAGAAAAGAGCAGCACCACCTAAAAAGCCAACTCAGGCCATGCCAGTCAGACAACAGAAGGAGTGGCACTCAGCCCTGTAATAAAACAGGACAAATGATTCTGGAGCCAGAGTACAAATAGCTTCATCCATACAAACTACCATTACCACACCTTAGCTAAAAATCGCATCCCTTCTTTCATTACATAACTCACCATCACGACCCCTACCACCATCAGCAGGATCTGCAAAGGAGATTTTTCTAATATGGCGGAAGTGTCCTAGTTGAGAAAAATGAAAGAGAAAAAGAACATTTTAATTCTGTGTGAAGGGATAGTAGTGTTAACCTGGACAACCTTACCGGCTCTATACAGGAAAACCTTAGGGTAGAGGAAAGGGGGACACTCTTTGTCCAATGTAACCTGAAGAAAGTCACTTTACGGTCTTTCAACATGAATGTCAGAATATCAGTCAAACCCGACAAGGACCTAGTCAAGTTAAAACAAAACGTTTTTATGGTTGACCACGGTTTCAACAAGACCATGGGATATAAAAGCCTGCCTACCCAGCCTATCCCTGGTTCGGTGCACTGTGTGTTAGTTTAGCTGGCTGTCAGTGTGTAGCCTAGCCCTATCTTTAAAGCCCTGGTTGAGTGGAGGAGTAGGGAGCGTTCTGCCATGTTTTAGCCATGAGTAAACAGGGAACAAGCGTGTTCTGACAGGCACCACCGCACACAAAGCCATGCAGAGAGACTGACAAGTCATCACCCTGCTGCTGATGCAAACAGGCTGGCCTGCACACACGTACACATGCAAACACGTCTACTGAATATTTAACTACTGTATGCTCAGACACATTGGTAGACATACTTCAGAGGGAAGGTCCTCAACCAAAGTCATCATAGAGCATCATAGAGCCATAAGTAAGCTGAACGTTTTTTAACTTCAAAAAACTTGATTTAGTCTACTGAACTACAGAATTAACATGGTTATGGTATAAGCGTTTTTTTTAAAGTACTTTTAGACCTACATAAAATACTCTAAATGTGGGAGTGGGGACTACCATTAAAACAGGATTTACTTGCAACAACCCCTAAATGTGTGCTACTAACTACTAACTGCATGCCAGCCTCTTACCTTTCACAGAGGTCTTCCCATGTTATAAGCTACTTTATGTAGGGTTGCACAATTATGGGTCAAATGGTAATCACAATAATTTTGCCAGATATTAAGCTCATGATTACTAATCAAGATTAGTCTTGATTTTTGCATCTTATAATGACTTAAATGGTTTTACCTCCAGCAGGTGTTTTAAATGAAATTTCAAATCATGCCAAATTCTATGATCAGTGTCTGAAATTAACTTTCTGGCTCACCTGCCAAGGGCTGGTAAACAAAAACAAACAAACAAACAAACAAAAAAAGACCTAGAAAAATTTTCCCCATAAAAATAATATAACCTACATTTTTCATAGATATGTGATACAACAAATAAAGTTTATAATCAGCATGAAGTGCAACAGAACTCAAACTAAGAGATTAAAAATTACATTTTGATGTTGTTATCATCTCAAAAAGTGTGTGTGACACACTGATTTATCCGCCACATACAAATCTTACTGGTATTTGGTGCTCCGGGTTTTAATTTCAAACTCCATCTATGATTATTAAATATGAAATCTAAAATTGTGGTATACGATCAAGCACAATTAATTGAAAATCCATCCCTAAGTATATGATAATAATGCTGCGAGTGTAACATTGGGTGTGTGCCTGCCAACACTGAGGTAGCTTATAGGGTACATAAACCAGGGTTACCTACCCCATTAACCTAACATGTCTCTTAACCCTAGGCTGACTAGCATTTCACACTAGCCACTTCCAAACTGAGTCATCCCTCTTTTTAACACTGTTAGCTAGCCCTGAGTAGGGTTAGAGCCGTCTTTTCTGGATGAAGGAAAAACTATTGCAATTGCAACAAGACAAACAGCAAAATAACACTGAATGTGTTGTTACACTGTTGAGTTATGAATCATTTAGTTATACGAATAAGTATAACTCAATATCATAATGAACATTGAATCCGAGGAGTATATAGAAAATGGATCATGAAAAATAGGAAATGTCAAATAAGCAATAGTCTAGCTTAGACACAAGCTGTAAAAAGCAGAATAATCACCATGTGATCTTCAAGGAAGAGTTGGGTATGAGGTTTACTGAACCACAAGAAGACCTAAAAGTTTTTTGTTTGTTTGTGTGGGTGTGTGTGTGTTTTAGAGTAAAGCTAACCTTAGGCTAAGTGTTAACCTAGGGTTAAAGATAATCCCAGGCTAAGAATGTATAGTGTGAAAAGCCCCTCTGAGGGTTAACCACAACTGCAAAGCAGCAGCAAAGTCCATCTATTAAGTAAATATGAACAGAAAAGCCAATTAAAACAAAACTAAACTCCTGCATTGCAATGCTTTTCAGGCAGTCGTACCTTTGAGGCGGGTCCGGTTGGAGCGGACAGGCCTAGAGGAGGTAGTCACCGGGTATACCAGATCCTCCTCGATTGCCTGCCCCATGGCCAGCAGGCCCAGCCGCTTCATGCGAAGCAGCCGCGGGCCCGTCTCCCTGGGCAATGCTCCCCCATGCTCGATGGGTCCCTCCCCTGAGATGACTGCTGGGACCAGGCTCCTCAGAAATTCCATGTTTCATCAGATTATTTTCCTCACTCCAGTGTGCAGTTCAACAGCTTGTGGTGTGCCATCCTCCCACATATACTACCTGTCTGCCTCATCTCTGCTTACAGACAAGCAGGCAAACGGACAGGGTATAGACCCAGTTTTGGGCTGCTGCCTACACACAGCAGCTACTCACTGCCAGGGCCTGTATGTGTGGCCCCGAACACCGACCTTATAAACCAAGAGAAACACTACCTGTCTGGCTCTCTAAAACTTTCTGTCCGGACAGAAAGTCCTGTGCCGCAACACTACCTGTCTGCTCACGGTAGAGGGAGAAAGCAAATAGACATGGCACTCTTCTTGGGCCGTGATGTAATCGGGAGTGGGCAGGGCCATGTATGGGTGCCAGGCGCTATCTGGGGCGGGACTAGAACATGTTCCACAGGAGATAACACACGCCTGGGCCACCAGCCAATCACAACAGAGACGACACCAGCCACACCCTGTGGCCTGCGTCTCTCACCAGTGAAGGAGGAGAGGAAGAGAGTAAGAAGATTGACAGACACCATTGAAAAGCAGGAGAGCTTCATGTGGGCAACTACACTGGCATGCCTGCATTTACTGATAGCCTTTATCATAGACGGAACTGTGTCATATGTTAGCACTCACACACAAACACACATCCTCACATACACCCATGCTTGCTTGCTAACTTACTCAAGCAACAAGAGCACTCCTCCCTGCTTGCTTTCACTTCTACTTTACTGTGCTTAAGTATTATGAAGAGAAGCAGAATGAGCAACCTGACAGGGTCTGTGAAACAGGGCAATGACAGACTGCTGTGCTTTGCTTGGCTGCACACCTCGTACCTGCAGCAAACTCAAACTCCTCCAAATATCCTCAGCTAAGGAGAGAGAGGAAGTGTACTGTGCTGTGCTGACTCTCACAAAGGCTCACTGCCTGAGGAAATAATCAATTTGCTATTCCCTGGAAGTGTGCGCAAAAATTAATAGCCCATCTAAGCACAACTATAGCCAGTCTTGAATAGCAATACAAAACTATAATATTCAACAAAAAATAAACATGACTGCAGTACCAGTGTCTAACAAACTATTAGACACTGTTTATTCTTCAAGACTACCTTTTCTTGCCGATTCATCATTAATCATAGCTTTCACTTACACTATGCACCACAATCAAGCAATTGAGCTATGCCACTATATTGTCCGAAGATAGAATAATGCTTTTAGGCAATATCACCTAGGTCTTATTCAGTTTTGTAGAGCTAAGCATTGTTTTAGCACCAAGTTAATTACTGTTTATAAAATGAAGGGGTGAAGTTATCCTGTAATTACACAAAGATAAAGTCACTTGGCTTGGTGTGTCTAATAGTCAGGTATTGCACTGTTATTAGAGCAAAAAGGGACGCTAGATCAAACTACTATTGCAAAAATGCGTAAACTGATTCACCAACTAAAGGCTAAATAACATTTTTAAACATCTTAAGCAATTTCCCCAAAACAATGTTTCATTACCCATGCTATGTTATTTACTGGGGCATTTACTGACTCTACAAATGTTTGGCACTACAGATTAAAGATAGAGACATTAAATCCTTTTTTATTTACACATCTCCTTATTTTGGCAGGTACCTTTATTATTTATTTTTCTACCTTCAAAAGCTCTATTTGAGCTAAACCAGTGCACATATTCACTCCAAACAAGCTTAGGCACTATCCAGTAATGTGGACTTAAACAAGCTTGTATATTTGGAGTAGTTTTCTCCCCTCTTTTGATTATTTGAGAGGAAAGAAATATGGATAAGGTCCAAAGATGATCATACATGGTGGATGTAAAACGTCATTACAGAGACTTCATATTGTTTTTGTAAAGTTTTGATCATCCACATTTATTACAAAATTACACTGAATAAATATTATTTATTAATAAATGTTCAACACTTAATTTTACAATTTCAGAAGAGAATTGTGATTCTCTCTTTTCACCATGATGCAGCAATGATAGGATGATAGGAATTTAGACAGAGATGACCGGTCAGATAGTATTCTCTTATGATTGCACAATTGGCACAAAAGGTCAGTGTGTGTTAGCTTGGAGGTCTTAAGAAAATAATGTTAGTTAAAATGCCTCATCACATGAGCAAGTGAGGGAGGTTGCAAAACTTCCCATGTTTTATAAAACCATACGCAAGCCGTCATCAGATCTACCTGTAGCTGGGGAGGAGCAGCAAGAGGGACATATTGAGGATGATGCTAGCAAGCCTAGCACTGTGGATGCGGGCATCACCTCAGCCTGACATGAGGGAGAAACTTCATAGCCAGTTTGCCTGCCAGATAATAATTATTTATGCTATTATACAGACCTAGCAATGAATTACAGTCAAGTTAATGTTAGTGCTACTGCTTGAAAAATGGTAGGGTTATTGAGGTTAGTGTTTGACAAAGCAGAACTCTGGTGCCATTTTTGGTAAATGCTCTTCCTGACCTGTGCATTATGGTTTCGTCTTTAACTTGTGGCATTTGAGTTGCACTGTCACATCGATGTGCCACAGACATGTGAAATGGATTACGATATGCTTGTAGGGTTTATTTTGTTCATCCCCCTGCCAACCTACTAATAGTATTTCAAAGAAAAAGCACAATTGTGAATGTGAAGTCAAAGTACTAAAATGTTAGGTTGATGGTCCTCAAGCCCAAGTATCCATCTCCTACTGAAAACTGTTGGTTAGGGTAAAGCTACCGAGTGGATAATGCGGTGTGTGTATGTGCATGGGTATGTGGTCAGAAACACTTTTTAAGGAAGTGCTCACACCCTCTTCTGCAGCGTGTGAAAATGTCAGTGAGATGATGTAACTGTTATAATACACAACCCCACTGAACAGCCTGGGAGTACAAAAACTCACTGTCTCGCGCTCTCTCGAAAACACACACACACACACACAAAAATTCTGCACAAAATGCATTGTAGTCCCATTACCCTATTCAGTCCAACTATGCTTCTCCATTACATTCATCCAGCACCAAACCTGGTCTGCAGAGTAAGCACAAAGTGGCAGAGTGGGATGAACACAGCCAGCCAAATAATGGGCAGAAGTGGCCTGTGGGATAAATGCAGTGCACTGGTTTTGCAGCAACCCTGCCCTCTAGAGGCCAGTTGGCAGAGAGTACTGCCGACAGCACATACAAAACACTGAACCCTGCTGATGGAGGGGCCACGCCAGGTTGCTGAAAGAAAATGCTTGGCAAGATTTCAAGGCGAACCACACCACAGGAAGGCTTCAAGGCTCCACACACACACACACACACACACACCCACACACCCACCCACACCCACACCCACACCCACACCCACACACACACACACACTTTTGTAGTTTGTATATTGCCGTGTGCTTTCTTTCTTGTTACTTTGTACATCCACTGCTGCATAACTGCAATATCGCCTTGGGGAGAATAAAGACCCATCTAATCTAATCTAATCTAGAGCTGTATGCTCGGTGACCGTCGTTTTTGTAGAGTGCTGGGGTTTGAAGCTACCCCACCCTATTTCTCCATGTGATGTAGACATTTTTGATAGATGGAATGCACTTGTTTTTTGTCCCCAAATTGTGTCCCTGTTAATTGTTTTATGTTGTTAAGAAATCATAATAATCAAATCATCATACACTGTCTGTTTCATTCCATACATCATATCAATATTAAAACTACCAAGGTCAGCTTTCATTTGAAAAAAGTAATAATAATAGTAGTAGTAATAATAATAATAATAATAATAATAATAGCCCCCAATTTCAGAGGAGACATGGATTATTGGGACAATTCTGATCCAAATTAGTACTGCTGTTATTCCAGACTATTATTAGATTATATTTTGTACCAAGGACAGAAGCTTGTAGGGCTGGCTAAAGACAGCAGCCTAGACAAAGATGCAGAGAGAGTGAGGCAGCAGACATGGTAAGAGTCACTAAGAGTCAGAGAGAGAGAGTTGAGTGATGAGGGAGCGATAGTCATCACTAGGCCTGTGCACCACAATGGTCAGTGGAGGCAGCTGTGGTGTGCTGGGGCCAGGTCGGCAGTGCCGTCGGGTTAAAACAATACCCCAGCACAGGAGGCCCAGATCCAAATCAGCCCAGGAATGTGGAAGAGGAAGCACTGGGAACAATGTGCAGCGTTTCTATGCCATTCTGGGTACCGCCCACCCCAGCCCTGTTCTGCTGTTATGCACAAGAAAACAGGAAAACTAGTGGGCTGGGGCCAGAACTCAGAGCCCATTCTCCAATCACCTGGGGGCTGGTTGGTACACTGTCAGCATTGATCCTACTACAGTCCTGCTGATGACCCCTGAGTCTGCACATATCTGAACTCACTTCAACAGAAACCCCCACCACCTCATTTCAGAAAACAGCTGGAGGCCTAAATCAGGTAAGCGTGACTCCAAAACAATGCTGCACTGCCCCCTTGTGGTGCAAATAGCCACTACATTATAGACACTACAGTGTGTTTGCTTTTCAGTTATAAAAAAAAAAAAATCTTTAAATCTGTCAACAACAACAACAACAACAAATACATAGAAAGTTAACAGACTCCAGTCCACTCACACAAAGAGATCAAGCTGGTTCTGCCCTGTCCTGAATGACAGTTGTGATGCAACCCACAGGGAACTTTGTTGTCACTGCTGAAGAATGTGAGAATGTGACCTGACCAGCCCCTGGGTCAAATCACTCTGTTCTGGCCAATTACCATTCTGAGATGATAGAAGGGTTTCAATTATGGTCGTCTCCCAGAAACCACAATAACACACAGTATTAGAAACCTGTATTGAGAGGAACAAACCAATGCCATTTTAGCTTTGCAACATTTAGAGCTGCTTGCACAACAAACAAACAATAACCAACCACAGTCATTTTCTACCCTTATTTAGTCAGGGAAGTTGACCAACACCACATTTGCAACAGTGGCATGTGGTAGTAGTCGCAAAAGGAAAGAGGACTCCACACAATTACAAACTAACATCTGGGAGCTGCTCACCAGTCTTGTGTTGTTAACCACTCAGCAGCGGAGGGTTATATGTCCTGCGAAACAGTAGCCTTTCAGTCACACCCATGCTCCTTTAGCTACCAGTCTACTGCTGCCCCTCAATCTTGGTCAGGCATGCATTTAGAGCGTCCTGTGGAGACCTGCTACATACCTTAAAGCATCTCCACTCCCATATTACAGGCCTGATAAAGCACTGTTGGCCTACAGAAGGAAGACGCCGTTTATACTTGCACACGCAAAGTTGTAGAAGTACCAGATTAAAGCATTACATTTTCTTTTTGCTTGTGTGGTGATGTAAGCGTGCAGATAGGTAAATAATGTCTCGTGCTGTTCTAACAGTTGTCAGGCTGGACATCGACTAGATTACTGAACATGTTCAAGTTATCTAAGCCCAAGGAGGACTTAAAATGGCTGCCTAAAAAAGACTAAAAACTCTGCCGTGCTCCTCAGAAATCAGCAAAACAACAAAGATTAATCCAACACCATATTCATTCCCACACTACTTAGCTCACAGCTCCTGTAAAACCTAAACCACAGCACACATTGGAACAGCACCCTGCTAAACCTGTGTGACGTACCTTAAGGCCATAGAGCAGTGGGTGGGACTAGCAGGAAGGAGGGGGTCCCAAAATTTCACTACACACGAACCTGAAACAAAAAGCACAGAAATTACTTCTTTATCATCAGAGGAAGCAGCAGTCAGTCAGTCAAAGAGACTATAGAGGGAGAAGCCATGTGTGTCATTTCTAGCTAGTACAACAGATCCTTTTCTTCTTTTACCTGAACTTTACTGCAGAACCTCATCTAAATCACACACAAAAACCTGCATAGTCAACAAAATGGGTCAAATTAATCAAATCAGCAGCCATGACAACATATTTTCTATTACTTGTGTACAACTGTTATAAGTTCTTTGTTGACACAAGCAGTAAACTTTTGGGCAGCAAATTAGACCAATTAGACTGTGTACATTTACTTCAGTCACTCGAACATTTCCGAAGTTTGATTATCCACCATTAGCATGAGGTTCTGGTCAGTGATGGTTTGCTATGCCAAAGAATGCTGTCTTGGTCAGCCATTGTGTTTAGTGGCCCGTAGGATAACGGGAAGGGGTAAGGCAGTGTGCTGCTGGACAGTCCAATCTTGGCCATAGCAGAGCAGTAGGTCAGCCTACTGTTGGTTCCAGCCTGCTTTGCTCTGTTCTGGGCCAGGATTAGAACCTCCCTCTGAGCAGAGTAATAATCTGAAGATTACCCACTACATCCCAGAGGCAGTTACATAAGTGATCACAGTCTCCAAAACCCACATCCTTTCCATCCAGTTATCATTTGTAATGTCTGAAAGGGCCTCCCCGTAGACAGGTTATCTCATCTCCACTCATATAGTCACATTCTCAGAGCAGGATGTAGCTATAAATCATAAGCAAGACAGACGCTTAAAAGACTGGCACAGCTTGTTTGAACAGTGAAAATGGGTAGTACTAGGCAATCAAAACAGAGCAAATACAGTGCCTTTAGATTGACATAAATAAAGAAGCCTAGTAGACAAAGACAGAGGCTTTTTCTAACCAGTCTCAATCTATAGTCAAACAAAGGGAGGAAGAGCAAGCCAGTGACTCACAGTCCCAACACAGCAGCCAGACAGAGAAGTTGAAGTGTGAGAACAACTTCCACTCTAGCAGTGTGGACAGAGTATGAGAACAGGTCATCTCAGCCATCACGTCAAAACAAAAAAAGAAAAACCCTGACAACCCAAAACCTGTGTCACAGCGACACACCATCACACGTATCGAACCCACTGCAAACACAGGAAGTCTTCTCAACTTTCTCAGATGCACTCATACCCACCAGCTTCTCACGCTGATAGACGTGTGAATAATATATCTGACTTCCTGTTCCAGCATGGAAACTCCAAAAAACAAAAAGTGTGACCACAGAATAAGGGTAAGACAAATTCTCCTGTACATCCTGGAGGCTGTACCAAACACAGCCACAGACTAAGCTCCTGCTCTATATTTAGACTTGAGTGCACACATGCATTTTACTGTAGTAGAAAACAATCCTGAAGAATTTTAACAAATCAGTGCATTTACAGAACTTAAACATTATAGTTGGTTCTGTATGAGAAGTTTAAACATTGTGCATACTGTTGTAACAGCAAGACACAGGACAGTTAAAGGTCAACAGAGCAGTACTGATCTAATAAATGGTTAACTTGACTTCACCTAACATCACCCAGAAAATGTGCTGCAAGTAGGAGGCTGATCTGTCCATCCAGCAAAAAGCAGATAACTCTGACAAAGACATCCTAGCTCTTGACAAGTTTATTCGTTTTTTGTGATTATTCTTATTATAGTTCGTTGGACTTGAGCGTTTACTGTGTGCCCTTCTTTCTTCCACGCATTGACTTCTACAAGCCTACAGCTCGACAATATTGTAGATTTTCCCTCATTTTCATCCTGAAAAATGGACACGCAAAGGATACACACACAAGAAAATTCAATCTTCACAGCAATAATCTCATGGGCTGTACTTATTTTTTAAAGTTGGTGCAGCTCATTGCCAATAACCAAGCAGAGTGCTATATAGTGAACGGGACAAAGGGAAACTAAATAGCCTACATCTGCCCCCCCCAACACTAAATGACAGGCCTAGCCCTGGTGTAATCATTACCTCTTGAGCGGAAACATTGCTGGCTTTTTCTGACAGGGAAGGCTTTCATGATACTGCACATAGACAACCACATATTTGCATGTTTCAACAGATATTCCTCACACCTGATCTTGCTCTGATGATTTCTATAGCCAGAAAATATAAGGCTAGCCACTAGCACCAACAGATCTAAACACAGTAAAAATACAGACAACCCAGGCAAGGCTTTCCTTAAGGCAAAGACAGGGTGGTTTCTTTGGTGAAGTCAGACCCAAACATCAATTATGCTCCAAACCCTTTCTCCCAAAGCCAAGAATAATCTGCCTCAGCAGAGCTCAATTATAGGTTATTTCTAGCTAAACTCATTCCACTTTGTGTGCGACAGTATACCAAGTCTTTCAATGCGTTCAATGAAAAGAAATATTGATTTATATCAAACAAACATACATCTTAAACTGATCTTAAAATGAATGTAATTTTTAATCAACAATTGGTATTTATGAATTTCATCTTGTTGGTAAGTGGATGCACAATGTCACGTCTCCTCTGAATGCATATTCTCCATGGAGATGACATAATATGCCTGACTCACGTACTACTTATATTTTTAAGTTTGACAAATTTATCCAAAAAAAATCTCTTTCAAACTGTTTGTTTAAGGGACATACTTCCACATTGAGGAAGAAAAAAATCCTTCTCTTAAGTTAATCATTCATTACCTTCAAAATATAGGAGGGTCAAGGCTGTTAACAAATCAACCAAACTATTATCCTTTACAGAGTAACCTAATTTGTTTTAATTATACATTATCAATCATTTTGTAACCGCATCACTTTTCAAATGGAACTTTTATTTTGGAACAAACACTTACAAACTCATGAAAATCAGCCTGTTCTTAGCTTCATTACTTCATAGAAAGCCTACATGCAACCTGTGGATTTCCTTGATAGACACCATTAGAGGTGGATGTGTTGCTGTTCAGACATGAGCGCTCTTGAGATTGTACTTTTTGCATTGGAGATTTATGCTCATAGTAGTGGGCAGGAACACTTAATATATCCATTTGGAAAGGTTTCTTATGACTATCGAAGTTTGAACTTGGGATGGCTTTAAATATGGCATGATAAATGTGGGCCCATGTGATGAAGGGAGGTGTTAGTCCAAAGAGAAGCCTAACATTTAACTTCAAATCAAATGTATGTGAGTTTCTTAGCATAATCTTCATTTCTCAGGTTAATAATTTATCACTGAATAAATGCACATGCGCGCACACACACACACACACACACACACACACACACACACACACACACACACACACACACACACACACACACACACACACAACCAATCAGTCAGTCTAGGTTTAGATAAGAGGTCATCTGCTGCATATTGGCCAAGTAAATTAACACACTGTAATAAAGGCCATAATAGAACATCACACAGTTGTGGAACAGCTCCATCAGGATTTCCCATAAATGCTGCTGATAAGGAAGCAGGTGAATTACTAAGAGGTCATGGGTCACAGAAGCAGATGCTGAGGGGAATCAACCAACCAAGATATTTATGCAGCCATGAGTTCCCAGCCCATGTAAATAGACGGACACCTCATATTTGTTTTACCAGATGAGATGACAAAACAGAAGTCAGTAGAAGCAATGTAGATTAAGAAGGAATAGAAAAAAAAACAAGTTTCAAATGATAGAGTAAAAAGTCTGCTAGCATACTAGCAGCACTGCACCAGTGTTAACAAAACACAATATACCATCAGAACCATACAACAATGGGACTGATTTAAAAAAAAAAAAATTTAAAAAAAATTATTAGATAAAGAAAGAATAGAGCTCCTATTCCATTACATAATATTTTGTAGCCACCATTGAACTGCTGAGTTAACAGTTAATCCTAGCAGGGGGCAGTTTAGTGAGGGGCCAGTGAAGGGGCGTTTGTGCAGACCTTGGTTTTTCTGTCCTCATACTCATCAATGCCATTAACAGATTAAACCAAAACACACACATTCTCTGGAATTATGCCACACATAATCGAAGATAGATGCCTATCTGCAATCTAGAGGGATTCCCTGTTGTTTGTGTGCAGGCAAATACAGTACACATCTGCAGTGCCATCAGGGGCTTATCCCTGCAGGGACAAGTGGGGATCAGCGAGTTGCACAGACCTATGGCTGAGGTTGGCCAGAGCAAGCACAACACTGTCAACCCCATGTATAAATACTCAATGTCCTACTGTCTATAATATTCTCCATAGCAGCTTCACATGGGCAGTATTGCATTAGCCAACGGACATAACATTGCAGCAAAAGCGAACAGTGTCAAATAATTGGAAAGGGAATTCTGTGTCACTGTCTTCTAACAGGAGAAAAATAGTTTGCATATCTTGATCTGCTGCAGTACTGTGATCTAAAGTATTCATGCAACTACAAAAGAGCACCAAAGTCCTTGAATTGAGTGGTTACTGATTATTCATAGCATAGCCAACCCCCATATGAGCCCATGAGTGAAACAAACTGACTTTTCTCTCATCACTGTACATTGTGCCTACGTCTGAAATAGTTTGGCAATCTCCACCTCCAGCCTTACAACAGACTAACCAGATTCCCCTTTCTGTCTGTGTTCTAGTCTCACTCCTTGGGTCTCTACAGAACAAGAACAAATCCTTCATTGTGTGTCCACTTGGAGCAGGGAAAATAAAGTCCTCAGAAGAATGTTGAATGCAAAGCTGACAGTTCTCCCACTGTCATGCCAACACGCAGAGGACTGTCACGTTCAGGCATGTTTTTGTTTAGTCCCATTAAATAGACTAACAATCTTTCTTTGGTTAAGTGACCTCATACATACAAAAGTGTTCTTGAATATATACAAGTATATGCAGTTCACTGCAATTAACAGAAATATGTGCAGCTACTTGAGTGCGCATGGCTATTTTGATACAACTGACAAACATGACAGATGGTTCCGATACTGTCTGAATGTAGAGTTGTATTTTATATTAACGGAACAAGTTAGCGATTGCTAAATTATCCATCTATTGGTGGCATGGAACGACCACAGGGAAAAATATCAGGAGGTGAATACAATATCCCGAACAGATGTATTGCATTGTTGTAATATTCGCTATTAAGTTAAGTATTTAACGTATGCCGATGTTACCGCGTTTTTGCTAATGAATATGTAGTCTTTACTTAGTTAACGCTAACATAAACACGCATAAGTAGATGCATGCCGTAATATAAGGGTAGCTAGCCTAAGGAAGCATTTGGTTAGCAAATAGCCTGATGACGCTAGTGTGTTGGGCAAGCTGCTAACGTTAAGCAGGTGGCTAGCTAGCAATAGCAGCAACTTGATTTAGCTGGCCAACCAGTTGTCAACTGAAGGCTTACGTTCAACAAGCCAAAACAATAGCTAGCTAAATAGCCTAGCTAACTGGCAACCCTAAAATTAATCACAACCGCAATCACGACAGTGCTTACACTTTAACTTGCAAGGTAGGTCTGTACGTAGCTAACGCTAGCGGACGAGCAAAACTCCTTCTTTAGCATGCTAAACTACGTTAGCCAGTTTTGGTACTAGTTGGAAAGCTGACGTTAACGGTGCAGTTAATCACGAAAGTTAACGTTAGCTAACGTTAACCCGGTTAGATTGCAACTGCTGTGTCCTCAATTACTTCAACATTCGTTCAGCTAACGTTACTCACAACTTTTGTCTCCTCTTCCTTTACTTTAGCTAGGATGCTAGCTAGCAGATTGGAACGTTCTTTTCATTTTGACCAACAAGCTTCAACGTCCTGGCCCTCCTCCATTGGAAGAATTGGCGTAGAGGTGTGATTTTTTTTTTTCTCAATCTGGGTTTTAGTGGTGGAAGAGCGCCACTGTCAGACCGGTAGTCTATTTGGCCCGCCTCCTTATTTAGGATTGGCTATAATTATGGACGCCCACATAGAATCGAACGTTCTATTTCACCAAATACATGGCAATCACGAGAAAGCGACCTGATGATTGGACGACATTTTGGGGTGAGATTGGATGAGTTCGATTCATGACCCGACAAAATGTGTAATACGTTCTACTTCAATGGGCCCGTACGGGGCAGTGAACAGCGAGTGGCCCAGTTTTGTAGACCGGACAAATTCCAAAGGTATCCAAAATTAAACAGGTATTAGCAAGTATTTAGTGGAGGGTAAACCCTCCCAAACACTGTTTATCCATTTATGTATGTATTTGCGGAATAGCCGTTTACCCACCTTTTCGAGATGGGATATGTCTTTTTTAAGAAATAAAAATAATTTCGTAGTATACCTCATTGTAGATAGCATCGATATGATGCAAGTCATATAAACATATTGCGTTTAAAAACAACAACAACAGAAATTCATTCTATTCTGAAAACACAGGATTTCTGTTGTTTTACGTGATAGGAAAGACAGGGGCGCCGCCCAATCGGGCAATCCGGTGTTAATAAACACGTTCCATCGAAAGTTCACGAGGTCAGCCGTGATATTTTGTGTAGTTTCCTCTCTGTCTTAAACTACCTGATCTCCCCATAACTTGAGTTGTGTTGCAAATAATTTGTTGATATTGGTTGACACGGGTTGCTTTAAGAGACAGATGAAGAGAAGAGAGTTCTGGGAATGCAGCCGATAGAGCTTATATTACCGATGTAAGTAAGCTATAATTACTGTTGAAAACTGTCAAAAGCAAGGAAAAGCCGGCCACTACATTCAGTAATGACAATAATCTCTTTCCAGTTCTGTCATTTTCTATTGTTGTAATGACTGCTACTCAGCTGTGTCTCGTCTTCCAAAGAGTTTGCCTCACAAATTCAATCTTAAAAACTAAGTGTGTTTCTGGAAATAGCTTTTACTTATTCACGTAGGAGTCCCGACACCCTCGCCACACTTTGGTTCCTTGCTTAAAGTAGCCTGTGAGCTTTATACTAAATATTTAGCTTGATGGGGTACATCCAAGGAAAGATATCATACACAATGATCTCTCAGGAGTTCAAAAATCTAGAGAATTTGCAACTGGGTCAAGCCTTACTTCAAGATCAGCCTGAACAGTCAGTATTGCATGTAAAAGCACAACATTCTTGCTTATGGTTTTTAAACGTTCTCATAACATTGAAAGTTTTGTAACTAAGCCTACTGCATTAATCACCCTTCTCATTTGGACCCAAGGTTCCTCAAAACCAGGGAGATGAATGATCCTGAGTATGTATGTATGAATCAGCCTTCCATTCAGTGGCACAGCCTTGATGACCTGCACTCTTTCTACTCTAGTGATTTCTCCTACAGCAAGTCCTTCCACTCAGCTGACCAGACAGCTCCATTCAGGTCATCCTTCAGTGATTCAGACCCCATGGCAGCTGGTCTTGACCCACAATGTAAACAGACCTCAGGATTCTCGTGGCATCAAATAGTTCATACAGTACAATGATGTAGACAAATTGTCTGTCTTCCTTCATTCATAGATATAATAGAGTAGATAAGATCACCATCTCTAAGTATAAAGTTTCAATGAAATAGATCTGTGTTTAATTTTCCTGAAATGGTGTCATATATTTTTTTTTAAGATTAATTAACCTTGCTTATTAGGGCAACTAACCTTGACTTTTTATGTTTCAGTGTCTTCTTATATGGATGATTCTACGCCCAAAAAGAACCATGTCCAATATGAGGATCTTCGTCTCAAAAATCAGGAGAACTATGAAGGGACAATGACTCAAAGGGCTGAAACTCTGCTCAAACCTGAAATACCTGTCCCACAAGACGGTGAGCATGTTCTACACAATCTATAGGAACTCTTTGTTGAACATAGCAAACTCTTTTGTTATTACATGAGACTATATTTTGTACATTGCACATATTCTTTAAACCGCACATTGTGAACTTTTGCACATACCCTTGTTCAATATTTCTGCACATTCTGCACAGAAATGTACAGCTCTTTAATACATAATACATGTATTATTTAATACATTTAATACATATATTAACATATATATATATATATATATATATATATTCTTTTTATTTTATTATTCTTTTTCTTATTTCTTTCTCTTCATATATTTTACTGTGATGTTTTCTATTTTATGTTATGCACCAAAACACCAAGTCAAATTCCTTGTATGCAAAAACATACTTGGAAATAAACCTGATTCTGACAACATTCTGTCAATTGCACATACAAGGGGCTGATTGTGTCTGATTTTCTGTTGTTGACTTTTCTCTTAATAGCCAAGAAGAACAAATACAGAGATACATGGAATAAGTGAGATTTTTAAATGGAGCAGTATCAGGAGTAACGTTTCTATAATGCACAGTAAATATCCCAAAGAAGCCAAAGAACACAAATATTGTCACAAAAGTCCTGAATGCCGGCGCAGAGTCAAAGACAATGAAGCGGACAACCTTGATAGTATTATTCAGTCAACCTAACCTGTACTGATTTTGAATCACTTCATATTAAACTTGACCGATGAGGGTTTGGATATGGGTTTAAGAGAGCTGCATTTATGATGTCAAAGCCAAGTGATAAGCCTATGCATACAGTATCAGTCTGCATACATCCCTTTTCATGGGTAGTACCAGTCGTCAGGTATGTTGGTACATTTGTTCAACTGCATGCAAGGGTTATTTGTATTGCTATAAAACAAGTATACTGTGAGAAGCAGTACAGATTTGTTGTTTCACATTTCAAATGGTATATACACTTTGTGCTTCTTAGATTGTCTGTCTGACTGGTATACTGACATTATCATTTTATTGAATTCCCTGTTAAGAAACTTGGCCTAAGATACAGCAGATACAATTGTAAACACTCAAGATCTGGACAGAGCTGAAACTGAAAGGTTTTTGGCTCTCCCTTGTGGCAATGCCTTGCACAGCCTGTATGGATATACCTGGTCATAAAATAAGGTACATTGGAACAGAGAGAAATGACTCTTTAGACGAATAATAGGTAGTATTTATTAAACTGTAGAAACACAAAAAGCTGCAATTGATCTCCACTGGCGGCAGTCAGTCCTTTAGTGTTCTATAGAGGCTGAAAAAAGAGGAACAGATTAACCAATGCATTTGTTTGTGTGTGCATCGTGTCTGTATGTAGCTCTGTGAATAGATTATGATCCATTTACCTCTAGTTTTGCACTTTTTCTGCAGGTGCAGTTTGAGCTTTTCTCTTACACTCTTCACACACATGATTGCAGAATCTGTTGGAATAAGATTCTCTTCAGTGACATGCATAGCGGTGAACAGCGGGGATTTTATCATTTATCTTCATCTTAAGCAATAGCCAAGCAGGTCAAGAGGCATCAGTCTGATTTCACTTTTACATTTTAATTTTGCGAAAAAGCTCACACATGAAGGCGACTGTTTGTTTCAATATGAGGCACACTGGACAAGCTTTCTAGGGATGGCATTGAGGGAAAACCAAACACCGGTCACTCACTGAGGGGGCTTTGCTCAGGCCTATGTGAGATGGATTCTGCAGGGTGCCCCTAATTTTGTTAGTGGTTAGGTGCCCTCTAAGAATTAATATAACAGAATATGAGTTGGGACTCGACTGGATTCAGAACATAAAAGATAGTGCACACTCTTCCCTCAATTCTTCCTCCAAGACTTATGGGGAGGCTGCTCTCAGTTCCTATGGCTAAGACTACCTGTTTAGCCGTGCCTTTGATTTCTTCTTTTTGTCATTCTTTTTGTTTTATTACTCTTAATCTAGTCAAGCCCTTTATCACAAACAAGCCTCAAAGGGCTTTACAAGCCTAACTAGGACAAGCTAATAGACAGTTATGAAATTCAAATTAAATTATATTTTATGATTTTTTTAAAATTATTTTATTGTAAATCTATTTTTATTTATTGCAGTGCTATATAAATAAAGGTTTATTGATTGAATTGTGTGAAGTTTCATTTTTTTTTAAAATGGCATTTCTGTTGATTAGACAATTCACAGTAGAGAAAGACAGGAACGATGAGTTAGAAAGAGGGGAAGAACATGACAAAGGCAGAATTCGAGCCCAGGACGTCTGAGCCACCAGGAAGCCCCTGTGGGCCATCAATGATTCAACACAAGCTCAGTATCAAGAGGTTCTTGCATCTTGAATTAAGAGCTCTGGTATTCATTTTAAAAAAAATGTCCCCCATCACTTGATTTGGTTTTCATGATCCATGTGTTAGGGTTGGATTTAAAATTCTACTTTCATTCTCAAAAGTCATCAAGTTTTATAAAGAATATCTGCCCCTGACAGAATCTGTGCACAACAATTATTCTGTTATTACTACAACACAGCATTACATTTCCGCACTGACACATGTTTCACTGACATACTCATGCAGATTTGTGTTTTGACTCCAAACTACAAGATAAGCTTCTGCTATAACAAGACAGAGATAAGACAGAGGATTTACTAGATATCTTTGTTCTCTACTGAAACAAGTTTGTGAAGCATAACCTTCTTGTATTTTTCCCCACCTGTGTCCGGAACCATGGCTTTGACCAGGTCCAAAGCGATTGCCTGGTCCAAATCCTGGTCCAAACTCAACACCGTGCTCCTGAAACTTTCTTCGGCAAGTTTGAACATAAGATGCCTTCCCCACTGCATAACCAAGGATTCCGGCCGCTGAAGAAAAACATTGCAATCATGTACCAATGGTTGCTGATTGACAATTATAAGGATTACTACCTACAAAAGGAGGTCCAATAGACACACCTGCTAGTTTTGGAAAGGGACCAAATCTCTTTGATGATTTCCAAATGCCTGCATGGAGAGAGTATAAATTTAGTAATTACATAAATAGTTGCTTTATTGATCTCTTCATAATATGCTGGCAGAATGAAGTTTGAACGCAAGTGCCTTACCATTGTAGATGAGACCGCCGGTGACGGCCATGCTACCCAGAGACAAGGGAAGAGCTAATGGAAGATGGAAACAAGTCAGAAGACTGATCAAAGCTATAAAGTCACAGGGATTCCTAAAGGAATCAGAACAAAGTTTGATATGTCACATCCTCTAATCACATCTTCCCTACAAAAGAAAAAGGCAGTAACTGCTCACAGTGTGAAAATGAGAAAATGGCCTTTAACATTTACAATTGCCAAGCCAAAATGATTTAAGATCTTTGAAATGGGATTTGGTAATTCTTATTACCCTGAACTCTGACTTGACCTCTAACCCTTATATGGAAATTACTGTTGTCTGCCTTGGTATGGTCAACACAAAAGGAAGAGTAATACCAAAGCTCTTCAATATAAAAAGGATCTCTTCTGATAATAATAAAATAACATTAAAAAATTTTTTTTTTAGAGTGAAACAATTAAATTTGTATCCCATGTGTATATTTTGAACATCATTTCAACATCACATCTTGTTATGTGATTATTTTCATCACACCTTTATTTTTTATGGTAAGCTTTCCATTTTACTTTTTACAAATTTTAGCTGATAGCTAAGCTTCAATAATTTGTCCTAAAGTGCAGCAAAACAAATGCACAGCACAGTAATTCACATCAACAAAGGCAAAGTACATTAAGGGAAGCTTAATTTGCCTTGATATCTGGTATGTTTTGTCCCCTGTTTCCTAATGCCACACAGTAGCAACAGGACATTTTCCCACAAGATACAAAACCTCATTAAAAAACAAAAAAAACTGGATTACTGCCTCTGTCCTTTGCAGAGCAGAAATGTAAAAAAATAAGTGCATGGTAACTGTTACGAATGTATTATGCAAAGATATTTGGAAATTACATAAAAGGGCACTAAATAACATGTAAACATAAAAAAAATCATCATTCACTCTCTTCTAAAAAAGCACTATAGAAGCTTGGGGAATGACATTTCCTAATAATTATCCATTGCATTCACTAGAGAGAAAGAGTTTGAGTAAATGAGTATACAGTACGTGTATAAGTACATGAGACAAACACTTTCCTGACCTAATGTAAACACACAATCTTTAGTGAATAGGGCGTTGATGGGTGAACCCTGCCCTACCTCTTCTACCAAGGTGGCATTCATAATACACCAGGAAGAACACACCTAGGAGGGGCCAACCATGCCTTCAGATTCATTTGACAGACTTGTTGGTTTTCCATTCGCTACTATGAGATGTTAAAACATGTGGATGTGTCTATCTAAAAGAAAATACCTCTGTACCATAAGCTCTCCTCCTGGCATTCTTTCCAAACCTGTCTCACGTCTTCTCTGTGGATGTGATGATCACCAAGAGGACACTGGAAAACACACCGAGCAGGTTAGATATCATATATGGCCCACATTGTCCCACAACATACTGTCCTGTCCACTTCTTTGCCTCTCACCTTCCTCTGCCCTTCCTCCGCAGTTGAACCAGCAGCAGCAGCTCCTTCTGCCTTTACTAATACAGTTGTTTCAGAGTTCATCGTGGAACGATATATCCCTCTGGATGTTATTCTCTCAACTTACAGTATTCCTTTTCGGACCTGTAAAGTGTAACTTTTTCCAGGTACACAGTTGTTTTCATTCCCGTTCTCAGCCAGTGTATTAAAATCGAATTGCTCCTCCTTTGACTCCATTCTTGACTCCACCCCTCTTGGGTAAACATACCAGAGGCCCTACCCATGCGGAACATCTAACACACAACAGAGCAGCTCTCTCTCTATGTATTGCTCACTTTCTTTGATTAGGCATTATGAATAAACTAAGATATAGAATTGTGCAGGACAAAACTAACTAACTGGATAGTAAACCTATATTTAAAAAATTAAAAAAAACAATGTGTGATTGTTTTCCTACTTGTCTTTTGATGTGGAAGACAGATCTTGTGGCCTATAGATTATTCAGGCTTTAGGCTCACCTCTGTACACCCATCTGCACCTCCAAGCAAGAAACGTGTCGATAGTGTTTAGATAGTGTTAGATCAGTAGTTCTCAATCCTGGTCCTTGAGTAAACCCTGCTGGTTTTCATTCTAGCCATCTAATCAGGGACTGGTTAGGAAGTTTCTGTTATATCCCAATTTTTCGCAAAAACAGCTTCGGGTAATAAGGAAATCATTATCACTCTTTCCCATGAGTGGGTGCAAACGATCGGCCACAAATCAGTGTGTTGTTCCAAAGTCTGCCATAATCTTAACTTTGTATAGAAGCAATCAGTGTTTCATGCTGAAATGGGTCCAGAGTACTGCTGGCTTTCTATTCTGCCAGGTAGTTTCCATTCTAGCTGTCTAATCAGGGGTTGATTAAGACCTGGGATGCCAGGTGAATGCAATTAACTTCCTGGTAGGAGAGAAAACCAGCAGCACTCTGGAGCAGATTTGAGGAACTCTGTACTATTGTGACTAAAAAAAGTCAAGTAAAAGTATAAAAGAAAATACTCAAGTACAGTATGCCTAACTACAGTAAGCTAGTTGTAACTAGTCAACGTATACCACTACTTTGCATGCAGTGTCACATAACTCACTTTTCTGCAATTCAAAAACAACTAAGAGGGCCAAAAACAGAAAATCACACCCTTCCCGTCCAAACCAATCATACTTCACAACCAACGTAACTGCGTTGGAGTGAAAATACTGGGTTCGTTTCTTTAATTACAACTAAAGCATCTCCACTCATCTGACCGGACATGATCGGAGCAATGCTGTTCGTCGGTGTTGACGTGAACCACAGTTGTACCGTAACATCTGCAACGAGCTCGGGTCTCTACCATACCATAGACCGTAAAAACAGTCACTACCGAATGCTACCCAGGCGGAGAGCAGGGAAGGTAGGCGTTGACCGACAAAACTCGCACTCACCGACGCACCAGTCTCAGTCCGGCTGACTTTACGAACTAACCCAAAGAGCGGCTATAAGAGGAGGTTCGTTATGACTGAATTGACCAATAAAATTCCATCGTGGGCTGGTTTTCATGCTTGCACGAGGAAATTCTGGTGATTGACGTGTACATGTAAGTTTACCAACCAATGAATCGCTGCGGTGGGACAGCCTGTTTGGGAACTCTGAGCAATCATATTTGTTCATGGGAGGGATGTATTTCTTTGTCTTCCTCCTCGTGACATGACACAATAAACAGCCAATTGACAGCGAACAAAGGCGTGGCCAACAGGCTTCTTTTCAGTCAACTCGCCAGTGGGCGTGGTTTATGTTGACAAGTCCCGCCTACTGGCCGGTCTGCGGACTTCCCTCAGACAGTTGTATGTTTCATAAAAATGCACTCTGATGCGGCAAGTAAGTAGTAACGTTACAGAGGCTTTTCGCGATCATTTTACACCCATCCGTGATACAGCGTATATCGGATACAAGCAGCCAGATGCTTTGTGTTTCTACGTCCACTTTTAGCCTGTGGTTCTGCAGAAGCTGATAACGCACGAATTCCGTGCTATTGCTGGTGTCTTTGTATTTTCCACTGCTGTCTTGGGGCGACAACAAAGGAAGAATAGTGGTTATTTGAGTTGCTGGGGACATGCAATAGGATGCATTGGGCACGGCAGTTTCCCTTAAGTCAGTTTTTCGTGTAACGTTAGCATTGTTTAGTTGAATGCAGCTTACGTGAGTTAAAATTAACAGGATTTGCGGCCATAATTGTTGCGTTGTGGCCTTTATATGGATTATTATGGAGGTTGCGCTATGCGAGTCAACTCAAACTTGGGAACAACATAATGCCAGTGTAAATTGGTCATTTTTCCAGTCAACTGCGGACAATTACAGAGAATGAAAATTGTGACGCAGTTCTGTAAAACATCTTTCATTGCCTGCTGCAGTAGTGCCGTCGGGCTCTGCTGCACCTAAATCAGCTGCTGCAAAAGATCTGCGCAGCACGTATATGCTACTCGGCATTTAATGCTACATTTTTTTGAAACAATGTAAAATGCATTCAATCAGTTGGGGTGAATGTTGGGGGGTGAGGGGTCTGAATGAAATAATTGTTTTTTTAGGCTTGGGAATTGTAGTTTGATTTCCAAACAGGCGCTCAGGATTCTATGGCCTTTTTTAAGGAAATGGACTACAACGCCCATGTACCCAACTCTCCAGATACTTTGTAAACTCTGTGCAAGTTGTGCGTCTGCACTGCTATTTTAGGTATGCAGCTAGTGCTATCTAGTCGACAGTGTGTTAATTTGTCTCGTTTTGCCTTCTGGAAACAAGTTGAAAGCAACTATAATGGATGACAGCTTTTGAACGCAAATGAGTAGATGACATTTGGCGACAAGGTAGCTTCCATGATCAAAATATTTATGTGTTTGCATGTATTTCGAGGAGAGCAGACACAGTCCTTCATGCGTGCATGCTCAGTTGTTTTCTGTCGTTTTATACATTTTAAACCTGAAATCGTAGGTATGGAGATGCGAACAGAGTAATCAGAGCATTGTAAGGTCTGCCTTGATTATTGAAGAAAACTGTTGGAAATCTAATAATAGATACGGTTAGTGCCATAATGATGTCACCGGCCAGTCATCACAACTGCTTTGACAGTGTTTGAAATTAAGTGGTCTCTCAATATGCAGGATAGTGTGAACTATGCTTTTATATTTTACTCATGAGTTTCATGAAGAGCTAAAGGTTATGTACACTGGCATGGTATGAGTTTTGATAAGTTGTCTTTTTTTATGGGAATAGATTTTCAGCTGAATTCCCACTTGACTACACTGGCCAGCATCCATAAGATCTACCACACCCTGCACAGGCTGGTAAATACATATTGGCAGCTTGTGTATTTAATATTTTACGTGAGAGAGAGAGAGAGAGAGAGAATGTGTGCGTACTGGGTATGCGTCTGTCTGCCCACAAACGTGGCTAACATATTTACGTGTCTCTGTTGACAGAACCTGACAGAGGACGTTGGACAGGATAGTCACCCCTCAGGTACTAATGCAGCTACTCCTTGTGAGATAAAGCTTGCAACTTAGAATACTGCCACTTTTACTGGGTCAGTTGTGTTAAAACTCCTTCCATGATGGGACAGCTCTTCTGAGTAAGACTGCCAACATGTTTGGAGAACATGCACATGTTGGGTTTTGTAAGAGGAAATATGCATTATCTATGTGTTGCTTATAAAATACGCTTTCTTTTGGTCTTCTACTTCCACCCCCAGCTTGTTGCTCTAGAGCCATGCCTCCTAGGAAAAAGAGGAGACCTTCTGCTGGAGATGACATGTCAGCCAAGAAAAGTCGCCAGGACAGGTATGACAGTCCTGTTGTTCATAACTCTAAATAAAAGGTTAAAATAGATTCAAAGACAACAAGTCTAATAGCATGGTAGTAACTCATAGTCTTCTATGGTCGAACAGAATCATTGAGGAGGCAAAGATTTCTTAGGTATAGCCTTTTTGAAGTAACAGTGTCTAGTTTTAATCTTCGTCAGGGTCAGTTAGGTTAGTGTTATGCTAACTAAAAATTGTCTTACTTCATCTGCAGTGTTTTCAGAAAACATGAGACACCACAAATCCGAGAGGAGGAGACATTTTCCAGTAAAAGATGCTTGGAGTGGTTCTATGAGTATGCAGGTGAGGTGTTGGCGTGTATGTTAACAACAGGAATCACCCACTCCATCACTCTCTACAACTATGTTATAGAAAGTGTATTACTATATTGTTTGGATAGTGTCATATGAAACCACTGGTCAGTGCAATAGGTGTTAAGTATCAGGTGTTTAGACTGATGTTATATATGGAAAATGGCTTCATGCTTGTCTGTCTGAAACAGGCTGTGATGATGTGGTGGGTCCAGAGGGCATGGAGAAGTTCTGTGAGGACATTGGAGTGGAACCAGAGAATGTAAGGCAGTTATTTGCCTTTTAGTGTATGTAAATCTAAACTGGCTATGCAGGTTTTGTCACAGCTGTATGGTTTAATTTTTTATTTTTTTAGCCCTGTACATACTTGCATCATCTGTTTTTGAGGTCATTGGACAACTGTTTTCTCTGTATGACATGTAATGGATGTTGCCACTTCACTTGACAGATTAATAATCTGAATTGATAACATCATGTCATCATTGGAGAGCTGTGGATATAAAGGATATCGTTTGTGCCCAGGTGGTGATGCTGGTTCTGGCGTGGAAGCTGGATGCCCAGAGTATGGGATATTTCACTCTCCAGGAGTGGCTGAGAGGCATGGGCTCGCTGCAGTAAGTCAGTCTTCTACTTTGTCTTTTAGTTTGCTGTATTCAAGATCGGTTCTTGCTTTGCTGTGTTTCCTCTGTCTCTAAATACGTCTTGTAATACTGCTTTAGTGCTCAGTAGAGCAGCGGGTAGAGGGAAGAGTGTGGCTAAGGCGCTTTTCTGCTGTTGTCAGGTGTGACTCCACAGAGAGGCTGAGGAACTCCCTTGACTATCTGAGATCTGTCCTAAATGACACCACCAGCTTTAAGCTCATTTACAGATATGCCTTTGATTTTGCTCGGGTGAGTCAAAGAAAGCCTATTCAACAAAGATGCTCACATACACAATAAAACAATGTTGGTTTAAATAGACATTCCTGTAGGAAATAAAGTAAGCCTACTGTAGACTTCCTGTCCCATCCAAACCATTGTTTTAAGTATGTCAAGATCATTTTCCAATTCCACTTGCAGTTAGAAAGCTCTTATCAAGTGCGTAGCCTGGTATATTTACATAGCCTGACTTGTGGTTCAATTAGACATGAAGCATGCTTTCAGGAAAGCAATTCACTCAGAGTTTATAGTGAATGGAAACATGATGCAGTGACTGTGACAACAAATTTTTGATTGACATGACCATTAAGCAATGGGTTTGAGATGTTGATCTGTTTCATGTATGTTGACCTAGCAATGATGTTACTAGAGTGTGCCTCTGTATGAACTATGGTTGGTAGACATTTTATGTTGACCTCTAGAACCCCTGGGTGGTTTTGATTGGACAGGAAAAGGATCAGAGGAGTTTGGACTTGAACACAGCCAAGTGTATGCTGGGACTTCTTCTTGGAAAGACATGGCCCCTGTTTCCTGTGTTTAATCAGTTTCTAGAGGTAAGGGCCTTGTCCAGAAATTCCTGCCAGCCCCAAAGCATATCTCATAGCTATATTTAAGATTATTATAGTTCCAGTTTGACCTTGGATAGGGTCATTTTAACTGATGAGCTTGTTGTGCTGTATTACCCTAAAACATTTATGTGTTCCTCAGCAATCCAAGTACAAAGTCATCAACAAAGACCAATGGTGCAATGTTTTAGAGTTCAGCAGGACAATCAACCTGGACCTCAGTAACTATGATGAGGATGGTGCCTGTGAGTGAACACACTGAACGCCACACATATACGTGACAACAGCTGCTCAGGAGACTGTTGTGCAAATAACCTCATCTTTTTCGTTCATCAGGGCCAGTTTTGTTGGATGAGTTTGTGGAATGGTACAAGGAAAGAGAGATGTCATAGCTGCAGAGCAAAAACAACCAGCTGGAAGACTAAAAATGATGACGATGACAACAGCGGCTATGAGAATCAACAACCAATAAGTAAACGATACAAAAATGGTAAAGGTGTATGTCAGCAATGACAGTGGGTGCTTCCTGGCAATGGAGGGGTTTGGGCTGTGGGTGGGTTGGGGTCGGGGGGCCGTGTTCCAGCCTGGGCACATGCTGCCCAGAGTGTTAAGGCTGAGGGCTGTCATTGTGGAGTAATGTTCCCTACTAATGTTGCATAGTGGGTAAGCTTGCAGCAAGCCCCAGTGGCATTGCTCTCCCTCACTGTGACGTGTCATATTGCTGTCTGTGTTAGGATAACATGGTATCATAAATGGATGATGTAAGCAAAATGGTGTTGTGTGAGAGAACCACTCCTCACCCCTTGTCTCCAGCACAGAAAAACCAACAAGTGACCATTCATGCATTTTGTCTGAGTCTTAATAGGGTCACTTTGACCTGGGCACATTTGAATATTGTATATCTGTGCATTGAACTTGAACTTGTGCTTGTCTTGATAGATGACAATAACCATTGTTTCTCCTATTTTGAGTTGGTTTGGAATTCTTAAAGAAGCACACTGTGTCAAATGGTTGAATGCAGGCTTTCGACGCCTGCACAGTTTACTATTGATTTGTGCCAGTGATTTTTTTTTTTTTTTTTTTTAATTTTTTTTTGAGTCCCAGTTTTTTCCCCTTTTTATTCTGTTGCTCCAGCTTATGCTACAGTTTGCTAACCCCTGCAAAGGCTTCAGACCTCATAACACTAAGCATTGCTGCTTACTAACTCTTACTACAGCACAGCAGTCAGTTACTGGCGCTCTGATCAGCATTTATTGGTCTAAAGGCCAATTTATACGTCTAGGCTGTGTAGGTAAGAGTATTTTTGTGCCTCAATACATGGAAGTCACTTTGTATGCCTCACACACATACCAACAAACCCACGTGTATATACACACACACACACACACACATACACACACACACACACAGAGTGGTCAGGGATTATTTCAGGATGATTTCAGACTGTTGGGCTGTGTTTTGAGTTGAAATAGAGCTAGTTGGTGTCCATTTTGTCTTGATATGTGGCATCTGTTGTGTCTTCCTTAGTCCATTGATAGTTTCAGGTCTCCTATTACTAGTAGCATCTCTCCCCAACACTGACCGTGTTAATAGATCAACAGTGGAAGACCAGTGACCCTCTCAGGATGAGGTCCTTTAGGCTTAAGTAGAAAGGTAGGTTTGCTGAATGCATTGCTTAGTATCATCCCTAGGGTCCAATCAAAATCATGGACACTGACAGTTGGGAACTGTGTAATGATGCTATGCTGTTCTTTTCGCCTAGTATAACGTTCTTGTAACACATGTATAAACTTTTGTCTCTGGCTGTGGTGTGATGCTGAATCGTCAGAAGATTTAATATTTGCATGCATGCTCCATCAGAGCCTTTTGTGAATGGATGAGATTTTTTTTTTTTTTTTTTGGACAATGCTATTTTGTTTGTTTTGTACAGGAATTTGTGCAAGTGTTTTTGTGCTTCATTTGATATTCACGATCATGTTATCTTAACTCTCTTATGAAAACCATGATCGTGTCTGTTAAGACCTGGAACACACCTGTAACCTCACGGTGGAACAGGAGTTCCCTCCTGCATTTACCCCATATTACACATCCTCACACATAGCCTCTAGTGTACAGGGTCTCATTTTATTTATTGGAAGTGCATAGCCTGTTTTCAACCATACCGCCATTGTACATCTCAAAATTGACATTGAAATTAGCATTGAGGGTGATATGAAAAGTTACTATCAGCTCTCATGTCAGTGACATCCATTGCAGTCTAAACCATGTAAAAGCTTCTATTGCCATGTTGCAATGCATCAATCATCAGCATACAAGAATCTGTTAAGAGATGGACCTAGTTGTTAGGCTGCTCACTAAAAACTTGTATAAGAGCTAATTCATTTATTATTCTTCCATGATAATGCAGGAGGAAGAACAACCTTGTCCTAACTGTATATATGTATGTAAACTATGTATGTATGTGTCTATATGTCTGTTTTCACTATAACCTATGTCTATATACAAAATAAAGGGGTTTATTAACTTAATGATGGATATTTTGTCTCTTCAATTAATAGTTTAATAATATAATAATTCGACACAAAATATTTTCCTTTCTACAGTATCACTGCTGTTGGCATGTTTAGAAGTACTCCTTTATGGACATGTAAGATAAACATTCATTGGAGCTTAGGGTCACTTCAAAGAATTTATTAATGACACTATTAAGAGAAGGAGAGGATAGAATAAGGATTTTCATTTCAAAATAGATTCGGACACCAAATAGATGGGTGATTGCAAAAAACATTAAGTTACAGAAATAAAACATTTAGAGATGCAAGATATGCTTGGTAACATCTCACAATTATCCCTCAGATTTAAATTAAGATTTACTTGGAAGTTACAAGTGCAAAGTGCAGAACATGAAAATAAAACACATTCACAAGATTTGTCAGCAGAGTATCACTCCGTGACCAAATTAAGATCAAGCTATGTCAATCATTTACTTGATTAATTTTTGTAAATGTTTAGGATGCAGTGGCTGCATCCTATACTGAGCTGCTGGGGGAGGTCATATTACTCTCCTCACAGTCAAAGCTGACTGTCTGTGTGGTAGCGGGACTCACACTCTGATACTTCTGTGTTGTGTGATATGGTGTTGCACCCAGTATCCCTAGAAAGGCTGTGCTCTTTTCCTCATCTCCCCGAGTTGTGGAGGACAGTGAAGAACGGCCAAATCCCTCCATGGCTCTCTCCCGTTGCTGATAGGAACCCATGCTTTGCCACTCTTGTTTCTCACTGCTCTGTGTGGGCCCTGCTGCCTCCTACTCCTCTGGAGGTGGTTTTGCTGGGAAAGGAGGTGGAGCCTCCAGGGATGGCTGAATACCTCCAACTACACGCCGCCTGTGGCGAGGAAAATTATGTGGCCAACCCCCAGCTCTTGTGTTATCCATTGAGGTAGAGGAAAGGAGTAATTCTGGTAGTGACAGTTTGTCAAGGGGCTTGATGTCCTTTTCAGAGCTGTGGTTTAAAACTGGTGGCAGCTTGGAAGGAAGGGCCCTGGTCATCCCATAGAGGAGAGCTCCCCCTCTTCTCCCTCTCTTCATTCCATCTCTTCATGTCCTGTGTCCCACGTTTGTCTCTCTGATAACAAGCCTTTCAAACCCCTCAGGCCCTTCGACGTCCTTGTGTCCTCTGACGTATCCCTCCAAACTAACTCATCTGTGCTGCTAGATGAGTTGTCAAACATGATGTTGAGAGCTCTGCTGGGTGCTGGTTTCATCTCATCTCTTCTCTCACTGCTGGAGGAGGAAGTGTCAGGTAGAGGGCTTCCTGGCACTGCAGGTGGAGCTTCCTGTGCCGGCTGACTGCCAGCATCCAGATATCTCCTCGGGCTGGAGGTGGGAAGGTCAGGCAAATGACCAGTGGCAGTCCACCTCAACTCAGGGGGCAGATCCACAGCTGGGGTACCTCTGGCCTGCTCAGTCCTTCTCCTTACTACATCATCAATGCTGATATTAATACCTCTCCTTGGGACAAGCGAAGCTTTTATTATTCCTACACGAAGGGGTGAATCTTCTTGTGCAGCAGTTAACGTTTCAGCCTTTTTTTCCCCTTGTGTTGTGTGGTCTGCAGTCTCATCCTCACTACTGGATGGGGACAAATCACCTGGATGTGATGGCACTTTTATATCTACATGCTTGTGACTTGTTAGTTGGGATTCTTTGAGTGTGATTCCAGACAGATCGATTCCATCTCTGTTTTGTTTTGCAGTGTGTCCCATCACCTCATTTGTCCTCTCACTGCTGGAACGAGAGGAATCAGTTGGTTGTGGTGATGGTGCCTTGATATTCAGATACCTCTTAATATGGGGGACACCTTGACTCAGGTAAGGCAACTTTGTCTCTCTTTCATGACTTGTGATCTTTATATCAACACTGTCTCTTTCTAGTTGCACAGTGTGGTCTACTGTCTCATCCTCAGTCTTGCTGCTGAAGGGAGATTCACTCTCTGATGATGATGGTGCTTTGATATCCAGACTCTTCTTTATGTGGGGGACATTGCTGAGACTCAGATGAGACCCAAGCTCTCCTTCCACTTTGGACGTTCGGCTTTTAAGGTCTAGCCTGACCTTCCTCTCTGCTTCCTCAAAACTGTTTTCTGATTGATCAAAGTTGATATTGACAGCTCTTCTTGGATAAAGAGAGACAGGACTCCGGGGTGATTCCTTGTCAATGACATCTGGCAGCTGCCATCGTTTACCTGCATAGCCAGTTGACTTATTTTTGAACGGATCAGGTGGTTGTGGTAATGGTGGTGTAGGTGGAGCCTCCTCAGTGACGTTGATATCCAGGTACCTCTTAATATGGGGAACATTGAGACGTGCCAACATAGCTTCTGGGTCTGACTTCCCTTCAGTTGTTGGGAAGTTGTTGTCTTTCCTCAGCCTCTCCTTCTCCTCTACTGAGTTAAAATTGTCAGCATTCTTTGAACGGAGAGAAACATTCACTGATTCCTTCTTCATGATTGCTTGCATCCCAACTCCCCCTCTCTTTTGTCTCATTCTGCCTCTTTTACTTTCATCCCCACTTTCACTGCTGGAAGAGGGTGACTCAGGTGGAGGTAATGATGGCATCTTGGGTGGTACGTCCTGCGATGTAATATCTAGACGCCTTCTGAAGCGTGAGACACCAAGATTCAGCCCTAACCACTGTGACTCAAGGTCTGGGTTTACATTTGATGCTGGTCTGATGTTCTCAGCTGTGGTTTTGTTCTCCAACTCATCTGAAATAATTGCATATTTTTCTAATTTGATATTGTGAGTTCTCTTAGGAGGGGGTGAAATTAACTCCTTTTCTGCTGCCCTTGATACAACAGGTACTGCCCTTTCTAGTTTAGCTGTGTGGTCTCTGTTCTCATTCTCACTCTCACTACTGGAGGAGTGTGATTCAGCTGGTAGAGGATCTGGAGGCACACTGCTGAGAACTGGACCTGGTTGTGGTGATGGTGCTTTGATATCCAGACGCCTCTTGATGTGGGGGACATGCAGACTCAGGTCAGGCAACTTTGTCTCTGACATATGACTTGTGATCTTCACATCAGCTCTGTCCCTTTCTTGTTTCACTGTGTAATTTGTCATCTCATTTTCACTATCACTGCAGGAAGAGTGGGAATCATCTGGTTGTGATGGTGCTTTGATATCCAGACGCCTCTTGATGTGGGGGACATGCAGACTCAGGTCAGGCAACTTTGTCTCTGACATATGACTTGTGATCTTCACATCAGCTCTGTCCCTTTCTTGTTTCACTGTGTAATTTGTCATCTCATTTTCACTATCACTGCAGGAAGAGTGGGAATCATCTGGTTGTGATGGTGCTTTGATATCCAGACGCCTCTTGATGTGGGGGACATACAGACTCAGGTCAGGCAACTTTGTCTCTGACATATGACTTGTGATCTTCACATCAGCTCTGTCCCTTTCTTGTTTCACTGTGTAATTTGTCATCTCATTTTCACTATCACTGCAGGAAGAGTGGGAATCATCTGGTTGTGATGGTGCTTTGATATCCAGACGCCTCTTGATGTGGGGGACATGCAGACTCAGGTCAGGCAACTTTGTCTCTGACATATGACTTGTGATCTTCACATCAGCTCTGTCCCTTTCTTGTTTCACTGTGTAATTTGTCATCTCATTTTCACTATCACTGCAGGAAGAGTGGGAATCATCTGGTTGTGATGGTGCTTTGATATCCAGACGCCTCTTGATGTGGGGGACATGCAGACTCAGGTCAGGCAACTTTGTCTCTGACATATGACTTGTGATCTTCACATCAGCTCTGTCCCTTTCTTGTTTCACTGTGTAATTTGTCATCTCATTTTCACTATCACTGCAGGAAGAGTGGGAATCATCTGGTTGTGATGGTGCTTTGATATCCAGACGCCTCTTGATGTGGGGGACATACAGACTCAGGTCAGGCAACTTTGTCTCTGACATATGACTTGTGATCTTCACATCAGCTCTGTCCCTTTCTTGTTTCACTGTGTAATTTGTCATCTCATTTTCACTATCACTGCAGGAAGAGTGGGAATCATCTGGTTGTGATGGTGCTTTGATATCCAGACGCCTCTTGATGTGGGGGACATGCAGACTCAGGTCAGGCAACTTTGTCTCTGACATATGACTTGTGATCTTCACATCAGCTCTGTCCCTTTCTTGTTTCACTGTGTAATTTGTCATCTCATTTTCACTATCACTGCAGGAAGAGTGGGAATCATCTGGTTGTGATGGTGCTTTGATATCCAGACGCCTCTTGATGTGGGGGACATGCAGACTCAGGTCAGGCAACTTTGTCTCTGACATATGACTTGTGATCTTCACATCAGCTCTGTCCCTTTCTTGTTTCACTGTGTAATTTGTCATCTCATTTTCACTATCACTGCAGAAAGAGTGGGAATCATCTGGTTGTGATGGTGCTTTGATATCCAGACGCCTCTTGATGCAGGGGACACCCAGACTTAGATCAGGCAACTTTGTCTCTGGTTCATGATTTGTCATCCCCACATCAGTTCTGTCTCGCTCCAGTTTCACTGTGGTGTCTGTAGTCCCATCTTCACTCTCACTACTACTGGAGGATGAATCAGGTGTTGGCGATGGTGCTTTGATATCCAAACGCCTCTTGATGCAGGTGGTACGGCCCAAATCCAGGTTAGGCCACCTTGTCTCTGTCTCGTGACTTACAATTGGAGATTCTTTAAATGGGAGCCCTTCAATGTCCACTTCACCTTGCTGTTGCTTCATTATGTGGTCTGCTGTTTCATACACATGCTCACTACTAAAACATGAATCAATTTGTGGTGATGGTGCCTTGATATTCAGATACCTCTTAATATGGGGGACACCTGTACTCAGGTAAGGCAACTTTTTCTCTCTTTCATGACTTGTGATCTTTATATCAACACTGTCTCTTTCTAGTTGCACAGTGTGGTCTACTGTCTCAGCCTCAGTCTTGCTGCTGAAGGGAGATTCACTCTCTGATGGTGATGGTGCTTTGATATCCAGACTCCTCTTCATGTGGGGGACATTGCTGAGACTCAGATGAGGCCACTTTGACTCAAGCTCTCCTTCCACTTTGGACGTTCGGCTTTTGAAGTCTAGCCTGGCCTTCCTCTCCGCTTCCTCAAAACTGTTTTCTGATTGATCAAAGTTGATATTGACAGCTCTTCTTGGATAAAGAGAGACAGGACTCCGGGGTGATTCCTTGTCAATGACATCTGGCAGCTGCCATCGTTTACCTGCATAGCCAGTTGACTTATTTTTGAACAGATCAGGTGGTTGTGGTAATGGTGGTGTAGGTGGAGCCTCCTCAGTGACGTTGATATCCAGGTACCTCTTAATATGGGGAACATTGAGACGTGCCAACATAGCTTCTGGGTCTGATTTCCTTTCAGTTGTTGGGAAGTTGTTGTCTTTTCTCAGCCTCTCCTTCTCCTCTACTGAGTGATTAGAGTTAAAATTGTCAGCATTCTTTGAACGGAGAGAAACATTCACTGATTCCTTCTTCATGATTGCTTGCATCCCAACTCCCCCTCTCTTTTGTCTCATTCTGCCTCTTTTACTTTCATCCCCACTTTCACTGCTGGAAGAGGGTGACTCAGGTGGAGGTAATGATGGCATCTTGGGTGGTACGTCCTGCGATGTAATATCCAGATGCCTTCTGAAGCGCGAGATACCAAGATTCATCCCTAACCACTGTGACTCAAGGTCTGGGTTTACATTTGGTGCTGGTCTGATGTTCTTAGCTGTGGTTTTGTTCTCCAACTCATCTGAAATAATTGCATATTTTTCTAATTTGATATTGTGAGTTCTCTTAGGAGGGGGTGAAATTAACTCCTTTTCTGCTGCCCTTGATACAACAGGTACTGCCCTTTCTAGTTTAGTTGGGTGGTCTCTGTTCTCATTCTCACTCTCACTACTGGAGGAGTGTGATTCAGCTGGTAGAGGATCTGGAGGCACACTGCTGAGAACTGGACCTGGTTGTGGTGATGGTGCTTTGATATCCAGACGCCTCTTGATGTGGGGGACATGCAGACTCAGGTCAGGCAACTTTGTCTCTGACATATGACTTGTGATCTTCACATCAGCTCTGTCCCTTTCTTGTTTCACTGTGTAATTTGTCATCTCATTTTCACTATCACTGCAGGAAGAGTGGGAATCATCTGGTTGTGATGGTGCTTTGATATCCAGACGCCTCTTGATGTGGGGGACATACAGACTCAGGTCAGGCAACTTTGTCTCTGACATATGACTTGTGATCTTCACATCAGCTCTGTCCCTTTCTTGTTTCACTGTGTAATTTGTCATCTCATTTTCACTATCACTGCAGGAAGAGTGGGAATCATCTGGTTGTGATGGTGCTTTGATATCCAGACGCCTCTTGATGTGGGGGACATGCAGACTCAGGTCAGGCAACTTCGTCTCTGACATATGACTTGTGATCTTCACATCAGCTCTGTCCCTTTCTTGTTTCACTGTGTAATTTGTCATCTCATTTTCACTATCACTGCAGGAAGAGTGGGAATCATCTGGTTGTGATGGTGCTTTGATATCCAGACGCCTCTTGATGTGGGGGACATGCAGACTCAGGTCAGGCAACTTTGTCTCTGACATATGACTTGTGATCTTCACATCAGCTCTGTCCCTTTCTTGTTTCACTGTGTAATTTGTCATCTCATTTTCACTATCACTGCAGGAAGAGTGGGAATCATCTGGTTGTGATGGTGCTTTGATATCCAGATGCCTCTTGATGCAGGGGACACCCAGACTTAGATCAGGCAACTTTGTCTCTGGTTCATGATTTGTCATCCCCACATCAGTTCTGTCTCGCTCCAGTTTCACTGTGGTGTCTGTAGTCCCATCTTCACTCTCACTACTACTGGAGGATGAATCAGGTGTTGGCGATGGTGCTTTGATATCCAAACGCCTCTTGATGCAGGTGGTACGGCCCAAATCCAAGTCAGGCCACCTTGTCTCTGTCTCGTGACTTACCATTGGAGATTCTTTAAATGGGAGCCCTTCAATGTCCACTTCACCTTGCTGTTGCTTCATTATGTGGTGTGTTTCATACACACTCTCACTACTAAAACATGAATCAGTTTGTGGTGATGGTGCTTTGATATCCAAACGCCTCTTGATTCGGGGGATACTTTTGAGATCCAGGTCAGGCCATCGTGTTTCTGGCTCATGGCTTGTGATCCCCACCTCCTTTCTGTCTTTATTTTGTGCCTTTTTGTGGTCTGTCATTTCTACTTCACTGTCACTCCCGAAAGAGGATGAATAAGCTGCAGGTGGTGATGGTGCTCTTGTATCCAGATGCTTACCGATAAGGGGGACACTCAAACTGAGGCCAGGCCACTTTGCTTCAGGCTCTAGATCTGCCCCTGGCATTGGGTTGACTTCCTCAGCTCTGTCCCTCTCTACTGTAGTCATGCTGCTGACTTTCCCTTCCCTCTCCTCATTCTCATCTGTTTCTTGGTTCACTGTATACTGCGTGGGCCCCTCATCACTGTCACTGGAATGGGAGGAATCAGAATGCTCTGGTCCCATTGGAGGCCTTTGAGTGTCATGTCTGTAGTCACCCTGATTAAATCCCTCCCCCTGCAGAGAAGGCCTGCTTGTATCTTCGCCATGGATCTGCCGTTCAAAAGTGACATCCTGTTTAAGGCAAGTGTCAGCGATCTCACGTTTAGTGTCACGAGTGAGCTGCCCATTTTGGATCATTTCTACATCCTCCTCTTCCTCTGTATCTGGGTTCACAGTGTATTGTGTGGGCTCATTCCCACTAACATTTGAGCTGGAGCTGGACCCATCAGACCTCTTCCAATTATCTGAAGGGGGGAAAACAATCGGATTTGATTTGTTAAAAGAACCAAAGAGACTGGACCTTGCTGAATCAATGAACTCAAATTTGTCACCACTGTCACATGACAGATCAGCTTCCATTAGGTTTGCACCATTTATGTGTGGTGACCAATCTGCAAAGGGCTCCCTGGATAATGCAGGGATTTCACTTCTACCATCTATGGAAATTTGTGGCATTTCTACTGGTCTGACTGTAGGGGATTTGGACCTCTGCTGAAAATGGTCCTCCACCAGCTGTGGTGTCCCGGGTTCTCTTTGGGTCATTTGCTCCTCTTTTTGCTCCTTGTCAGATAGTGAAGTATATGAGTGTGAAGACAAGCTTCTGCTCTCCTCCAGCTCACCAGGATCTGGAATGTGTTCAAACTCCATGCTGTGGGTGGGCCCTGGATCAGTGACACCGGAGCGCTCTCCGCCTCCACGCTGGTTAATCTCTGGACTGCCCTGCTGTGAGTTGCTGTCACTCCCCGAGTCTCCATCCATATGCTTATCCTTCTCAGACTGGTGGTTGTCCTCAGCTGCTTCACATTCCTTCACTGCACCTTCATAGATGTTTTCCTGATTGCCACTGGCCACAGTATCATAATAAGTCACATTGCTGGGTCCCCCAAAGTCTCCAGCGCTAAATGTCACTCTCCTTTCCCTGTAAGTCCCTATCTCCGCTGACTCGTCACCACTGTAGTAGGCCTCATTGTCATACGGTCTTTGTTCTGCAGATGAGACCGAGGGGGTTGGAGAGGAGCTTTTCTTATTGAAGATCCTTCTCCAGAGAACATCAATAAGAGGTCTTGCCAGGACTCCGAGGATAAACGCTACAAGGAAAGTTATAAAAACAGACAGACACACAGCCAGAGCCAAGTCAGACTGCGTGGTTTTCTGCTGACCCATCCTATGAGGGATGCCTTGTGGGATTATCAGTTGGCTACTCCTGGGGCTCCTGGCTTTCCTTTCTTCGATCTTCCTGATTTGAAGGTTAAAAACCGACACAATTTCTTGGTGTGATTTAGACACACACACATATAGTCCTGCATCTCTCTCTGTGATGTCACTGATCAGCAGGCCAGCCTGAGACTGGCTCACAGACATTTGACCATTGGGCATCCACCATGTTGAGTCTACAACAAACAACAATGTTGAAGTTCAGTTAAGAGTGGCCTACATTATAATTGACTTATTATATATGGCATGTTTTATGTTTTCTGCACATAAGCAACCTCTAACATTAGATTATTATGCTAGAGAAACAATATTGCAAACTATCTGACTAGTTTACCTTGTTGTGTAGAGCAAGGCAGCAGTATCTCAGTGCCCCTGTCGACTGTCACATCTTGGTGGATCCCTGGTCTGTTCTCACCATTAAAACAGATAAGGTCATCCTCCTCTAGCTGTAGCAGGTGTCTCCCTGATAAGGTGGAGGGGGAAGCACACACTATGATCCAGGTCTGCTGGCCTCTGTTGCTATCGTAGTCCATCCATCTTCTTAGACTCTGCATGCTGCAGTCACACTGCCACTTGTTCCCACTCAGCCTAACCTCTGCTCCGATGTTCCGCAGGGAGAGGTAGGTCAAAGGATGGAGGGTGGTCAACAAGTTGAAGCTTAAATCAAGGACCTTGGAGGAGGACACAATATGGACATGGATATTAAAATATGCCATTTGATTACTAATGCAGTCGATGCATAATTACATTCTCTTTTATTTGGGAAATACTTTTCTGTGTTATTGTTGTCTCTGGGTTAACTGATGAAGTGACAAACAAATAGCAGGATGATAATAAACTGCTTATGAGGCAGTGGATGTACTGATGCATCAAATCTTAAACAACAAAAGGTCACATTATGAAAGTCTGGTTATTCAGGTATTGTAAGATACTCTCGATCCCAAGGTACTAGCAGTGTTACCCTGAGCTGGGCTAAATCCCCGAGCGCCTGTGAATGGAGGCTGGTGATGAGGTTATGTTGCAGGTGTAACTCTTTCAGCTGCCGAAGATGCCTCAGGTCTTCTGGTTGCAGAGTTGAGATCTTGTTGTAGGAGAGCTGCAGAACCCGTAAAGACTCGCTGCCTCCTAGCCCTGGTTGACAGAAAACAACAAGAGCTTTAATAAGGCACTTGACAGTATATACAAGATGATGGGGTGGCTCCTGTGGAGGGAGCAAGGGATGTAAGTTATAGGTTTGTGATGATACTGACAGAGGTCTCCTACTCACCTTTGTCCTGCGCCTCACTGAGTTTATTTTTATTTTTTTATTTACAATTTATTTACACTACTGCAATCATTGTTTCCAAGAGTCTTTACAATGTAATAGGTCTACACAGGCTGCTGAACATCATTTCAATGCTGAGATTAAATGACGTAAACTACAGGCCTCTCTGTCTATAGATTTATAGATGATATAGATTATGTTTTTACTATATATATATATAATTTTTTCAAAACATTGACCATTCCATCCCTGGATTGTGAATCCACATTTCTCCTGGGTTATTTTTGATATGTATACTTTTACAGAATGACTAATAAAAGGGCTAGGATTTTTTTCTTTGCTGCTCGGTCTCTCCTGCTGTCTCCTTTTCACTAGCCTGAGACAATCTCACTAAGACTACTGGGCTAAAGTAAGGCACTGTGGGTCTGTGCTTCATTAGAGAGGCGCTGGGGGTTCTGTGAGCTGAATACCAAACAGGAAGGAAGTCCATGACTGTCAACAAAGCTCTCACTAAGCAAATGGGCTGTCCATGCAAGCTTCTAAAAGAACCTGGCAAATACATCTCTTCGAAACCCCAATATGTTCAACCCCTCAGAGGGAATTCTATTAAATAAGATGAAGCAGGGGGGGGGAAAAAAATGTTAAAAAGTACATGTTGGGCCACTGGAATGTCAGTGAAAAGGCTGTGACTGGATGAAGGTTGTAAACAAATTGCTAAATGCATTGTCATTATCTGGGGAGGTTTAATCATTTCCAAGGAGAGCAAAGTACAAAAGATAAAGAATTTCAATTACTGAGTGGGTGTTTATATGTTGAGTTCAAGATAGTACAGACACCATAATCATACACATAACCCATATAATTATTTTGCCATTATAGAATAATTAGTAGACCTCAAAACATATTTATTTTTTATAGGGTAGACTCAGGGGGAGGAGTTATGTGCTGGCTTATGGAACCAGCATTTGGGAAACACCATGAAGTGGACCTATGTTTGTTCTGGATTGACTCTTGGAGATACCAACTGATGTATAAATGCTTCAGTGTGAGCTGACTGCTAATGTCAATGTGTGAAGAAGACCAAGATGCTACTGTACCACGGTGTGCCCACCAGCACCAGGGCGCATGATCTATATAATGTAATTCCCCATGTCAAGTCCACGAGCCATTTAGGACAATGTAGGATTGTACTGTACATGTGTATGGGCTGGGACAAGTGTTTTATTTGTGGGTGTATGACTGACTCACCCTCAGGAAGTTGCAATAGCTGATTCCTCTCAACAGATAGCAGCTGCAGGGCAGGGGCCCAAGATACACATCCCTGTCTGCTCCATGGTCTCCAGTAGTGTGGGTGTCCACTTCTGACATACTGGGTTCCCATGATTCTCCCCACGCAGAAAGACAAGTGTGTGATACTGTTGTTTCCCAGCCATACATTCCTGAGGTTCTGATGTGGTCGGCGGAGTGTTACAGAGTTTAGGAGATTATGAGACAGGTCTAGCTCAGTGACGGTGGCTTGGATGTGTTGTGGCGCCAGGGAAAGGCCAGAGGAGGAACAGTTCAACAGGGGAGCTTGCCGACAGAAGCAGGACACAGGACAGGCAGGAAGGGGAAGGGAGCACTGGAGTCCATGGGAGACAAGGAGCAGCACAGCGGCCACGAATGGCCACCGTGTCACTGCCATCACAACCTGCCCAGGGAGCCTAAATACAGCATGAATGAGCGTTAAGAGCTCTGCACAACAAGCCACAGTGAGACATTTGTTTCCCATGGGGATACGATATATGCAAGACTATGTACAATCTACACTGGAAGTACCAAAACATATGCCAAACGTACAACATACATAAATCTATGAAAAAACACACATCACACTTATCACAAAACCTTCACATTAACATCAAAAGGAAACCATCATGTACAATAATACAGTACTAATATACTAAAAACTGCAAGCTTACCGGTGTCCACACTTAATCGAGCTGAAAGGAAAACTTGTGACTCTCACGCTTCTCCAATCGCAGTGCACTCACAGCGTAGCAACTTCCGACATCCTCCCCTGCAAGTTCTGATCAAAGTCTGGAGTTTATAGCTATGACCAGTTGAACACGCACATTCCTAAAGATGCTATTAAATGTTATAGTGATTCCTTCAATTATTCACATGGCTAGTTAATGTCTTACTGTTATTGTTTTCCTCATACTTGTTAGACTGTGGAAAAGGTCATGACTTTCTATTAGATAAAACAGCAGAAGATTGCTATGTAAACACTAGACCTATACCCATACCTACAGTATGACAGGAGTCCCACATAGTAGTAGTCTAACATTGTATCACAACACATACATTCAAACACATATTTCTTTATTGAAACAAACACAGCAATAAAATCCCAGACAGGTTTTTAAATAAGGCTCACTGCCATTTGTTCTTTTTGAGCCCATAACTTCCACTTAGTTAATCAAAGACACTCAGTCTGTTCCTTCACAACAGGCATCAAGTCTATAATGCTTTGAGAATGATTACTTCCATTTCTTTCAGGACATTGTTGCCAACCTTTCAACTTCAGTACTGTGTATTATAAAACAGACAATCCAAAGCGAATCAAACTTCTAGCACTGAAACAGAGCTATACTATATTGCACAGAATTCATACCACTCAATGATATAGGCTGCAAACCAAGTTAACGATGTGATTCAAACGGACACATTACCTTCATGAACATCGACATTTAAAAAGAGATTTGCATTAATCTATAGCGTAACTTAGTGCAAGCACCCTTAATATTAAAATTAAATGTTAAAAAAAAAAAAACAAAAAAACACAACAAAATTACAATATCATCCCTTGTAATTCCGTTGGCACGTGCATGATGGGAAGTCCAAGATGCGTAGGAAGATGTACTCTAGACCTGCCATTACTAATACTGGATGGCTTAAAATGTTTAGTGTTGATTACGATTTGCCCAAAATTCTTTGCATTTCAGTAACTATTATTAAATAGTAATCGTTATCAGTGCCTGATAATGGGGAAAATATCACACATAGCTGCCAGAAACTATGAACAACATCAAATAAAATTTTTAACAACTAAACCCTACAGGGTTTGTGTATTAATAATACTGGACGGTAAGGCATGAAAGTAAATACTGTAGCTAGTGATCCCTACCAATGGGCAGTGTAAAGCACAGTAAAATAAGAAATGTCGGAGGGTAAAGTGCTGCTATGCTATATATCATGTATCTTAGATGCGATCAGCAAAATCTATAGAACAATGATATAGAACAATGAAAATACTTCAGCACTTATAAATACATATGTATATATATATATATCTTTGGCCAAGTGGAAATTATCCATGACACAATCTCTGTTTGGCACAACAAATGGCACACAAATTAAGAAATGGAGGATTTGCCAGGGGTATTGCAGAGGCGTCATTATGTGCGAGTCATGTAGGATGTCCTACAGTTTTAATTTGCAAGTGGTTTATCTGACTTCAGTGGTGGCTGATTGCAGGGCGATTTAACAGCAGATGCCGTTCCAGTCTCTTAGTGAGCTGTTCCACATGGGTTGTCTGACGTCTGGCAGCCCATGTTGGGATACTTCACCTGGACACGGAAGAGAGTCCCGTCTGCACACATGCACAGCTTGTACCTCTCCAGACCCTCATCGAAATACACATCGCCTGAGGAGTTCGGGATGCGTGTGGTATTGAACATAACTGACCCATTGAGGACAATGCTGTTCTCCTGCAGAGAGAAAAATCCTTAATCCATCAATCCTCATCTTTCATCTTAATCATCTTTACATTGCAGTCAGGCTACAATTTGCCTCTGAAAGATGTTTTTTGTTAAAGATTTCCATGAATGTTGTCTAAGATATGAGACAGTATCTCCTCATACATTACATCCTACTGTGAACCCAGTATCATACATCAAATCATATTCTCAACTGGGAATGTTGCTAAATCTCATACTTACAGCCCTGAGCTCGATGCCTCCACCCACTTTGAACTCCACAGTCCGGCCCATGATGTTAACCCCCTCGTTGCCACGAATGATGGCCTTGCTGTCCCCTTTGATGTTCAGGTCAGATGATGCATTACTGGTGATCTGAAAACAGAGAGAATTATGAGTTTTGCTGACTCCCTGAGCAGCATTTATGCCGGTGCATGGGTTCTAAAACACTGTATTGTGGCAGTAACAAAATTCATGAATTGTTTCAGTTAGGAGCAAGATACATGCCCGTTCTGTGGAAGCCTTTTTAACGCTGAGCACTTTGACTCCTTTGGGCAAATGGAACTCATGGTTTTCAAAGTCTGTGCTGAAGAACGTGGTCTGTGTGCGGGGGTCAGTGAAAGATATGCCAACATCACTGACGATTGAAGTTTTGTCGTTCTCTACACTCAGCTTAGTGGTGCCTTGCTGGAACACAACCTGGAACAACACAATAAAATAAACAGGAGTAGAGACGTTCTGGTAAGCACTGTGTGTTATCCAATCAATTGGTTAGTGTTTACTGAAAGTGTGTTCTGCTGTTCCTCACTTTGTTGTTGTTGCCAGTGATGACCAGGTCCTGGTCCTTCCGGCCCCCTACTGTGCTCTTATGCAGTGGGTGAACAATGCCCATATCCGCCTTCTGCTTGAAGCGCAGCAGCCCACTCTCGTGAAACTCCATACTGTCGCAGCCATTCGGGCCAATACGGATCACCGTCCATATTACCAGAGTGATCTGAGAGATGGGAAAGCCATTACTGATTTTCAGGGACCAATCCAATTCACGATTCATGAAACAACCACAACGTGACCATAGAGTAGAGTAGAGTTTGGATGGACAAGTTCATTCAGGCTTGTAGTACTCACAATGAGGTTAATGAGGGCGAGGAGGAAGAGGAGGATGATGACACTAACAGCTATGTTTCCCTTGCGTCCTCTCAGCCCTGTCTTGTGAAGACGCTCTTCTTCTATGGGTACATAACCTGCTTTGAAGTTACTGTTGTGTTCCTTGTTGATGTTGCGTCTTTCTAAAGCCTTCTCTCGCATCGACTTCTTCACTGGGCCATTGGAACTCTCCTAGAACGCAAAACAATCTCTCAAATACACCCAACAACACAAGTGATACACACTGATGAGTTAGAGTAATATCATTACTTTTTCCAGTAACAAGCACTGTTACCACTTCAAGTTCAGTCATAGCATTATCTTAACCAATCAGAAAAAAGAACATTGGACAACAACGCTTTTTGGTTTCTCTGATCATTCACATGAGAGGGAATTGAGCCCCCAGTTTTAGAGGTGTAACAAATTGCTGAGACAAATAGGCAAAGTAATAAATTACTTTTGAGTAATGAATACAAATTACTTTTTGAGTAACGAGATCAACGCTGAACTAGCCATAATCACTAACTCTAAACTGTTTTCAATGTGAAAATAACGTTTGTGTTGGCAGTTATTTCCAACGTCTCTGGTGCCTCCGTGGAGGAATGCACCCATGTTAAATGCCCGCGTCTGCCTGTCGGTGGCCATAACTAAAAATAAATGCCACTCACTTCAGCAGCCGTGTAAGCAAAATGGAAATATTCAACTCGAAGATTGCACTATCATACCGTTTATAGACCATTTCTGCTAAATTATTGTGTTGTCTGATAGCTCACCCGCTGCAATTAGCGAATGTTTCCATGAAATCGGAGACAGAGCGAAGGCCAGTATCGCATTTATTACCCTCCGGCCCAGAACAGCGCCCAATACATTGCTTTTCATTATTCTAAGTTAGTTTAGGGAATACAACATGCCCTCTTACTAAACACTCGATGGAAAAAAGCTGCAAAATGGAAGAATAGCAACAAATATTGTGCAAAACAGACCTGTTCAGACGCCATGTTGACCCTCCCTCTCCTGCTTGCGTTTGACTATTTGCGGCATGACAGCGGGAGAGACCACTTCACATTGTCGCAGAGGACAGAGCTGTGTGGTCAGCTACTGACCAGACGATGTTTTGATGCGGAGAAGATACATGAAATATGATGGATAATTGTCCTGTGGGGTTGGGGGGGGTGGGGGGTATTTACACTTAGTTTACGCAAAGTAGACACATTCCCGTGATAATAAATGATGGTCCATCCCACATTCAGCCAGCCAATGACAGAAAGATCCCAAAATAGAAAAACATACATGCCCATTCATATTTTCCATGGATAAACTTCCTGCGGGCATATAAAGCGTAGACTAGTTGGTGTGCAGTCAAAGGTTATATAAAAAAATCAAACATTTTAGACGGGCAATGGACTTACAGTATTGACACTATTATGAGAGCAGAAATTTGATAGCCCATGATATTTCCTTCCTTTACATTCATTCTGGGTTTTATTTAAACACTGTATATGGCAAAATAGTGCACGTGTATTCTAATGTGCACGTGTAATAACAGAAATCGACGTAGAAGCACACGGGCGAGCGCACATGAACTTGCACGCACGAGCACAAACAAAACAATCATAGGTATGTGGCTACTGCAGAGCTACACGGTGTGTGGATTGGAATTTGGGAAATCACTATCACTATCCTATAATATTCCTATAGGGATTTATTGTTTGTATGTGGTAGTACATTTATAGTGACCTTGTCGTACTTCATGGTATTGTTTATCTCTCTCACTAATCCTATTATATTTCTATAGGGATTTACAGTTTTGCTGTGATATTTGTATAGGCTATTACCCCTCTAAAGTTTCTTATAGGATTACTATGGTTATTTTAAAATTAGGATTATTCTTTTAGAAAGACGATTTTTGTGATTTACATCATCATCATCATCATTTGAGGACTGTATTATCCGACCATACATTATAATTGGATACGATTTACTGCCAACGACGTAGCCAACGACGTGCTGATGCACTCGGTGTGACGCTAGGTTCCTGGTGTCGTTTGACAGTATAACATTACAATCGTCTTCACATTATTGAAGGCAACCTGCAGAAGACGGATTAAATTTTTTTGGTAGTTTATCCATCACGGACTATTTTTTTCAAGCAGCATGACTTGATTGTCAGCTCGTCTCCTAACTTGGTTGCTACAACTGACGCGGGGCTTGGCATCTGCGTCGAAGGTGGAGAAAAAGCGTCAAGGACAGGAATTTTTACTGCACTCTCCTCACAGATTAACACCCCCCCCTCCCCCCCACCCCCACAGTTGTCCTGGAGCATTTTAAACCTGAGAGGATTAGTTAGTGGGAAGGACATGGCAGACACTTTAAGGAGACTGGTGAATACATCTTCCTTCAGCGTTTTACAGGACAAACTTGAGAGCTGGCACAAAGACTATCATGTAAGTTCATTAATAAGTAATCACTGACCTAAATCTGACCAAACCACTTAATCATTGGCCTTGGCCAGTTTATTTATTCCGTGAGAATTAGTGCATGAATTGAAAATTGCATCTACACTTGAAATCTGAGTTTCAGTTTGCAGATACCCCCTAAAATTAGAAAATATTCTGTTTACTCCTATTGACTCGAGTAAAATCTTTCACCACCTGCCGTAAACGTGGGTATTTTTGTATATTTTGACACATTATTATTTGAGTTATGGCAACAAGCAGCTGTAGTGGTTTGAAAATGCTTGAATTTAATAAAATACAGCAAAGGAACGCACTTGTGATTACATTGATTTCTCGGCAGAGTTTGGTTGCCATGGACGCCAGTCGCCATGGCTACTGTTAGACTATTCCAAAGATAGTAAACTTCACTATCAAGATAGTTCCCTACTCACTCCAGCGCGTGGAACCCCTTGTCCACTAGACCGCAGCAAGTAGGTGCAGGAAATCATCTGTCTAAAATCACAATATAATGAATAGTCAGCTAACATCAGCTAGAAAATGCACACAGCGGCTAATCAATGAAAGAACCTTCATTAATATTCACTGTTGACATCCGGTGTCACCATACTATGCATGTGAAACAGGAGCCCCTGTTTTTACTAAATTACAGACATGTCAAGGGTTCACAACGCTATTAGCATCTTAAAGACAGTAAACATTACGTTGTTTTGCCAAACCTTCTTGCAATAAAAGATACTGGAGAGATACGTGAGACACTCTCGTTGACTCCCTACCCAAAAAGATGTAGTCCAGTCAGTCTAGTCGGATTTAATGGAAGACGAAAGTAGGCAGAAGAGAAACCTCTCGCTTCGCGTGCATACTCTCTGACTCTTTCCATCCACATTTTAGACTGTATTTTAATAGGAAACAATTGGAACCACAACTCAAAATACGGGTCTGTTTTACTCTAGTAGATACAAATGTAAAGAAACCCTTTACAGCCTGAAAATACATGCAAAAGTCAAGTTTAGCTGTCACATACTGTCACATACACAACCCCTTGTATCAAATGCTCAGAGTGAAATTACAGAGTGAAACATGTCTTAAAGCAATTAAGTAAACAAGGCCAGTAGTAGAGCAAAAGTGTTTCAGAGTGCACCACGAGATTGGGGTGTTAATGTTTATTGCCTGAAATTGTGTTTTTTCATTATTGCTTCTCGTGTCCACCCTCCTAGGTGATCTCATGTGACCAGAATCTGAATAGATGTTGTGAGTTGATTGAGCTCACTGCCAAGATCCAGGGCCAACTGTTCACCATCCTCAACCTCACTGCTACTGAAGGTATACCTTTACCTTTACAGCACTTTTTTTTTCATGGTACTTTTTAAGCAGGATATAACTCTCATGAACAATTCATCACAAACTCTATTTTAATATCTGACCTCATGGATCAGGTGGACACTATGCTGGAGTGGACACTCTCAAAACACGCCTGCTGCCATGGCTGGGAACCTGCTTCTCAATGGCAAGGCCATCAGTCACTGACGACACCAGTCTGCAGCTCATCCAGGTGGCATAATCTGTTATTAACATTATTAGGTTATTCTATGCTATTCCAGTTTTGTTAGAAATGGATTCATAACATTAAATGCTCCATGAATATATGCATTGAAAGAGCAATTTAGTGTAAGACTTAGGCCTAAATCCAGAAAGTGTTCATACCAAACTATTCTATTCTATCCTGGTCACTTGGTGTCGTGGTAATCCGACTGTGCTGAAAACACGACTGAAACATTTTGTTATCAGGATTCAGTGGAAAAGGGTAGGAAGATCAGGGAGCTCTCTGCTTCCCATGAGAATGACATGCAGAAGATGGAGACTCAGTTGTGCTCCACTCGCCTACAGTTGGACTCCGTCAGAACAGAGTGAGTCTACGACAGATACACACCTGCCATCTGGGTATTGCAGGGAACTTGATAGCAATGAGAGAGTTAGAGAGTGTGTGTGATTAGTGGTGTATAGCGAACATGCTGCTGAAGCAGACTGCGGCCAGCTAGGGTTTTCTGACTGAACTTGCATCGCTCATATGTTAAGATTTAGTTCAGATAAAAATACATGGTATGGAACGGGGGGATGCATGTGTACTCTCCTTTTTCTCATGTAGACCCTTTTTTCTGTGTGTAATGATAGTTCTGTTTTCATTCTATTCTTCAGCAGTCTTTAAGTACATGAAACATGCAATGTGAAAAAAAAAATCTAATAAAAAATCTTTGTTATAAAAGATTGGCTGATGCTCACATGGAACTGGATGAGACAAAGAACAAGTCAGCAACGACTCTGCTGGCCACTGAAGATGAAATATTACAGCTAAAAGCAGAGTGAGTGATAGTTCATATAGTTATAATATATCAGATGCATTATATACCCTGTTAATAACTGTGTGTGTGTGTGTGTGTGTGTGTGTGTGTGTGTGTGTTTCAGTTTGCGTGCAGCACATGAGAGGGTGGAGATTGATAAGAGGAAGCTGGATGCTCTCGATGACTACGAGCGGCAGATTCATTTACTAAGAGATGAAGTGTCCTTTCTGACCACAGAGAAGGCCATGCTGCAGGAGAGGTGAGCACACACACACACACACACACACACACACACACACACACACACATCACAATATAGAATGATTTCTCAGAATGCATTGATGTGTTTTTTGTGTTTTACCTTCCCACTCTCAGGTTGGTGAGAAGTCGTTCTCCAAGCCCCATGCCGAGGCGCAGCCACCCTTCAAGCCCCCTTAGGAGTGAGTCCCCCACCAGGGCCCAGCTCACTAACTCCTCCCGCCACGCACGCCTTGTATCTCGCTTCAGTGACCTGTATGCATTAGAGCGTCTGGAGGCCCAGAGCTTGCTTCGACGCTACATTGATGACCTAGAGATGGTCCAGAAAATCATCTTCATTGCTGTCGTGGTATGACTGTAATCATTCTAGAGCAACTGGTAGAGATATACACATTATGGAATGACTGCAGTGTATCTGGCAATCCTCCAAAACACTGAAGAACTGGCTTCTCTATACATTTGTCATGGCTCCACTACTTGTAACCATGTTTGCATTTCTCAGGAATCCTTTCAGACAGCGAAGCTAGCTTACCGTCAGTTCAAGCTGCGTGTGAGAAAGACATTGTCCTCCTCCCACCTTGGACCAGAAAGTCTGGAGGATGCAGCCGTGGACTACATAGTCAGAAACCTGGACCTCTATGACGTGCAGGCCAGCGTCAATGTAGGGCTCATATCTTCTCTGATGGGTCCTATAGAGTACATACAGGGACTGTAGAAACATTTATGGCCAAATTTACTCTTAGTGTTGAACAAGGAGGTTCATCTGACTGTGTATAATATCTCCCCAGGATGTGATCAATGCCATGAATGTGAACCCACGGATCTCTTTCCCACCGGAGGTGGACTTTGTTCTCATCAGTACCTTGATCAGGGAGACATGCAGGGTGGCCTTTGCCATGCAGACATTGGACCCCCCTCTCGACCTGGCCTTTGCCAGTGATGGAGAACTCTACAATGACAACAAGTCAGTCCTGTGTACCTGTGTCCCAATCCTGTATCAGGGCTGCCTAACGTAGGACCCATGGGACCCATGGGTCTTTTTCCTTAAAGGTTCCAGAGAGTAATGCTGATGTTGTTAATTATATCTGAGGAGGGATTTTGAGCTAACTTGCTTCTCACAAGGCATATTAAAAAAACATCATGATGACCTAAGGCCTAAGAAGCTAAAGCTTACTTGCAACATTTCCAAACATTGACATGTTATGAACTGTTGCCCAGCACTCATGTTACAGTTCAGCTTTAGATATTCATTTGCTATCCCTACCACTCTCCCTCAATGTCTTCCCCTCCCTTTCTGTGTGACAGGTATCGTCGTAGCTATGACTCTGAGTTTACTGCCCCTCTGGTGGTCTACCATGTGTGGCCAGCCCTGGTAGAAGGGGACGCTATGATAGTGAAGGGCGAGGCTGTGACCAGGAGAGGCGCTCTGGTACACAATTCTGCTTTTTTGATAATATGATCATTAATTTATGTATTTCTATAATCTAAGGATGTTCGATGGATATATATATGTGATTATGGATAACGTGTCTGTTTTTCCAGTGGAGGAGTAGAAGCAGGAGCAGGAGCAGGAGCACCAGCCCTGTGCGTTCTCGCTCTCTCAGCCCAACTCGACCTCTTGTAAGTCTATGATTTCTGACTCTCGAACCAACCACAAAGCTAGATAGATACCCACTGGGGTGTTGGTAGCAAAATGGATTGCATCCTTTTGTTGTGTTGAATATTGCAAATTTTTTAATACTAATGAAATTTAGAGTTGAAAATAATTTAATTTAGAGTTGAGAATCTTACTCTTTCTACCAAATGACATGCATTCACACCCACGGCCCCAAGGGTAAGTACTACAACACCTCATCTTTATTTCATTAGAAGTTAACTTTTAATTTTCTCCAAAGCTGATGGAAATGTTCCAACATCATCTTTTTTTTCTGGCTTCTCTTTTCTCTGTCACATGTTTTCAGGCATTTAGCAGCACCAGAAGTCCCTCCCCTGGACGTCTCACAGCTAGCCGACTGTAAACCCACGGCCACTCAGCTGTGGCACAACAGGACAGGACAGGAGTCTACACCTCCATTTCATGTTAGTGAAACGAAGTCTTTTGCTTGTCTGTTGCCACTAAATAAAGAATTTAGACCTGAAATCCCAGCAGCACCAAAGGCTGTTCAGAGTTTACAACGTGTGAGGGCGGTTTTATGTGATCATGAAGGAAGCTAGAGGACATCATGGATGAACCATAGTAGTCTGGCAGCTAACTAAACAGTTATTTTATTGTAGTTTACTATATTTAGCGTGTAACTAGGTTTTTAATATACATTAGAAGTATTTCAGTGATCAACAGAGATGAAGAGGAAAACGAGACCTGCACAGTAGCACTTTCTTAGTCTGCTAGGTATCACCATAGCTAATTATAGGAACCATATTGAATCTTTATCCCTTATAGACCTTTCTCTCTTTACATATCACTAAAGAAAATTCTTCTTCTAGCAGCAGGTTCCTCAACTTGCTGTAGAACATATGGTGCTCATGATCAGCGACAACTTCAACTCCACAAATACTTGATTGACTGATGGTGGCCACAGCAATTCTTAGTGTGATTGGTTGCTGTGGTTTTTATGTGATTTTTTTGGTGCTGTGGTTTTATATTTTGAGAATTGTTTTGAACAAGCAAGTATCAGAAATGATATTGCTAACATAGCAGCCAGTTTACGAAATGGGTAACTGGCAAAGATTATGTTTTATGGACTGAAAGATCTTTTTTTCAGTTTATTCAAAAGGTTCAATCAGAGTACATAATATTGTACAAGAATAGGATCAATTGTTACTTCTTGCAGCAATGTCTGGATGCATTCAATGTAATTCAAAGTCCATTGTTATGTTTTTCTAATGCACAATGATGTTTTTAATTACATGTACTGCATATCACCAGTGACATCATTATATACACTGCTGTACTTAATTTAGCCTTAACTGGCTTGAAGTTACGTAATTTAGTGAAGACGATAAATCCACATTGATTTAGCTTTGAACTACATTTGTCTTACTGTGTGCCGAATATATTTTGACTGTGCCTTTTATGATGATCTTTTTAAAAAATAAAGAATGGCAAGCATTTCATTTCCTGTGATGCCAGTCTTGACATGTTTAGCGCATTGCTAAGGATATTCTGATTTCTGGTTGTTTATTTAAAAGTATGTGTTTTTAGACACATTTAGCATGCCTACTGCCCAATACCCAGTTGCCAGTCCCTTTAGTTTTTCTCAGTACTGTATTCTATTTGAACAATAGATGGCGCTGTTAGTCCATCATTAAGGACCCAAGTGGTGAAAATGATGCAGTAGTTGCAGGAAAGTTTCTGAACAAGCAAAGTTTGGAGTTGTCCTTGGATTGTCAAAGTCACTGCTGATCAGCATATTTGAACTGATCTGTGAACAAGTGTTTAATAAGGACCAGGGGGAGGCAAACAGACTCACATGCCTGTTTGCAAGTGTATGCGTGTGTCTTTACATTTCAATGATTTTGAAACCCCACCAGCATCCCAGTGGTGATGCCTCCATACAGTGATCTAGCATTCTCAGTCTAATAACTGACACAGTCTAATTTGCCCCTATCTAATACCCCAAGTTAGGTATTTGCTCTGCAGAGCAGAAACTGAGTTGTAAAATGCCTCACAACCTCCATGTTGTATGGATGATTACATTCTTAATAGGGTTTGCTCACTGACCGAAGCTCTAGTTTGTAGATAGTAGTGTTATAGTAGTATTAATTTCTTACTTGGCTGCTATCCTGGTGAGTAGAACAAAAGAGCTTCTTTGTTTTTGTTGATTAGATGGAAATCTTGTCCATCCACAAGTAATTGCAATTCGTCGAACAGTGTTGCTCTTTTAGCAACGCTCTTTGTTAGAATACATGATGGGTTTGTAGCTGCAGTGATTAGAATCACATCAGAGGATGGTGGTTGCACAATTTTGTGGAATAACACTCATCCTGTATAACCCTGAAATATCCTACATAATATCATCTTTTGGTTTCAACCTCACAGACAGGGCAAAATATATGTTGTGGTTCTAATGTCATTCCAATGTAAACATGAATCCTCAGCCTACACTTTGTTATATGTCACTGTCATGGAGGCAATTAACCAAATTCAATGAAAAATAAAGCATCCTTAGTTAACTCTTGCATTGGTGAACTGATGGGTGCTGAGAGACTTGGGGAATATGTATGGAAAAAATGTGAAGACTATGAAACCCATGTCATGGAAACTTCCGCCATGCCTCTTCATCGCATTCCCACACCAAGTGTCTTGTCTGATCCGGAGTGGTTCAGAAAGGTCCTGGCTCCTGGGACCAGATCCAGTCCTGCTACCATAATATGAATGGGTGTGAGCCTGTAGAGCCTGTCCCGGTCCGGTTGTCCCTCTGCGAGCCACTGGAATGTTTACTCAGGTGTGATGTGGTCAGTCGTGGTCATGGAGGGCCCAACCACAGACCCTGGAGGTACTGGATGGATGCAGATGGGAGAGAAGTTCTAAATTGGTTCTACTCGATCTCTACTGGGGACAATAATACAGTAAAGCTCCTCAAGCAAAGGAACCCTATCAGGATACAAGAGATGTAGCCCCTTATTAGTGTCCAGTATTCTTCAATTAGGATGGGGCTGAGAGTCTCCTCTGAGGTCTCAGGTGGCTCCACATGTAACACAGCCCTGTGTCCCATTAAAACCATCAAAATATCCCCAAGGGGCCATAGTTTTTGTTTTGCTGGCTTTAAAGGCTTCAGTTTTTGCAAAGAGAAATTGTGGGAGATGTACAACATATCCGAGTATTCATTGTAGCGCAAATGTGCAAATGTACAAATGTGCATGAACACAGGCGCACATGTACACAGAAACACATTTTTGTATCTTTTTTTCTCTCACACTTGCAGAGAGAGAGAAAGATATATAGCTATAATCTGGTAGCAAATGATGAAACTACTGTGTGCTCTGTGACCTAGGTGACAACAACTCAGCAGGTGCTAGGAGTGAGATATTAATCCATGACCCAACTCAGAGAGACTGTTGTAGTTGGAGCTCACCCCAGATAGCCTCAGCGCCATGAGCCCAACTGAAGTTTCCAGTTCAGTCTCAGAGCCCAGCTTCAACACCGTTGGACCGTGTGATGTTTCCTCTCAAATGCTCAGGGCGTTTCTGAATGTGCTCAGTTCTGGTCAGCCTTGAGTTTCTGGAGCGTGAGTACCCACCCTGATCCCACAGTCAGACGAGAAGGGGAACATTAATGGGGTTGTATATCACAGCGCATGATGACATGATTATGGGTAACCAGGCTGCAGTCTGTAAATCAAGGACAATATGAAAGTGGTCAGAGGATAGAAGGAGGGGGTATATAGGCAGGGGAGATACAAAAACACAGAAGGGGCAAATTAAGTGCCAGGGACAAAACGGCTCATTGTTCTGCTAACGACTAGTAAACATAATTCATATATTTGTGTGGTGGATATTTTATTAGTCTATCATCTTTTTGGGCTGTGATGTTGGTAGAAGAGACGGGACAGAAGGTGGCTGGTTAGAGTGCTCTGCTCTTTTCTCTGATGGCGTCACCCTTCAGTGGAGGAGTCGGCAAACCACTGCTGGTCTTCAGGCCCCTGTGTCTCCCAGAGGTAGGCTCTCTGTGGCCCTGAAAGGCCGTTAAACACATCTGGAATGGAGCAGGATGCAGACTAGCCACTGCACAGGAGGACCACACAATTTATGACAGGAGGAACACGCTAGAGGTACAGAGGAAGATAAAACACGTGACCGTGGCTTCATACATCAGTGTCTCGTATGTGAATATGGCAAGTGCACCACATAAACAACTTGACCCCACCCTCCTCGTCCTCTTATTCAGCCGTGTTGGAACACCCAAGGGCCCTCCCTTGGCACTGCTGAGTTAGTGAGGTCATTGTGGTTCCATTGGCTCTACTTGAGGGCCGAATGGATCCTGAGGACAGGAGTACAAACAAGCGTGACCGCAGATCATCTCAGTTCCAGCAAGGTCAGAGACCAATTGTCCTTATTCTGCCAGAGATACCGTGACTAAACACTTCCTTCCTCTCTCTCCAATAACTATTTATTCATAAAAAAAATCAACTTCATCTTTGGACACTATTTCCCAATACAGACATTTGTCCAAGCTGTTTCCTCTTCCTGTTCTCTCATCGATTGCACATCTGGACTCTCACAAGCAATGACCGATTAAACATTTTTGTAAGTCAAATGATTTTCTGAACTCTCTTCAAAAAGTAAGGTCTGTTATTCACAAGTAAAATGTCTCTCTTTTTATGAATTTCAAAGGATCAGCTATGGACAAATTCAAAGGTGCAGGAAATGGAGAGCATTATGTCCCTACTAGCATATTAACACAGTAATATTTTCACGATGAAATCAGTCCAGCCAGTCTCCAGCAAGTTGTCTGGACCTGGTCCTGGTAATCATTTATCTTGCCTGTAATAATCTTAAAAGAGCAACAGCACACTAGGGGGGCCCAGAGTGAGGTGATTTGGTTCATGTTTTTCCCAGAATACTTCTTAACACGTCATTAAAGCCTCAGAGGCTGTCATGACCTTCTCTCTTTCTTGAGGGAGGGGGAGATCAACTGAATGTAAATGGATTTGAAAAAGGAAAATCCTCATGCATCGCTGATGGAAAACAGCTAATATCTCACAGCTGCTGCGTGGAAATGTCAGCCTAATGAATGAAGACACAGACGTGGTTTACCTTCACCTCACTCAACGATCCAACTTCCTGTCATGTGCTTCGTCTGCAGGTACACTGCGGAGAGCTTAAACTGCTTCTATAGCTGTCTGTGTCCATGTAGAGCAGTACGTTCTGTGAGTTTCAGGTCAGGGATCCCCGTCTGTTCTTTATAAAAAAAACAAAAAAACATCTGAGTGATTTGTTTAATGGGAATAGCAGCCATCCATTATTTTGCTGGCAGGGCAGTGTGCCGTTTATGCAGGTGTGAGTTTTGCAAGGTTACTGCTCCCTAGGGACTTGTTACACTAAGCAAGATTTGATACTCTCACGGAAACAGGCGATCAAACCCGGCGCCAATCTCATGTCTGACGTACAGAACAGCCCCACCCTGTAGATGGATGGAGAAAAGAAAGAATTAGAGAGAGAGAGAGAAAGAAAGAAAGAAAGAAAGAAAGAAAGAAAGAAAGGAAGAAAGGCTCATTTGAAGGGAATCAACTGTTTGCCATTGGTGAATCTGAGAGTTGGAGTAACACTGGCTTCACAGGTCATGTCACTTTTTCATGGCTGTGGCTTGACCTCCTGGGGCTCTGGGTCTTTAAGGCTTTATTGAACAGCTGCTGAATCTTGTACTGACTCAAACATTCGACTATGTCTCTTGTTCGATTTGTCTAATTCTGTCTCTCACACACAGACTTGAAGAGGTGAGACTGTCATTGATGATAGTGGAAATAAATTAAAAACATTTCGTCCCACGTGTGGTAGAGAAGAAATTAAGAGGCTGTTCCAAAAAGGAGAGAAAGTTTGGAACATTGGAACATTGTATTTTTTTGGATATTATGATGATTATGATATTATATAAAAAACAATTAGATAATCAATATGTGGATTTGGAATTTGGATCTGGATGATGAATTATGAAAGGGGATCTGTCAAAGGTGGACGAGTGAGCATGGAGTTTGGACCATGCTTTTCAGACTGCAGGTCGATGGGTCTTGCAGGACTCTCTCATGGACTATAATAAGTGAGTAAATGTAACCACTAGATGGCAGTATAGCTCAATAATTCAGTTTATAGTGAGCACCATCTGATGAATGGCCAGGTCCACTCAGTTATGGTGAACCTCTCAGCTGAACTTGAACTTGCTAATGGTAGCATTGGGACAGGAGCGTTCCAGCTGATCTCCTATGATGTATGCATGTCTGTCTGCCTGGGGCCCCTGAACCAACACAGGGCTGTGTGGGGACATTCAGGACCTGCGTCCTGCCAGCTTCCCCTTAACTTTGCCCTGTATTCCACCCCCAGAAGGGACAGGAAGATAAATATTTTCTTCTGGGAAGGCGAGATGAAATATAGGTGGGTGGGGTTGGGGGGGTATACATGGCTGGACGGCAGCTGTAGCTTCTACTGACCTAGGCAAATGTCATGGTCACTGGTCATGACTCGATAACTGCTCTGATCAAGGGGCTGAGCTGATTTGGTGGTGTGGAAGAAATAATAGGGAATGGGGCAGAAGAGAGCCCTGGTCTCTCTTGGGTGGACACTTTCCAGGAGGCCATCTAAGGAAGCGTATATGGCAGGAGGTTACAGGGCATTCACGCTTCCTGTGTATAAGCAAGTGAACAAATGGGGTATTTATATTAAGAGTAGGCCCATAAGTGGAGTATTTAATTTCTGTGCACTGTCATCATGTTACTGAATCTAAAATACCAGAGAATGTTACATGGGTAATTGGGATAGACACAATCTGTATTTGCTTAGCTGCAGTCCTAATCCACAGTCTGTGTACCACTGTGTCTCCAAGACAAATCTCTCTCCAAGACTTGGTGGTCTTAAGTACTCAGCTGTGAAACTAGTTTGTGACAATATCTGTCTGTTTTGTGAATGTGTGGAGTGTTTTTTTTGTGTATTTGTTTGTTCAAGTGTCTGAACTTGTTTTCATTTATTGTGTGTGTGTGTGTGTGTGTTTGTGCATTCAGATGCTGATATTAATTAGTTTTGTCATTTCTGCTAGGATTCTCTATAAGGACCCAAAATGGGTTGCAGGCCTATTTCCTGTGCTACCCACATGACAAGAGTACTAGAGTGTTTAACCATGGGCCGGTAGACGGAGGGTCTAGGGCTGGAAGGGTTTAAGATCCTCTGCTGCATAAACTCTTATAAAAACTCAGTAGAAATTGAATTCATTCACCTTCTATTAAATTGAGCCAGAGGCCCTGGCTTTGATCAAGTACTGTTGTGGTTCTGTATGAACATAACATGGTCCAACTAAATGCACTTTGTCTGTCATCACAGACCGGCAACATAAACATGAGCATGCTGTGTGCAGTTTACTGACGTCACGTTACATGATTTCTGTAGAGACGTTTTTCAGATTTTGTAAGTGTGTGGATTACAGCTTTTTCATTGATTCAAGACTATAATGTGGTGCAGTGTGCATCATCTCTATTAGTATATCCATCATTACAAAACTAAAGTGTGCTCTCCCTCTCTGTTGAGTCTCTACAGTGGACTTTGGAAACTCCCTGATTCCTTTTTCCCTGGCATGGGACGGCTCAGTGATGGATAGTGATGCTGGAAAACAGTTAAAGCTCCACCCGGATGTAATGACGTGGACTGTCCATCAGAGGGCAGTCATTCCTAGACAATAGGCTTCCATTGTGCTTCCACAGCCTATTATCTCCGCCCAAAGAAAACAATAAGTGTGGGCAAGGTCAGTTCAGTGTGAGTGGATCGGATATTGATTCTTTGTCATCTTCATCTCCTCTTTCTGCAACCTGGTCTTTATTCTGTGAGCATCACTCAGACACAAAGGCAGACAGCTCTCACTCTGCTGATGACACACATAAGGTGATACTGAGAGAAAGGTAGTGGTGAGAAAACTAGATCAGGAAAGAATAGAGACAAGTGAAAGAGACAATGGTGAATGACTGAGTCAGAGTGTGTTGGCAAGGAGGGTTGATCAGAGGATTATATAAATGCCCTAGCTAAGACTGCACAATAGTCAGAGATCTGTAGTTCACCATTTCAATTGTTGTGAAGCTGTAGTTTCAGTATCATGGACTTCATTTTTAGTCACTTATTTTAGCTTGGCATCATCATCATCATATTGGTGTCCTTAGCTTGAGCCATCTTAGTATGTGGTATAAGATCTGTTTACGTAATGTCAGCATGTTGGGAGGCCCATTAGGACTCATAGTGACAACAGGAAAGCTGGTAGTCTACTTGGCAGATAGGAGCCAAAGGAACTAACCCCTCTCTCTGGTGGGTTTGCAAATGAATTTACACCTAGCTGATATTTTTAGACCTCTGTTCCAAGAATTAGTAAGAAACAGTGGGTTTGTTTTGGCCTCTTCCGAAATTACTGTCCCCAAAATAGCCCTGACTAAGGTCTCAAGATTGTGTTGCCTAGTTAAGTATAGCACGATGAGAAGGGATTGGTCTTTTGTGTAGGCTCTCCACTTCTTTGGAACTAAAGTGCAAATAAGGACAGATACTGGACTTTTCTCAAAAATGCGAAGTAAATACGGTCGGTGTTTGTTGGCAGTCTATCTCACTGGACTGTTCAGGATTCTTGAGAAAGCCCGGACAGCTTAGTGAGTAGAGCAGGAAACTCTCAGTCTCAGGGTTTTTTCATTGGGTGGATTGGGTGTTTTCAGTTCATCCAAGAAGCCTTTGCACCAGAGGATGACATTAGCACTTGTTAGCAATACTCTATACTATACGCCCTTTTCCACAGTAAACTGGGAAACTAATTTATCAGAGTAAGGCTTTTATTGACATGGACTACTACTGCTGATGAAAGCTACATATACTTCAAAAAAACAAAACACTGAGGCAAAGGCTTGTTGTGATGAACTACATTGGTTTCCGGTTCATGATGAATTATAAAGTGATATTTGGTCTGGAACACTTCTTATCCCCAGAGAAAGTAATAACTGTTGTGAAAGTCTGATAGTTACTTTGTTTCTGAAAACATTCCTGTACAAAAATAGACCTGACATTTTACATAACCATGCTTTGTCTCATTATTGTTCACAAAGAGCACAAAGTCTTTTCTGCATCTACGTGGTTTCACTTTAGTGACATTTATCATCATATCAGAAGCTGAATGTCCTCCAGGGTAGGGCTGCCATGGAACTGCAACGTTTCTGTACAATGTGTGTGTGTGTTTAACTACTTGTACAACTCTCTGTGGGAGGTGAAGTGTTTCTGAGAAGGCTCCTGTGTTAGTGTGACTCTTTTCATAGAAACACAAGGAGTCAGCATCATGTCTGAGATCACCTGCCGTTTTCAATGTGCCTTCATGTTCCAGTTGTAACAGCGTCTTACCAGACAAGACAAACACCCGAGCCTCAGCCACCCCTTGTCTTGCGGTGTCTCAGGTCACACTAAAAATGTTTACACCACCGGAAAAGCGCACTGGGAAAACTATGATCCACATAGCGGAGCTCTGCTGTGTCCGTTGAAGCTCAGTGAGTAGATGTAGAGTAGATATGAGGGAAAACATGTTTTAGTGCTCTGTGACTATCAGAACTGGCTTGATAAAATGAATTACCTCATCCATTAGATTGGTATTTGAGTATTGACTATACAGTGTTACTCAGCCAATTAAGTGTTGAGTTATGAAATTCATATACCCGTGAAGACATATTAAAAGAGAATATATTACTGTCTTCAATTTAAGGTTTTGTTCAGTTAAAAAGAATTTGAATCTGTGGTCTACTGAGAAATAGTCCCCTGCAATGCATTGTTGCAGGCAAGTACTTGCTTGACCGCCTGTTGAGACACATTAGTGAGAGAGTGAGAACAGGTAGACGCTTCAGGAGGGGGGGAGAGAGGGAAGAGGCAGAGGTATGAACATGAGAGAGAGAGAGAAAAGATTGTGCCAGACTCTTGGCAGTTCTACTACGTTTTCCTGGGGGATTAGTTGAGGTTTAAGGGTGACTGAGAGGACAAGATGTCTATAACTGTGAGATGGACACAGCGTCTAATTTACAATGAAAATCAAAACAAGCAGCAAATATCTGGCAGACAAAGATGTTGTCTGCATGTAGACAGGAAGAGGTTGAGGGGTGGGAGGAAAAATAAATTGTCTGATAATGTTAGTGCTACTCATCATTAATGCCTTCCTTTCCTCATTTCCTTCTTTCTGAGGCAGCTGTGATGCGGCCTTAAGCTTGTTAAGAGAACAGCCTTGTTTTTCACCAAGGTTATCGTCATGTTCCTAGCTGGCACAGTGTGCCTACACTGGCTGCCTTGTCAGAATGAAGTGAGAGACGAGAAGTCGTCTCTGGCATAAACAATTCTGTGTAGCAACATTTGGGAAAGAAGAACAATTGTGCTGGGAGTTTATGTTCCCATTCGTCTAATTGTCATGAATAACAGAAAGAGGAAAGAGGTTCTGTAAACAAAGAGACAGACATCAAATGGAAACAAGAGAAAGAAAGACGTGAAAAACACTGAAATTCAACAACAGAAATGAAAAAAAACAATCCAGCAAGTTAGTTGATAAAGTCATTTTATTGAACAGAAGAAAGACTCAAAACTGTGTTAGACTGTGGTTCTTCATGTTAAAGCATTTAAGCTCATCACTAATAAAGTGCACTTTCAGTTTACACAACGCAGCGAAATGGAGATTTCTACTGATCTCCCTTTCTCTGCCACAATTCCCATCAGAATATACCTGGTACAGTCCTTCGCCTCACGAGACGCTGCACCTGAGGTCTCCTGGGTAGAACGCTATCACAGTAAGATACAGAAGACCACGTTAGTAAGTGCAACGACTGAGCATCTCAGTGAGGGCATGTGCATAAGTGTTAATGGAAGATCAGCACATGAAGAGAGTCTCTCTTCACACCCGCTTCTAAAATGTCTCAGACTATTCTGGCTACTGTTTTCTACCATGGCTCAGTTCAACCTGACACGAAGAGCATCCCAGTGTGACGGATTGTGACTTCTGGACAATTCTGTGATTGATTATGTACTTAACTGATTGTAAAACAGCACAGTATTTATTACAGGGTTTTGTTTATGGTCAAGATTAATCGAAAATCTTCGCCATGAGCGTCTTTACATTTTAAGCTCTTAGCTTTAAAAAAATATTTTTCCTATTTTCATGAGTGGTTTTTTTTAGTGTTTTTTTACATAATATATATGTACACTTGTATCTTTACAAAGAAAATAATGTTCTGTTCCAGTTTTGCAAGGTCATTAGCGACTCCAGTTTGGCACGTATTCCTTGTGATTTTACCAAGTTACATAGACTAGACAGAAGAGACAGCAGAAACAAGTTCGTTCAACATCCAGAGGTTACTGCTCCCACTTATTTCCTCTTAAATTCTGTTCCTCTCATCTACACCGACACTAAGCTAGCAACTCAATCCTATCACTACCTCTCTTATTTATAATGAGATGCATTGGAAATGGTAATTTCTTGTGCAGCAAACCAGAATGTCATTTACATGAAAACCAGTTTGATGTCACTCTACAGTACATGGCAACAAACCCTGGGGACTGATGAAAGCATCCAGCCGGGAGCACACAACACCACCACGGGATATTGTGACACTTAACGTAGGAAACTGGACTTTTACTGTGGGAATTAGGATTCCAGTGTGCTACATTTGGGACACGTCATCCAAGTAAGGTGTCTAATTGGTCTAACAAACCAAGAGAAAAGTGATTTACACATATAAAAAAAGACATCTGACCTGTAGTTCAACATAGGAATGAAAAATATCAATTACGAAAAAGCAACATCGCTGTGTAGGGTTAAGACAAAGACGGGGCACGCTGGGAACATCGTAAACAACATCCCACCAGCCGTTTCCGGTGAGCTCATGAGCACACTAACACACAGCACTGGGAAGAGACCAGCTGGTAAGACAACACATCGAACACCAATATCTATATACTAGTCTCACTGGGAACTTGGACAATCTTTAACTTCACGTCCTATTGCACCATCTTCACTGTTTCAGGTCAATAAAAAGCTCAGGGCGTTACAGGTTGCGTTGCTCTTACTCCGCGTGAATCCGTCACATCTTTTCACAACATGCACGCAAACAAAATCAAACTGATGAAATCCAATTTTTGTTTCAGCCCTGCCCAACCAGAGACATCTGTCCTATACAGTTGTGTATGACATATACCTTGTCCTTCACATTGAGACAGCTTAGACACAAGACAGTCTTAACATAAGAAGCTCCCAAAAGAGCCATATTACATATTTACCCCCATTAACCATCAGTCAACATTACAAATACCAAACACTAATAAATAAGTTCAATAAATAGGGAGTTTAGATTATAATAAAAAGGTCTATAAGGATTCAACTGGTCTGATTGGTGATCCACATTGGATGTGACAGAAAGGTCAGCTACTATTAAACACAGTAGAACGTCCTTGTCTAGTGTTAGAGCAGTGTTGGATAGTGTTAAGGACATAAGGAGACTTATACTGGATCACATCTGCTTAAACCAAAAGAGTTGTCAGAGTAGGCAGGCAGCAACTCACAGTGTGGTTCTCTATGGGGTTTACACCATCGCTGTACTGTCATGGGGCAACTTGACGGATAGTCAGAAACAGCTTTGAGCTCGTCAGACATCTCACATGAATGCTCAGATGTTGCTTCAAAGCTACTTGTAGTGCATGAAACCTTCCTATGCGTATTATACAGTGTTTGTCTCTACAGTCACTCACTTCAAGCTCATGCATCCACCAGGGTTTAAGACATAAACATATCAATGGGCTAGACAGTTAGGAAAGAAAGTCATGGGATTGCCCTACAGAAAGGAATTATGGGTGTGTGACATATTGTGGAAGTAGACCTTATATACACATAGAAAGATACGAACAGTCTGTATGTGTACTAGTCCCTTCACCCCAGAACAGATCTCCTATGCAGACTTTGCTTTACCCCACTAGCCTGAGTCAAGGGGGCTTATTGTGGATGTACACTCGCTTTTGTTTCTTTCTCATTGTTGTTGTGTGAGCATTTGTTGCTTTTGTTCTAAAGTGCAGTCCAGATGCAGGTGACTGAAGGGCAAGAAGCAAATTACAGTCTTCCCAGCAGGCCAAGGACAGGGAGAAAAGGATAACGGGGAGATGAAGTGCAAGTGAACCCAGGGGGCTGGCCGCGGGACAGACGGTGGTATTGGCACATGTCTCAGAGAGGACCAACAGGATGGGATGAGGAGGGGGATGATGGTAGCAAAAGTCAGGGTCAGTTAGGCTAAAAAGGTAAAAAAGGGCTCATCCTGTTTTTGTCCTCTCGTGCATCACTGATCCAGGTCCAGTCACTCCCTGGACTGGTAGAAGAGGATGTATCCAGACTCAGAGTTCTTAGAGATGTCCGAGGTGAGCCCATAAAACTCCTCAATGGCCTGGGCATCAATTTTCTGCATCAAGAGGAAGAGTGAGACACTACTTACTGATAAGACAAAAGAATACCAGACGTACAAACAGATGACTCAAGGAACATCGACCACAGCGTTACAGACTGGGACAGAGTGTGACGCACCTCCACAATGTCATCATCAAACAGGAGCCAGAAGCCGTGGCTCTTCACTATGGTGATGTAATGACCTCTGTTTGGGCCACTGTGGAAAGAGAGACAGTGAATCTCTAGCATACAGATGTCATATTACAAACGCCCACACATTCTACCGCTGTTTTGTTGTGCTATTTCACCCCAGAGAGTAATATTTGAAAGAAACTATTTTTTACTGTTGTCAGCCATCAAATGGTGCAAAACCTAGCCTGTGTGTCATCCATCCTTATGTCTAAAATTCAAGAGATGTTTTTTCTGCAGTGGCTGTTGCAATCATAGATGCAGCATGGGGGGTGGGGGGGGGCTTATATAATGGTTACCACTCCTTTCCGCACTGTCCGTCTGTGTGAAGTATGCAGAATGAGTTACAATACTACAATGCTTATAATACTCAATTACTGTTTACAATAAAGAATTCATCATATCGTCATTATATTTACTTTTTAGATGCAATAGAAAAATTCACAACAAAAAAGTATATATATTTTGTCAGATCCAACCACTCTGTCTCTAACACATTTTTACTACAAAAGGTAACATACCTGCCACAGTGGACGACCACAGCCACCAGATCGTACATGCGATCCAGGTTGACTGCATCCCCAGACGTGTTGAAGAGACGCAGTTCTAGGGGGAAGACCACGCGGTAGGACAACTTGGTGTAGCGGTGCAGCTGCTCCATGTACTTAAACCTCTTCAGGTGCAGGGCAAGGATCATAGGAAGCTTCTTCACGCGCATCCTACAAAGACACACTTACGCACTGAGAATCATGCCTACAGACATTTGTTGCACTAGGACATCAGGCTGGTATTAAAGCATCGTGTCAATGGCAGGTTATTGCTTCTACGATCATAACTATGTGCATAACTATTATTCAGTAGCTCAGTAGTTTTACTGACCGTTTCTGTGCCTCCTGCTTGCTGCAGCATGTCTCACAGTAGTATTTGTATTCACTGCACAAGGTCTCTGTGTTGCTGAAGTCCCTGGAGAGGACAGCAGGCCAACAGGAGTCTTGGTTAGCTTACCTCACCTCACTCAGACCAAGGGCAAAAAAAAAGGCTGTTGTCAGACTGCTAGGTGTAGCTGCTTGTATAATAGGTCAAGGCTACCTGAGACAGTGTGTTATTGATGTGTTCTGTTCCACATCCACGGAAAGATCCAGAAAATCCTCATCTTTGCTGCTCACCTATCAGAGAGAAGGTGCAACATGAAGGTAAATAAGCTGTCATTTTTTTTTTGAGTGAGTCAGTGAGGATACACCTGCTGTGGTGATCCAGGTCACCCACCCACACAGATGAGACATGGGGACTCTTTGATGTGCTGATTATGCTATGCCTGCTTTGTCTCTGCACAGCGCCCAAATTCATTGCGGGGGTTGTTCAATTCATTGCGGGGGTTGTACCGTTCTCTTTGCTCAGCATCGCCATTTTGAGGACAAAGCCTCTGGTGCCACTGAGGTAAAGTGGGTGGCCACAGCCCACCAGGCCTGCACACAGCATCTCTCAGCATCTCCTCTCTGCAAAGGGCTAATCCCCTTCTCTTATTCAGGAAGGATCTCTCATTCAGGGACACACAAGGACCAGCAGAGATATACTGGGAGAAAGGAGGGACCCAAAAGATAATGTCTTCATTTGGGGAACTGTACTGACAGAAGTAAGTATTTTATTTTTAAGAGAGTTAAGAGAGTAGAACATAAAACATACAACTCGTTCAGGAGCACTTACTAGGCCAATAAAGGCCAAAGCCACGCACCGTCTCACAGTTGAGGCACCGCGTCTCATTGGTCAGCGTGCCCTGGAAGATATCGTGAACCCAGGTGGGCTCCGTCTTGTTCTCCGTCTCGGTCTCCATGGTGATGGCAGTGCCATTGTTCTTGAGGCGTCCATTCTGCTTTTCCTGCTTCTTCTCCTCCTGCAGGATGTCCGCCACCGTGTTCAGCAGGTAGTTGAGGAATTCGTGGGCATCCTGCTGCATGTAGTTGTCAAACAGGTCTGGAGAGGGATGAAGCGATCACAATGGCTCTTAGATGATAGGGAAATAACACTGGACAACTGTTGGTCAGGTACATCAGAAATGCAAAGTCTGTGGCCTCCACTGATAACACCAGCGTCCATACAGACTCCTATTTTGACAGTTCTGTAGGTGAAAGTGAAAACTGAGAAGGGGAGAGCCATGCAGGGAGAGAAAGCAGGGAAGAGAGCAAGAGAGGAGGCAGCTGACCAGAGCCCGGTCCAAACAGAGATTGCATTGTTCATCCACATAAAGAGCTTCCTGAAGTTGGACAACAGAGAACAATCTGCCTCTATTTCAGTTCTACGCTCTGAATGACCTTACCACCAACATGCACCTGCCCTTCACCTCAAACATTCACCAGACTACATTAACATTGGGACCACTAGACAATACAAAACCACACATCTTAACTCTGCAAGCGTTTTCCAGCACTAAGTCATTTTTTAAAATCATCAGTTTATCTGACTCAGAGCTCACATGTAGAATCAAGCAGACCCCTGTCTCACCATTCTCCTTCCGTAGGCGTGAGATGAATTTCTTGGGCGGGATGACGCCCACCTTCTTCTTCTGCGTGGCGATACTGTGGAAGAGGTCAGCCAGGCACGTGAGCAAGTTCTCCTTCTTCTTCTGCTGGGCCTTGTAGGCCAGCACGTTCTCCCGGAAGGGCCGGCAGAAGTATAACGCCTGGAGCACCGAGTTACAGTAACACGTGTTTCCAAACTGAGGGGGGCAGGAAGGAACAAGGACATAAACAACGAGGAGGACAAAGGGGGGGTTATCATCTCAGCTGGGAAACAGATTATAACTCTGTAAACATGTAACAAGGACCCATGGTGTTCTCCTACACAAAGACTGAGGACTTTCTAAACACGGTGAGATGCTCAGGAGCTTCACTGCTAAACAGAGTAGCCTAAGTGCAAATCTTCCATCTATCAAGTAAATGGATGCACATGAACTCTGTCGTTTTCTTATGATGAGTCGGCTGGCTCCAACAAAGGCTTTCGCTGACATTCACATGCACACCACACTTGTTTTCATCCATTTGGCAGTGGGTTAGAGACTGAAGTCAACATGACACAACCTGTTACCTTTAATAACAACAGCTGTCCAGGAGAGGACATGACTCACTAGGGTCCCTGTGGGCCACGTTCTAGCAGTTTGTTTTGAAAAAGACACCCGTGTTTATGGCCATGACGTTTGTTGATGTACGAGAGGATTTAGTGACACTTACGTTGACCAATCCAAAGTAGTGTTCATTGATTGGGAATTGCTCCGGACCAATGTCTTTCTCCAGAGCAGAGGCATTGGTGCCCTGAAAAGAAAGAAATATCACACTGTGTCAAAACATTATGCACACCGACATTTAGTTGTTGGATTCATGCTTAAGGAGAATGTGTTACAAAGCACCAACAGACTACTGATGCTTTAAAGCCACATCAAAAGAGAGACAAACCTAGCTTATAGGCCTTTCTGATGCAGTATAATTGATTAGTCGTATTTCAGCCAATTATTGAAAACACATTCCTGTCTTGTCACGTTTTATGAATGTCTCAGTTTCCCATAGATTTCTGTGGCTCATTTCTTGTGGAATATCTTGATTCCTTGCTGCATGTCAGAAAAGAAAACTCCCTGTCAACTTAGGAACAGGAGATAGGCTTAATTACAATGTAAAAAGTCAGTTACAATTGTGATTGCTGAGGCAGGCCACTTATCTCTTGACAGAGCCTTTTCACTTTTCAGAGCTCAAAGCTTTTCCAAATGAACCATGGCTTTGTTGAGAGAACATAGAAGACACTTTAGAAGGGGGGTGGCTTTGACTTTCAATGACTGTCATTTCTCTAAGTCAAAGCAGACCGTGAATACCTCTTTGTCTGATTTCCGCATCGACTACAAGAGGCTGCTACACATATGGAGGAACACATCCATGTACACACCCACGCACAAACCAATTCTTTCCTCGTAGGAGATGGACGGTTTTATAAGTCAAAGACTGGCATGAAGTCTTGTATTTCCCTCAATGGTAGCTCATCACATCCTCAGTAGCACAATACCATATCATGAACTTGTTTTTATATTTTACTATATCCCACACATTTTGGGAATATCAATGTAACCCACTGGTTTTAACATAAAGGTCATTTTTCATAAGTTGGCTTGGCTGTACGTGCACAATCTGTGGCCAAGAGAACCTTTTACAAATGGCTGTCACAGGGGACTGAAGTGTCCTTTCACTTACAGGACAATCTCTCACGCCCCTGCCACCAAACTACTGATGTCAACAGAGCCTCACCCATTACCCCTACATGGCTTTAGCAATGTTGGTGCCACAGTCAAGGAAAAACTCTCTCAAAGGCTAAATGTTACCCTTACTGTAGGTTTTTCTAAGCTTGGATTAAATATCCTCATAAAATGTCTTCATATAGAAATGTATAACTTCATATGCAGGGGGACAGTGTGATACATAGGGGTAGTGTGTACATGACAGCCACTGCTGTTGTACAGGCCAGGAGCTCTAAAACAGGATTGTATAACAGCATTTTACAATCAACATCATGTCAAAGAAATGCATGGCCTACAGTATTACCCAGAGCCGTATAACTGTTCTTAACCACTCTTAACCACTGCTGAGACAGTGTAAACACGCACGAGTCCAGTTCCTATTGAATGCAATTGAGAGGATGTAATCATCCCCCTCGAGAACCGGGTTATGCAATCAAAACAAGCCGTCACGGGCAGCGCTTTCTTTTAATTCATCTGTCAATCATCTGGTGACAGCTACACAAATTGCACGCTGTATCATCGCCGGCAACAGAGAATAGTAACGCTAGTAGCATGCAGCAATGTGTCAAGGTCTGCGACAAATATCAGTGTTTCAGATGCAGGCCCCTCGGACAGACAGAGCTCTACACACTGACCCCCAGGGCGCTTTTCCTTGCACGCTAGGAAGCTTCTCAGGAACAGACAGGGCGCGAGGGGGGCGACCCAACCGTCCACATCAAACACACACGGTTCATCACAGCGGCTGCAGGCAATCGATAGCAAAATGAGCTAGCCAGTAAACTACTTACCATATTACAAATGGAGGCGATATTTCTGACAGTCATTTAGTTTACAGTGTCCCCCTCGCCGTCATCTTTATAAAATGAACATGGTTTCAGAGCAAGGCAGTGCTGAGAGATGAAGTTAATTCGCAGCCGCGGCTGGAGGCCAGACTGCAACCCCAAGCGTAAAACCAAGCAGTGTCTCGAGCAGAGAGACCAAGCACCTTGCAGCCAGCGCGGATTAAAATAAAAACAGCACTCAGCATCGAGACGACTTCATCCTCGCGGACATATCAAATATTCTACATCTGAAAACAACAGATCCATGAGTGAATAGTGGACACACGAAGTTGCAGCAGGTTGTTAGCAACGGATTACAAAACAAGCGTGCTGCGTTAGGAAACGTAGTATCCCGCCTACCCGAAAGGATGAGAAGAGCTGATTTGTTAAGAGTTCCTCTGTTTGATTGACAGAATCAAAAGGCCATACATGGTCTCGGACGACAAAGCTTAGCTGAGGTGCAACCAATCATCGGCGATTTTCGGAAGCAATGGTTTTAGGGAGTTGTAGTTTAATGTAGGGTTGGCTTTAAAGAGATATGGCGCAGGACTCACCAAGGATGCATTATAACGGTTGAGTTTGTCATGCCATGTCTAGGCTTTTTCTTCTCTCCTGCACTCCTCTGGTTCAGTAGACCTTGGATAAAATTGTCATTCTGTATAGTCTATATACATAATATATATTTGTCGACTTCACAAGGTGTGGAGAATGGTACAGACATAACAGTGACTTCAAAGACAAGGATCCTCAGCTGATTTGTTTATGGTCAAAAGTAAATAAAACACCCTTCCAGTGCTACTTGTGCTCTGGATGAACTAGTGACAGCAACAGAGTATTCCTATGGAGTTTATTTCTTCAAATGTCTAGAAAGCTCAACTGACTGATGGTTATAAGAACAGAGTGGACAGAGGCAGAGGCAGATTCACCCACCTTGTTTCCCCAGAAAATATGAAAATACGTTTTTAAATGCTTTCATTGAGTTTGTTTACACAGGAGTGTGCTCAGAAAAAGTCAACACTAAAATAGTAATTTCTTGACTGTTATAACAAAGTGAATACTTTATTGTGGGATTCATTTAATTTAATAATCACATTTTGATGCTCATATAATTTTTTTTTATGTAGGGTCATGACAGAAGCAAATACGTCTACAATCAAAAGAATATTCATAGAGAGTAGTAAATGGGAGGGAGATTGTTTGAGGGGCAGGGTCAAACAAGATTGACTAGATGGCTGCAGTTTGAGGTGGAGATAGGATCTGAAGTCTACTTTGAAGCCTCAGTGAAAAAGAAGAGACTGTCCATGTTCCCTGCCCTGGCACTGTCACTACAAACAGCCATGTCATGTGACACAGTAGAGCCGAACTCTGAAAGGTAAGGGGGGAGGGCAGTTAACCTGCACTCTAAACACCAATTAGATGGCCATAACGAAGAAGGAGGGGAATGAAAGGTAAGGGTACACTCTTGGGCTCTGCAGGAGTCCTGGGCCCCCAGGACCCTCTAATTCAGTACTGGCTTTGTTTGTGCTTTCACAACACTCCCCAAGCAATTATCTCCTTAGCATTTACATCAGAACAAAAAGAAAGGAAAAGAACAAATAAGAATGAATAACATACTTCAAAAGAAATGGGAAAGAGAGAGAGAATAGTACTCACAGAAAAAACACCATCAGGGTTGTCAGTTTGTGATGTGCAGGGTGGGAGAGGCGAAGATTAGATAAAGTTGTCAAGCCTCATTGTTGGCCTGAGCTCTGGAATGTACCAGGGGTTTATTTGGGACTTTGTTGATTGACATGTTCTCATATACAACATGGTTTATTTATGAACACCTTTGATTGGCAAGGAAACAATTACATGTGGCGTTAGCTTGTAGGCTTTGATAGTTCTATACAAAATGTTCTCAGGCATACTTTCTATTTTAGTCCCGTTTAGTGCGGATTGAGGGGCGACGTGGCTGCCTTTTTGCTCACTTGTACAGCTTGTACTGCAGTTATTATTGCTGTTCTCCAGTTTATCTGTGCAGATCTGAATACATGTGCTCGCTGTACAATTCATCTGACAATCCGAACACAGGATAGGCATGGAAACAGCTCCTGTTCTGTACATGTTTTTATGATCAATTCCCAGCTTGTTATTGTTATCTCAAAGATTAAAAATCTCTTAAACACGACCCGTTTCATCTTCCCTCTCAGGCTGTGCAGGATATGTGTTGACATGACACCTGCGTGGCAGATGAACAGCGAAGGTAAATCCAATCTCTGCCTTTGTGTTTGTTTGGAGCTTTAATCTCTCTCAGACGTGGTGGCCTTCTCATGTTTGGATTTGGTTTGACAGGACTTTTGTCCCCGCGACACGTTTTTTGGCCAGCAGACAGGTTTACCTCAGGGGACCTCTGTTGAAATCACAGGTGGAACAAACCAGATGTTTGGTGTGCAAATTCACACACACACACACACACACACACGCACACACGCACACGCACACACGCACACGCACACGCACACACACGCACACACACACACTTCTTGAGCCCATAGAAGGTTTCCAGTCAATGTGGCCTGCAGTACAACCAAAAGCACTTTTGACCTTCCTGTTGTTCAGCTGCTACAAAGAGAACTAGATGAATTATGCATCATTTCCGTCATGCCGGGAAAATAATCCTCCGGTTCAGAATCTGTGACCCTGCAGCCTGCTCATATTTGGCATGAGCTTCTGAAGCACTACGATTAGACAGACTACTGAAACGGTTTCTTAGAACTTGCAACAGAGAAGCTGTTCTTTTTTTACTGTATCAAAGTTAATTGGTTTGCTTTCCGGCCTCCAGGTGTATAATAGTCGTAAGTATATAAATACACCCTTAACAGCAAAGCAACATATTGGTGATCCGGAAGGTGTTCAGTGGAGGTTCATTGGATGTGGCACTTCTTTTCTAAATACCAGTGTTTGGCAGTAGACCATGAATGAGCCACTTACACAACTAGCATCATATGTTCCGTAAGTGTTTCAGATGTCATTTGGCTGGACTGCAAGGTTGCCACTCTCCCTCTGTCTCTGATGTAATGATCAGTTGTAGTTAGAAAAACAATGAGGCAGGTTAGCGTCTTTCCTCTAGTACAGGACATTCCAAAGAGAGAGGCAGGCAGGGTGTGTGTGTCTGATTTGGCACTCTGTACTTGTATAGAATGGGGGAGACATTCTTTTAATGTCTAGCCATTATTTTAATGTCTAGTTGGAAACAAATTCACAAAGGCTTCCATGTGGACGGACAGGCAGACGATGTATTGAGTGCGTTGAAATGTTCACAATGTCTTGGGCAGAAATATAATAGAACTGCAGGTACAATTCCCTTTCATAACAAAAACATGCATGTGGTCTTGATTTTAGATTTTTGTTGAAGGTACAATACTTTCTCTCTCTCCTTAAAAGGCTCACAGAAAAGGCTGTTCTTCCTGTCAGAGTAAAGTACCTCAATTACCACATACCTAAAGGTCGGCATGGATGCTCAGCATAATGAAACTTGAGTGACCTATCAGTGTCTTGACCTAGTATCACGATTAACTTCTCCTATTAGACATTAGTACTTGGTCAAGTTGCATTCCTCATACTGCACTCATGGGCTTCATAGAACACTAAAGCCCAATAAAAAAACTATTCCCTATATGATATTATGACCATCACTGTGAGAAAGGTGAGGAGGGAAACAACAAGAACCTGGCCACAAGAGAGAGGACAGCGGAGAGAGGTGGAGAAGTGATTTATAAGTTGCAAATGTAAGCTTTGGCTTACTGCCTTTAGTACACACTGTTCCAAGCAGGGACGTCTGGAATCTAGTTTAACACGTACCTCTCAATAGAGCCTCTATAAACAGAGGAGCAGGGCATGCTGGGTAGTGGCACCCTCTGCACTCTGGATGGGTGTCTGTCTGATATATTTATTTCTGGGTCATCAGTAACCGGGGAGACAGAGAAACAATACAAGGATGATACATCTAAACACTTCTAATAGATACATAATACCACAGGTTGTGTAATAATGCTGATACCCAAGACCATTCATGCAGGCACACATACAAACACATGCACACAACAAGGAAGTGGAGGAAAGACCCTTTTCCATAACCTCCTCCACACAGGTAGTCTGACTCAACTTCCCCACAATGCACCTGTACTGACACACAATCACATTCAGTCAGTGAGATACCATTTACGCTACCATAGCAACAACAGAACAATCGCTGCACTGTGCTCATTTCCCAGAGCAAGGAGCAGAAGAGTTCACTGTGACCATCTAATACAAGCCCAACAGACTGTGTTTGTGTGTGTGTGTACATGCGCTGGTACATGCGCAAATGATCATATGGGCGCCTTAACCATTAATGCAATCAAATCTATATACAGCAGCCGAATGCATAGAAAGGACATCCACTCTGGTGATTTAGACAGTACAGAGGCAGAATAAAGCACTGGCCTAGATTTTAAGAACTTGGCACTTCACAATAGGACAGTCAAAGACCTCTGCAGCTACGGCCTGTTGGGTCATGAATCATTCTGTGTCGTATTATGTATGTCACAGTCATAAAGGAGAAAGGACAGTGACGAGTGTTGATTTGTACTCTCAACACTGACGATTTGGCTGTGGTAATAAAGTCTTTTACCATGCTTATTATTATATCTATTCACATGGCAAGACTAAATACACTTAGTAAATTCTAAAATGAGCAGAATATACAGTAGAAGTCTGCATGGCATTAGGGTAAACATGCTCATATACCGTGTCCCCTGCATTTTCTCATTTCTGCTGAAATTCCAAATTCCTGGGCGTCCCTTTTTGTTTTGTTGGTGAAGTTGAAGCTCTGGAGGCTCAGGGGTATCTTGTCCTGGTCATGGTCAATAACAATAGATGTGTTTGTATGACTGAATGTCCAGAGTGAGCTGAGATGGTTGCAGAAAGCACCAGAGCTTGACCCACTTTCCAGTCCTTTGAAGCGCATTAATTGGCCAACTCTGCAAAGAGGAAATTAATTCACTTGGCCAGGTGCATGGGAGACTGGATATGTTCTACCTGCCTTCATGTAGCAGAGGGTTAGGGACAGAGATTTGGGGAGTAGGGGGTAAGCAAAGTTTTGTTGCACTGGCTACTGTCGTCAATTTCTCCTTCCTTCAAAACATCTGACATCTTTTCACCGGTCATTGGTGCCAGTTCTCTCAGAGTACAGTATGTATCCTCCATGAGAACATTGACGTGTATCCCCCATTATTGCCTGAAGGGGTCTGGTCAGGTTATTTTCCTCTTCTCACTTCATAGTGTCCTAATGGTCCTCATGCACCACGCCTCCTCTCTGCAGAATACATAATTGCGGTTGCTGAGAATGTGTTTCTGGGAGCCAGGCGGGGGGGGGGGGGGGGGGGGGGGCTTGTAGTTACTGGTGTCCATAAACTGACAATGGTGGGCTAAAAAGGCTAGCTGCAGTCAACTCAGCAAAGAGGAAATGGAATAAGCATATAAAGAAAAGCAACTCAACACAACACCACACACCCACACTAAGCCAAACATGCTGACTGCTAAACACACATTGTAGCATAAAGGCAAAAACAACTTAAAGATCTAGGACTCCGAAAAGTTGTATGAATGAAGAATGAATGAAGAATGCAGACAAACATCATGAGTGCCTGCGCTCAGCATTGCCTGTTGACATCCTGATTCTGTGCTCAACAATGCAAGAAAGTAGGTTGGTAATGTACGCAGGTGAACTGACACAAGATGGGAGAGTCCAAAATGATCCACACTTGGAAGATTTTCATTTGCTGCCTCCTACAATGCACACACACACAATCCACACTGCACTTCTGTAGACACACACATAGAATTAAACACCCAACCCCTTTCTCTTCCTATCTGTTTCTCACACGCTCTCTCTTCCTCTCATGCACAAAAGGATAGACGTTGTAAGGGAGAGACTGAATCAATCACATGTATTCAGGGGTTTGAATTCTTTGCATGTACAATATGGGTGTGCATGTTGTATAATACACCGTACGCCTAAGCACCGGGATGCCCCGGGTATGCGTATTTAAATGAGTGTGTAGCACTTAGTCATCAGTGTATGTTGCTATAAACAACATGTTGGCGGATGTCTTTCTTCCCACACACTATGCCAGAAAATGTCCGAATGTGGAGAGTGCTACAATGTTCTCACGCTTGGCAGGACAGTTATGATCTCACAGGAATGACGTGGTTTAATACAGCCACAGTTTTCACCATAACTTATATCTAAACACTTTTTAATGGGATACAGGAAGGAGAATAAGTCATGATGAACTATTTTTAAAACCACTCCATCTTCATGGCGTCTTACTAAGCACCCTACTGAGCATAGCGTACATACGCTTAAAATATAATAAAACCATTTGAATTGTGAAACGGTACAGGTCAATTATGGATCATTGGATTAGCCTTGCTAGAACAGTATCAGTGATCTCAGGAAGAGGGTGAAGACATTCTCTCCCCTCAATAAGGGAAGCGCCTCTCGGCACAGGCAATTACTTCCCTGCTCTACCCTCTCAGTGGCGATTGCTATAATTTGGAGGCTCCTCTGAGTCAGGCCACTCACCCGAGGAGGAGAGATGAGAAGCAATTCATCAAAGGATCATTGAGGCCCAAACCTCTGAAGATGAGGATGCCACGCATCTCCTGTGGATGAAGGAGTACAGAACATTTTGTACACTGGACAAATGAAAACGGACCGAAACAGCAAGTGGTTATTGTTATTTCCAAGTTTATGGGGCAGGGCTGCTCAGTGTAGAAAGGCTTCCTTTGTTGGTTTGCTCCATTATCATTGGGATGATCTGGCCAACAAAGCCTCCATGTATCATTTTTCGACCCCATTTAGCTTAAAAAGTGTCAGATTATAGAAGCCATAACCACCTCTGTGTTGTGTCTTTAAATCTGCTCCTCTCATCTCTCTGTCTACGGTATGTTGACAGAAGGTCTTTCATGTGATGTCTTGAGGCACTCAGATATAGACAGATAGACAGAAAGACAGACATATGCACGCACACACACACACACACACACACACACACACACACACACAGTTAATGTCTTCTTCATACACACATTGAATGTATGTGTGTGTTTGTTTAGGTGCGTATGTGTTGGCATATTTATGCAATCAGATTTGTGTTCACAGGTGCCTAATCTGCACTTCCTGTTGACAGGTAGGGACAGGACTAAGCCTGTGTGTCAGTGTGCACACAAATCATTATTTAGTCTTTGAGACGCTGGACAGACAGAAGCTGGCTCAGGATGGCAGAAACAGGGGCAAAGTGGCAAATAACCAGGTAACTAGTGACCCATTTGAAGGTTATCTATATAATTCAAGAGTTGCTGTTGCTGCCTGTGTGCTAATGGGTCACAGTGTAAGGGCAGGAAAGAGGGCTGGCAAGAGCCACACATCAGAGTCACCTGAGGAGCTATAATTCTTCTTCTGAATCACACTCAACTCTCCTTTTCCTGGATATGAACACTAAAATTCCCAGAACAAACTCATTGTACTTCTTGGCACTGATGTTTTGTAACACCAGTATGGGACACAGGACTTGGCAAGGGCCTCCAAAGAGCTGATTCAAAACGTGGCCTCTTCTTGTGGCCAATCAGTAACCACTGTCACTATAGTGAGTACAGGCCTGGCCCAGAGACAGCCCCTGAGGAAAAGGTCTATATTAAACAACAGAGGTCCTAGTGTGAAACTGGCTCTGCCTCCAGCATCAGCTCCAGCTCCGCTCTGGCTGGACAGTAAAGCAGGCTAGACAGACAGGGCCCCAGGGGAGGGCTGAATTACCAGCTAAACGATGTCCGTCGACAGAAGCCCGAACCCATAAATCCCAACCACTGAACCCCGTGTCCCAACATGATCGGTGCAGAGCAGTGTGTGTGTGCCTGTCATACTCCCTCATGTTCCAAGTGGTGTTATTTCCTCACGATACAGCTCCCTTAAACTACATTCTTGTTGAATGTGTGTGTGTGTGTGTGTGTGCGTGCGTGTGATCGTGCGTGTGTTTATCGCTTTGGCTGTCCGGCCAATAGTGCAGGACCATAAAAGGATCCATAAAATCGAGGCTGGAGCTGAAATTGGTCATCCTAAAGATACCTCTTGAACCGACTATCTCTCTCACTTTCACATCACAGCAATTATGTGAGTTAAAAAAGAATACCTGCCACAGACAGTGGATAATATATAGTCTTTATATAGGCAACATGTAGTGTATGCATACTTCATTCTTTTAAAAAAACCTGCAGATTCAGAGACATTGATTACTAGAGCCTGTATTTCTGTTTTCAGTGCTGTCACTCACAAGTTTTGCACGTGAGCAGAAAAAACAACTTCTCAATCAGTGAAAACAGGATAATCCTGGTGTTTAAAGTCTTACTCTAAATACACATATGGTCACACGCACACTGAGCAAAAACACCCCTGGCCCGTGTTATTACAGCAAGGCCCTGCGCCTTGATTTGCGCCAGGTCCTACATGCACACATGCACGCATGCATGCACATGTACACACACACACACAAACCTGTGGACAGACAGACATGCACGTGTCAATACTCAAACATCCCAGAAACAAGTGTAGAAACCAATTATCCAATCTTACGCTAGAGATCAGCTATGGAACGTAAACAGGAGAACGGGAGCATGAACAAGAGATGGAGAATCATGATGTAAGTGTTTTCCATCACATTTCTTAAGAAGTCAGTGATAGGTGTAAAAGCTGTGGGCTGGCATTCCAGAGAGGGGGTGCACTATTGTCATTCAGACCCCCACCCACTGCAGAGGTATGCAAATGGCACAACATGTTGGAATGTTTACATTTCAATAAGAAAAACAACCTCTCTTCCTTTGTGTGGGTCAAGTGCTGCTTGTGTCAGCAGGCCAATAGCATTCTCATTGGCCTGTGAAGATGCAAATGTATTTGGAGATATAAACATATACAGTAAGTGAATTGATCCATCTCTCCTCGTTCACAGAGAAGTCCTGCAAGAAAACGGCTAAATGAACAACATCCGGGTATTAACTACCATGATCTCTAAATAATACAGAATCAAAATGGGACTAGCTATGATGAATGTCCAAATCATAAATAAATGGAACTGGTTCTATTTTAAAACTCCTCTCTGTTGCTGTCAAACGTGACTGGATTATTTGGTGCAATGCACTGAAGTAACTCACTACAAGATTACTAAACCTAAGGACAGAAATCAGTGTAAAGTAAATGTCTCATAATAATCACCACTGCAAACAATGACAGTGATAAACATCTATCATGATACCGATAAACATATGACCAAAGCTAAAGAGGTATGCCCCCGGGGACGCATCAAACTGCCCCAAATAACTGTCTTCTGAGGGCTCAGGCCCAGGGGGCAAGTGACAGCCATATGCCTCTCCTTAGCTCCACTGTAAAAGGCGGGGAACTTCCATTGCCCACCTCGGGAAATCAGTCTTCACTACTACGTCAACAGGTACATCCTTCTGAGAACCCCCCCCCAGAATTCACCCGCCCCTTGTCCCCTCAGCCAACCCCCAATTAACTTGACACTCCGCTGTTCTCACTGAATACCCAGAATTCTTCTCGACAATTGTCTACACCCCAACTAAACATTACCCCCCCAATTTACCCTCTCTAACCATCTATTGTCACCCCTAGTGCAAGTGACACTCTGATCCCCAACTCAGCCCTTGTTCTGCTCTGTTGTCCTCCTATGTTGATTCTTCAGTTATAATTGTCTGCCTTCACTCAAAGGTATTTTAATTTGCCTCCAGTAGTCCCTCAGGGAAAGTGAAGGCCACATGGGCTCAATGCATGACTATAGAGACAGTGGTTGACAGAGCCATTTAAAACAAGCAGAGCTAAGCTACTGCTCTTTAGGACAAAGCCTTTAGTGGAGTTAAGGTGATGCACTGCAGTGGGAAATGTGTTATCTACACTAAAACCAGTGATGGAGACCTACTGTATTGATCATTATCAACTTAGGTTCCATATGTGGACGATCTGACACATGAACCTCTGGTGTGAATGACTCACAACATTTCAGACATCTGGGTCTATTAGATAGAAGATAGATAGATAGATACTTTATTGATCCCCGGGGGGAAATTCTGGGGTTGCAGTAGCTAATGAGCGAACATGGCTAGTCCTTCATTAGGCTAACACCTCACACGCCACCACAACCATCCTCCTGTTAACTGTCATCATTAGCCATCTCAGTAGAGCTCATTAACACCATTCATTGAAAAGGCACAATCTTGAAACGTGCACGTCCTAATTTGAACTCAAGCAGTAGCGGATCACACACCATCCAATTTAAAATGTTATCATGATGAAGCAGAGCATCTGTTGACTCTCTATTACCACATAGAGACGCGTGTGTTGGATGGTGGGGTCACACACCTAGCAGCGATGTCTGCTCACGAATCCTAGGCATTAATTTCATATTTCAGCGCAGCTGCCTGTCATCAGGGCGCTTATCAAAAATACATACCAGACCATAATCACACAAAGCCTGGCTGCCAAAATACCTCAGGAGGCAGACACATGAGCACAGATGAAAGATGGGAGAGAGGGAGACCTGTGGGGGATGGGAAAGGGAAAGCAAAAGAAAGTGGGACAAAGAGATGATACAGGTGAAATGAGTGAAGTGGGGTGTTCAAGAGCAATAGCTGAACCCATTTGGCACGTGGAATATCAACAAATGTTTTAATCTTTTGCAGCCCTGTTCATCTAACCACGGAGGAACCTGCACAACAAGACAGAACAGTTGTCCACACATGCTTATGACAAGTCAACAGGGAAAAGTGTTTTACTGCTTTGTTGTCATGTCTCACTGACTGTTGAAATATTGTGTCAGTTATTTTATTCCAAAAGGTTAGACGAGGCCTCTGAACAGAACAATGCGGGTGTAAATGACTGAGGGTGTTGAGGGGCTTTCACAATCCATGGTATGAATGTTTACATGAGGTGTGTGCATATGCATGTGTGTGTGTGTGTGTTGTTGGGGCATTTGTACAACAGGAGCGAGCATTAACCCCCTGTGCGGAAGATTCACAACTTGAGGGGCATGCCTGAACAGCTCCCCAGCTGTAACCCAACACTATGGGCCCAGAATACATGCACAGGATCTGGCTACATCCCATCCACAGAAAAAAACTCAGTGTTACTGACGGCCCAGGTACACACACAAGTAAAACATGACGAATGAAAACAACTTTCCATTAGTTAAACTCTGGGAACAGCAAAAGGGATGGTGTGTGTGTGTGTGTGTGTGTGTGTGTGTGTGTGTGTGTGTGTGTGTGTGTGGGGGGGGGGGGGGTAAATGGTTGACTGAATTTTGAGGATGCCCAACATGGACCCCCATTCATGATCACTAGGTAGGCAGGCTATTTATAGTTTTTTTTTGATCAAGGTCTTTTTATTGAAGAATTTCACAATATACAAAATACAAACAGTATACTGTATCTAATCTAATCCCCAGTATCCACCCATCCCGCCCACCCACCCACCAGACCTACACCGCTAAATTAAAGTCAGTCATTTTACACATTTGACAAGGAGGAGAAACACGCAAACAAAAAAAAATAAATAAATAAAAAAAAACAAAAAAAAACAGACAGACAGACAGACAGACACAGCACAGCTATTTATAGTTTAAGTAGAAATATTATCTGATAGAAACATTGCCTATATGCTCTATGCTCTATCCCTAATGAAACTTCACTTTAATCTTCCTATAGGGACGTATACTGTCTGTGGTATTCAATAAGGCCTTATCTTAGTTTATGGCATTTTTTATCTATTTCATCTCCTGTGGTATCACTACACTATTCCTACAATATTCCAATAGGGGATAAGAATATAGCTTTGCTGTGATATTTGTGTTGTCTACTTTAATAATCTTTCTTTCCGTAAGAGTCAATCCGTTTTTAAGCAGGAATTAACATTTTTCCACCACTAAAAGAAAGGGTTTTTTTGTCAGTTCATCCAGCCAGAGGACCCACCTGTTGCAGGAGCATTTCTTACTTGTGTTGAGCTTGCACATCCACGTGTAGGAGCGCCAGGGGGGGGGGGGCGACGGGGCTCACCAACCAGATGTGAGCAGTGCTGCAGCCTATAAAAACCCACTGCGCTCCTCCTCAGCAGAGTCTCCTCCTTCTCCTTCAGCCGCTACCGACGCTCCGGTCTGTCGCCTCTACCAAACCATTCCGGGAGTGATGCAGGAATTACTTTAAACTTTACTTCATCCACCTTATTTGCTTCGGGGTTTTATCCGAGAACGTTGCTAGATTTGGACAATACTCTTTGCTCCAGGGCTATCAGAAAATACATTTTTTTTCATCGTTGTTTTGGACGGAATTGAGAATCTGGCAAAATGCGTCTGATCCAAAACATGACAACCATCGCAGAGTACGCAGCACCCGAGTACCCGGTCCCCAAACGGGTTATGAAAATAGCTGTGATCGGAGGCAGCGGAGTTGGGAAAACAGGTAAGATGATAAAAGTCCGGGCGGAGTAGTCATCTCGTATCCGTCGCACTGTGCGGCTGTAAATGAGCGCAGGACATTTGCGCATTTGGACAGTCTTAGTCTTATGATATATTTTGTTTAGCATTGTAATCTAATATTGCTCGCTTTTGTTTATTTCAGCTCTGGTGGTGAGATTCCTGACGAGACGCTTCATCGGAGACTACGAGAGAAACGCTGGTGAGCCTCAGCGCGCTGTAATCCTAAGGGATAAAGTACATTTCTTTGTTCTCCGACATCGTCTAAAATATTTTTGTTTTTGCTCTGTCTGTAGGTAATCTATACTCGCGAGAGGTCCAAGTGGATGGAGAGCAAGTGGCCATCCAAATTCAGGATACCCCTGGTGTGGAGGTAAGCTCTTCTCTTATCAGCTCTGCTTCAACTGACCAAGAGACAAACCCGGTTTATTGTACAAGGGTGAACAGAGCACCTTATTGACAGGGTTGAATTCATAGGAAACTGTGTCTAATACAAGAGGAGATCCGTTAACAGGGGAATTGGGAGCACAACGTTAGGTTACAGCACTCACATTGACCATATAGTAGCTAGAGGCTCATTTTAGCTGTTAAGCTCATTCAAGCTTCCTTTGGTTGGGCACTGGTCCAAAGAGATTATTTTTCTCAGTCCCTCAGTCTGGCTGTCTAATTTCCCGTTTAGACTAATGGATGTCTGAGGCTGGGGTAAACGATACTCCAATCTATACTCCTCAATCACTCACACCTTACTGTTCTGACTCACTCAGCGGTGGAGGAGTAACCCTATAGCTCTTGTCTGCCCCAGAACATTCCATTCACTAGAAAACAACAAATGCATAATGTTAGAAAATGCTTAATCTGGTTTCAGTTCAGTTCCCCGAGTAGATTTTCTAGTTTTAGAACAGCATTTGTGGGTTATAATTATTTAAAGTTGTGTATTGTACTGTATTTTAACCGGTCTCTTTCTTTCTCCCCCCCAAGATGACCGATAACACCAACAGTCTCCCTGACCATGTGGCGTGCTCTATCCAGTGGGCTGATGCCGTGGTGCTGGTGTACTCTGTGACAGACCGCCGTAGCTTCGACCTGGTTGACCAATTGCACCAGATGATTGTCCGTGCTGGCGGTGCCAATATGCCCCCCGTCATCCTGCTGGCCAATAAAGCGGACCTGCTGCACCTGAGGCGTGTGGACACCCAGCAGGGCCCCTTGCTGGCAGGAACACTAGGCTGCTGCTTCTACGAGGTGTCAGCCAGCGAGGACTACAGCCAGGTGCACGGGGCTTTCCACAGGCTGTGCTGCCAGCTAGCAAAGCAGCAGCCCCCTGCCTCCATCTCGTCCCACAACCATACCAGTGCTGCCACAGAGAAAAGGCGCTCACCCCTCATCCCCAGGCCCAAGTCTCCCAACATGCAAGACCTAAAGAGACGCTTCAAGCAAGCCCTGTCAGCCAAGGTCAGGACTGTCACCTCCGTGTGAGCAGGGAAGAGGACTGAAAGTGGTCCGGAGTGGCCACAGAACAAAGAATGCATTGGAGGAGGAAGAGAAGAGAGGACAGAAGATTCATGTCTCTCCATTGGACTCCCCTTCCATGGTTGCAAAAGAGGTGTGAGATGAACCGTGATAGGTCCATATAGGTCCACACCGGGCAAGATGAACCTAGAGGTAATAACCTCTTGGTGGGCAGGGTATGAGGAGCAAGTTGTGAGGTGCTCATCGTCTCCTCAGGAGAGAGAACCAGAAAACAAACAGAGGCAGCTGTCTGAGGCTGAATGAAGCCCAGACACACTGCATATAAACTGGACAAGAACCTCTCCTGGCAACAGCAGCTCTGAAGGACACCTCTGCTTATTTTTGGCAGCCGCCTATTTTGACAGTTTCCGTGTTTACTCAGACTGCCACCACATGGCAACGCTAAACGCTGGCATTGTCCAACACACCAGCCACTTGAGCCAGCGCTCTCTGCAGCAGCATGCTTGTTCAGCCCGTCGTCTGTCATTATCTGCAGTCCCTTTGCTTGTATAGCAGTGATGAGTGGAGGGGGAGGCTCCTAGCGGGGCAGCACAAAATGTATGTAGCATGTGGCGGTTATTATTGATGCACTTTAAAAGGAATAGTCCAAAGGGCCCATTGTTATTTATTTGCTTGTGAAATCACTTTTTGTCCAAAATAAAAGATGTTGAATTTCATGATGTCTCTGGTATTTTGATTATATTTTGACTATTTTACCAAGTGTTACATATGTGTGGACTTGACTTTAGATATGGCTGAAGGTACAATCACACATAAACCAAGGATATTTTATGAAGGCACACTGCCAGTCATGGATCTGTGTAAGACGTTTCTAGCTGCAGTATAGTATATTACAAAAATGGCACATTCTATAACTTCCAAATTTTGGAAACACTCAGCAATCAGGCAACAGTCTGATGGTGATCAATGATGATCATGATGGCAGAAGACTAAGAAAAACACCACTTCTTCTGATAATAATAGAGCAACAATGAATAGTAAGAGGATACTGACGTATGACTGTATGGTCCCTTGTCAGGACTTGTGATCACTCATATCCTAATGAAAGCTAAGAGCCTGGGGAAGTCCTCGACTGAAGAAAATCAAAGTCAACCAGTAATTTTCACATCAAATAAAATATATATTTTTTAATTTTATCAACTCAAATTGTCCTTCAAATGTAGTGTTAATCAAAGAAAACCAATACATATATAAGAAGACTCTTCTGATACCAGAGATGTACTTAAAGGGAATAATCCATAGTATGTTTAAAGATATTTAAAAATAACAAGTTGAAAAAGTTGACTTAGTTGACTAAACCCCTACAAACTAAGGGGGAAGCCCTAGAAGAGTCCATGTAGTTTTCTTTCTCAGAGGTGACTCTTCTATCACAGTGAGGTCCTGGTAAATAAGGAACATCCAACGATATTTAAGCACTTTCCCAATAAAGTTTAAATGTGTGTGTGTTATTTGGTTGACTCTGCCGTAGTAGAAAGAGATAGGTGTTTATTTATACTCCATAACGGTTGAACTTCACTGAATCCAATCTGTCAGACAGGCTAGCTAGACACAAAGCACAGGACCCTTTCACTGCTACTCTCATGTACTGCTCTCCCTGTCCCTGTCTCTCTCAGGCAGCGGAATTGGAGCACAAATAAACCTGAAAAGGGAGAAAGGGCATGTTGAAAATTTGAGCCTCGACTACCTCTTGTTATCCGGAACAGATTCAGGTATGTGTGTGTAAATGCTGAGCTCTAGCCAAGCTGATGCAAGCTGGTGAGAAAGTGAGCGCATGGAGTGTGGGGGTCCCTATAGGTTGGGTGCTAGGGCGAGCTCTAGGTGTGTGAAGTTATTGGCCTCAGTAAAGTGAGAAACGGCTTGTTAATTATTGTGCTCTCATTTGCCTCCATGTGAGGCAGTGAGGTGTGAATGGGCCCTAACAGAGAGTGTGTATTCTCTAGACTCTAGACAGCACCTGAACCACAGCAAGCCTTCCTCTCTTCACACCTTCACTTCACACATGTGACGGACCATTAGCACATCCAAGTCAAAACAGCCTAACAACTCACTTTGACATATCGGCTAACAAAAAAAACCTAATGTTACTGCATGTGTCTGACAAGTCATTTAGTTTATTTTTTGTATTAACATTTGATGCAGACAGAACAAAGTCAATTTTTGTTACTGTTCCCAAGGAAAACATCCCAAATAACTTTCATACAGTTACTTTACAGTTCAGTTTAGAGGAAAACAAATGAAAACAATCCAAATGAAAACAAATGGAATGATTTGGGAAGGATTTCCATGATTCCCACTGCGTTACCAGAGCATCACATTACTCACACCCTAAGAGGTGTCACGTAGGTGTGACGAGTGTGTTTGGTTGCACATGTACATGTGTATGTTTCCACGTGCCGGGCTCAGACGCCAATGTCAGGCGCCAGTCTTTGGGTGGCGAAGAGCAGCTCGGGAATATCTGTTGGTCTCAGCAATCTGGTGGAGAGAACCAGCACCTGGAGCATGACAGGATAAGAACGGTTAAATTAGGTCACTGTCTATGAATCAATACTGATGAATGAACGTGAATGAAAGGTGAGTAACATGGAAATTGCCAATGGACAAATTGGGCCTGAATCACGTGCCAGGCTCGCTAATAAACTAATCTGACTTCATTTGGAGGAGAACGACAGTCATCTAATAATGTAAGATTTTATGGAGAAGTTAGAAATTTGGGTCTAGACTGTCTGTCAAAGAACCTCTGCTCTACAGAAAGCTGGCCAGAGAAGATCGCCTCAGCCAAACACACAGGAAGAGAGTGGCGAGTATGTAGGTCTGAGGTCAGCTTGAGTGTGTTGAGGTCAGCTTGTGTGTGTGAGGTCAGCTTGTGTGGGTTGAGGTCAGCTTGTGTGGTGAGGTCAGCTTGTGTGTGGGCCGACAGGATATTATACGGGCTTCTCTTCATTCTGATTACACGCTTTGATCCTGGCCAGGCCTTTCATCGCCTCTATGCCTTTTATTAACACAGCTGCAGATTATATAGTACCCAGCCTGATCTCTGTCTCTCTCTCTCCATTCATGTGCATGTTTTGCATCTGGCCGTGGGCTGCATGTGTAATCATCACTCAAAGCACACAAAAAACACAAGCAGACAGACGACATCACGTGTGCAATTACCGTGTTAACGTGTGTGCACATAAACCAGGCGACACTCTCATTTCTGCACCTGTCGCGTGCTACCCGAGTGTGCTAGGAAAGTGTACGTGATTGTTCAAGGCTATACAGGCTGACGGGCTATAAGAGAGTCAGGGGCCAGTTTCATTTCAATTCAATCAAACCAATAGCCTTTACTTTCTATAAAACGTGAACATATAGAAACTGTCAGCGGGCAGTAGTGGTAGAATCACTAGGAGCTTGGAAGTGTGGAGATGGATCATCAGAGGAGTCGCCTTCCAATTAACCCATAGCTCACACAGTACATGTGCAGTAATTGGAGTTGAGTAATCCCAGGGGTCTTGCCCACTTGGATGATTATCTTAAATAATTGTTTTACTTTCAACAGAAAGAGTTTAATCCTGAGACTACCGTGAAGTCAGACACAAGCCTCTTTCAGACATGCAGTGCAACCCTGAACTTATCTAGACCTTACTCGGAGGAGTTGTATGTGTGAACCCACCCAGCACCCTAGTCCAAAATCCGTTTTATCGCCGAGTGAGCCCAAGTGTGAATGGAGCAGAAGATTCTCCGGAGTAGTCTATATGATCGAGTGGGCGTGTTGATGAGGTATTTATCATGCGACTGGCGCATAACCGGTATGATACAAACATCCAAGGGTGAGGAAGAAGTATCGACCCTTTCGACGTTACTGCGGATACGTCTAACTACATTTAGTATTGACATCAACGCAAAAATGGCCACTGAGAGTGAGTCTGTCACTTCGTCCACCATCTTCGTGCTGTAAACACTGCGATTTCTGAAGCGTACTTTTTGCGTCATGTCCTGTCTCCCACACGCTCTACCCAGGCCCACCCCTAGCCTGAACTAACCGGAGTATTTTCTGTTGTTGTGAACGCATCCGAAACGGACATTCTCCGGTGGTGTGCTATATGTGTGGAAGGGCAACTCCGGTTAAAGTGCGGACCTGATTCTCTGGAGAATATCCAAAGTGTATGTCTGAAAGAGGCTATAGATTCAGTGAGATCGTTCATTGTTTCGTCCCCTATATCAAAACTGTAGTTTTCTTTAAAGGAGCTGACACTGCCGGGCCTGTTAGTACACAGTAGGAGTTGTAGGAGTTCATGACTATTGGCTACTCACCTGGCTCCCTGGTTTGTGGGCGGAGACAATCTCTTTGATGAGTCGAAGCTCTGAGGGTGTGACCCCGCCAACCAGGAAGATCAGGAGCACGGGGTTGTCGCTGGGGTGTGGACGACTCACCTGGAATTAAGATGGGGCATTGTGATTGGTTGATATATTTTTACGCTGTCCCAGTTATTGAATCTGACTCCTATTATAGAATAATTCATGAGAAACAGCTGCACAGTGATCTAACCCACACAGACCAGGGTACACTTCGTCTTTCGTCCCTTCATGTTATTTTCTATCGCCTTTCGTCCCTTCATGTTATTTTCTATCGCCTTTCGCCCTTCATGTTATTTTCTATCGCTCTCTCTGTCTCTTGTTGCTGAGTAACTGCCCAGCTGGATGCCTGTGGTACCGGGGTGACACTGATGAGAATCAACTCTACCGAAACACAGGTCGCCGTCGATGCCAAACAAAAACTCAACAGATGTCTTTTCACTTTTCGCTCTGCTGTGAAGATAACACACATGTGCAAACACAAAACACAAAACACACACGCAAACATGGATCCCACATCACCTGCATGAGGACGCACTCATAGACATACGCCAAAAAACACACACACAGATGTATGATGTGCATGAGGACAGGGTGGTGTGCCTGCTGTGTGTGATTGGCTGCTGGGGGAGGGGGGGGGGGGGGGGTAATGGCTGTGTGTGATTGGCCGGGCAGCAGCAGTCAGGACACACCTGCAGGCTGTGAATGCTAACCAAGCAATCACAGTAGCGGGGGCGGAACTGAGACAGGGGTGGCTGTACACGTGAAGCAGCAGCAGGCAGAGGCGGTGTGTGTCAGGCATGACTCAACATGTGTTTCAAGTGTTTCTTAGTGTGTACCGCTCATGTTATTGTTAGCATGCTTATTATACGTAGGCGAGAGTATGACATGACATGACATGGCTTATGCATTAATGTGCATTAAGAGTGAGTGGATATGATGCTGGGAACGTATGGTAAACTGGCTAAGTCTGTTCATCCCTCGTCTACATGCTGTGTCTGAG